>CM076579.1:459935162-460535162 GCA_034641835.2 Pinus albicaulis | reverse complement strand
GGCCAACGCCATTTCGGTTCCAGGAATCTGGAAAATATGATTTCAGCGATAATAGTCAGCAGTCTTTGTCTAACTACTATAGTGATTTGTGCGACTCGTATTGTGTCATATTTTAACTGGTGACCAGAAGAAAAAAAATCGTATTTTTTTTATAAGTGGCATTCAAAAATTGAATATGTCCTTTCATTTTTAGGTTGTATTGTGTGCATGAATGCTCCTTGGACGCTCTTTAACGTTTGAAAATTGCTGGTGTCTGGTGAGATATTGATGGTTTAAATTTTCAATTAAAATATATCTTTTGTTGGCTCTTTATTATTATAAATTAAGATGTTGATTTCCCTCTAAATTCAAACTAGACGAGGTGATATTTATAATGTGGAAAGGAATTTTCATTTTATTATTAAATAAATTTTAACTTCACAATAAATCTTATAAAATAATGGTATATTTTTTATGAATTTTTTTTTGTTTTTTATTGAAATAAAAATTAAAGTTTTGTAGGTTTAATATTTTTTTAATTATTTAAATAAAATCAATTTTATTTAATATTTATATTTTATTCCCAATAACAAAAAAATCTCTAAAGAATTATTTAACAATTTTACCCAAAATTATCAACAATTCTCTTCTCCCATGAAAACGATTAAACCCCAACCATTGTAATACGCTATTCAAAGTAGGGTTTGTCATAGATTCACCTCAACACTCGTAAGATTAAACTGCTTAGATTTGTTGGCACAGCTCAGAGTTTATTTACATCTAAATTAAAATGATGTATAAGACTTAAATAAATAAAGAAGATAGCCAAGGAAAAAGGTGACATATTTAGAAGTTGGGAGTGTAAAAAAAATTTATTATTAAGAGTGTAAAAAATTAATTATTAAGGTAAAAAAATTAATTAAGATAAAATCTTTCTAAAAGAAATAATTATATTTAATAATGAAAGATATTTTAAAAAAAATAATTAAATAATAAAAAATAATAAAATTTTTGTATAAATATTATAAACAAATTTGGTTGAAAGGAGCTATATTATTAATTAAAAAATTACATTTGTCACATTATTCAAAAATTTATATTTGTCATGTTTGCTCAACTCTCTCACCCTCACTCCAGCTAAATTTGTTGGCTAAGACACAAACCTATAACTGAAAAGAAAATGACCAAAAACTAAATCCAGAATACCAACCATAAACATCTAGATACACCAAAAAAATTGCAAAATAAACATAAATCCAACGAACATCAAAAGCTTTTTGGGGGTGTGGAGCCTTCCCATTTCCTGGTGGTCCCAAGTGTCAAATACCATCAAGTGCATGGTTCGCTAGGTGATCAATCCTCTCATCCAATTGGTCCAGCCACTCCATAGTGCACCGTTGATTGCATAGGATAGAATGCATCTCATCCATCATCAGCCATTGGTTAATCTGTATGTCATTTACGAAAGAAATCAACTCGTTGTGATCATCATGATGTTCCTTCCTCATTTCAACCGAATCTATTTGAAATTGTTGTATAATCGAAGTTATCGATTCCAGTGTGGCTATCTAATGCTCTGGACTAGGAACATGGATGAATTCTTGAGCCACCTCATCAAATGACTCTCCCAAAGGTCCACCCCTTCCTGCCTCCCCAACTCCTCAACCATCATGTGCACAGTTTCCACCCGTCATGCCTCCTCCTTATTGGTGTACATGCACATAGTTAGCCTTAATTATCTTTAGTTCAAATCTAGTTATTGCATGCATGATGCACTCATCTTTAGCCAGTTAACTCAAGTGATTACATGTGGTGTGCACTTGGCTGTAGTTAGTTAACTCTAGTGCTTGCATGTGGTGCATGTGCACATTAACAGAACATAAAGCACAATTAGCTTCAGTTAGCTTTAATTATCCATAGTTATTGCATGTACAAATAAGCTTAGCTTAGTTGCTTTATATATTCATTCTCAACCTAATATTGGTGAATCAATGTTCATTCTCAATTCCAATCTTGTTTTTTCAATTTCGACCAATTTGTGAAATTATTCTTCTGCTAGATCCGTATTTGTGCTCTAATAAATTTACATGGTACCAGAGCTACAAGGGTTTGGAGAATGTGCACGAACAATATTTTGCAGGCTTGAAGAGAAAATAATTGGAAATTGTTTGGAGATTTGATTTGCAGATTAGAATATTAAACAATTGTCACAATTGTTGCTACACCCACAAAGTGAAAGAATGGAATTCCCAACTTCCACCATTCTGACTCCATATAGTTACTATGAATGGAAGCCAATTATTTTTCTTCATCGTAGGAGCAAAGGCTTCTACGAAATAGTCACGGGAATGGAGATAGAACCAATGACAAAGGATGAGAAGTCAGATTGGCTTAATAGATTTGACATGCTTGATGGAATATTGTGTCTACATGTGTCTAGTGATATTCTTTATCAAATCAGAAATATTGAATCACCACCTGAAATCTGGACTACATTGAAAGCATTATATGGTGATGAAAATCATATAGAAGAAGACCATTTGGAGGAAAAGATATCGAGTTATTATAGAAGAGAATAAAGTGGTGAAGACTCCAATAATGTGGATAAATGATCTCAAGACAATGTTGAACAAGAAGATTTTGCTTCTTCTATTGTTAATGAACCTATTGCAGATGAGAATTTTATCTTGTCCAATAATGAAGGCATTGCACATGAGGAAATATCTTCCTTTTCTAGTGATGAAGACACAAATTTCAAAAACATAGATGAGGAATTTGATTCCTCTACTATTGATGATGTTGATGATGCAGATTTGACAAGGTCTCAATTTAATGATGCCCCACGTGCACTCTCAGTCGTAGAGCCATCCATGCTCATGCATGCTTCTAAGGAGGAATTTATAACACCATGTATGTGAATGTATGACTCCACAAAGGCATCTCTAAAGCCACACATGCACATGCATGCATCGCTTGAGACAATCATTCCCATGGATGCATATACGGTACATGAATCTAATCGTCAAATGCAAGACGAAGTTGCAAGGAATCCATATTGTCATGCAACCATGTATAAGGAAATTCAGTCCTTGAGCCAAACATGTGAGGTGATACCACTACTTCCCAAAATGAAGGTTATTCATATAGATGCATGATGGGATCATCAATATTCAGTATTTTCCAAGTTCCAAGTAGACTAGCGATATCTTCACCAAGAATTTCACTGACAAGAATTTTTTATTTCTGTGAAATTGTCTCACGGTGAAGGTCATGAATACCTAGCACTTGTCTTTTCTATACTTTTTGCATTATATTTTGAGGGGGGGTTTTCTTCCCACTGGGTTTTCCCTCTTTTCTCTTTTCATGCATTGTATATGGGTACCTAAAATAGCCTTGTTGTTGGGACTCATTCACTTTGCATCACACTCACTCAAGTTATGCTTAAGGGGGAGTGTTGGATTACATGCACGTAGTTAACTTTAATTAGCTTTAGTTCAACTCTAGTTATTGAATGCAATGTGCACTTGTATTTAGCTAGTTGGCTTGAGTTCTTACATGTGTTGTGCGCTTAGATTTATTTAGTTAAATCTAGTTCTTTCATGTGGTGCATGTGCACATTAACAAAATAAAGCACACTTAGCTTTAGTTAGCTTTAATTATCCATAGCTATTGCATATACAACTAAGCTTAACTTATCTTCTTTATATATTGATTCTCAACCCAATATTGATGAATCAAAATTCATTCTCAATTCCAATTTTTCTTTTTCAATTCTAGCAAGTTTGTGTAATTATTCTTCAGCTAAATCCATATTTGTGCTGAAATAATTCTACACTCCTCTCCTAGCCCAACCCCTTTGGTGTAGCATACTTTATTTTGCAATGAATTGAACATGCTTTAGCTCCATCCCTCTCTCACTAAACCACCTTCTCACAGTTCATGCCTTCGAAAGCCCAAAATCCGTAATCCCATGATGACACTACCTTGATAGGAAAGAAGGGTCACCACCATTAACGTGCACCCGCTAAAATTATAAAACTTGATTGTTGCCAGTACACAATGCCACGATTCCACAAATCCACCTCAAATTGGAAGACCGCAATGTCGAGCCAGTACACAATGCCACGATCCCACAAATCCACCTCAAATTGGAAGACCGCAATGTCAAGCCTCTCTACCTGATACTCTAGATAGGTACACAAGCCTAACCGGAGGTCGAAGTCGACCAAGCTATGACACTTGAATATATTTTACCTTACTGAGTCATAGGATGGAATCATGAAATGACTGTGTTATCCAAACCCCTTAAATGACAAACTCGACAACGTGGATTTTTGAATTCGACTCTAGCTTCAAATAGAAAATTCACTTCCAGAACTTGCCAACACGAGGGTCCTATGTAAAACCAGAAAATTCTCACCACCCTCACCCATATTTTTTCCCTTCAATTATAATTAACCAGAAAATTTTATGTCTTCTAGGACTGGGGCATGCACAACCGAGTCGTTTGTGTATCTAGCTCTAATCTACTACCTTTCATCTTCCCTCCCATAACCTTCACCATATTCCTCTTCCAAACTTCCTTATGAAGAGTTATAACGAGTGCGTGTGGGTCAAGGGATCTAGTAGTCCTCACCTGCCCTCCCCATTTGTCCTCCTTATGAAGAGTTATAACGAGTGCGTGTGGGTCAAGGGATCTAGTAGTCCTCACCTGCCCTCCCCATTTGTCCTTACATCCCATGATCATTTGACAGACCTCCCTCTAGGGTATTATCACCATCCTTTCCATCTTCATTTTTTATTGGTATTGTAGCCTCCATTGAGGTATTGAGATCATTATCCACAACCTGTTTTAGCTCCTCCAATCCTTCCATTAATGGAGCCGGAGGTTAGTTTTGGTATAAAGTTGGACATGTTTCCTGGCAACCCTAGTTTGTTAATAGTTCTACTACTCTATGCCTTTTTCTAAGAGAGTGAGAGGTGAATTCACAAGGGAAACAAAATAAAAAATAAGAAAATATTTGGGTTACCAACTCAAGATTTTTGCTCTTGTTGACACATTGAACCAGGGCACCATCTATAAGTTTATTTTTCACCTTGATTCTTAGCTATGATTTTCCACCTATATGCACATTAGAAAATCCCTTCTCTTTTTCCTTGGTGAGGTCTCTCTAGGGAACAAAACTCTGTTAACATGATTACTATTGAAACCATATTGAAACCATAGTAACTCACATAAAAGCCCAGAGGATTTCCCCTATCATCCCGAATGATTCCTCCAGAACCAATTGGGCACAATTATCTTTTGAGTCTCCATCGAAATTTAATTTCAAAAATCCTTTGGGAGGAATAGTGAAAACAACATGTTAATATATTCTCAATCAAATTATTCATAGACATTAATTCACTCTACTAATCAAATTAAAAACTATATAAACCAAATCTATATAAAGGTGATATATCCCAATTAATTTATATAAAGATTATCATAGTCATTAAATAATATTAATCTTCAACAATGTACACCCACAGTTTTACCCACAGAAAATGTGGGAACATTGTGATATTCTACACTGAAAATGTTGATTTAGAAATGTGTACTCATACGAGGTCGATATATGGAGCCCGGGAGTGGTATTGCACGTTTCTTCTCTATTGCAGGACACCGCTTGATGCCAACAATGAGGAGTGGTGTAGGGCGCTCTGTATTAGAGACTTCAAATGAACTGATACTTTGGATGTTTCAGAAGGTTGTGGACCAACGACTTTCTTTCTCTTTGCAAATTTCATTTGTTACTTGGCATTCTCCTAACCTAATTTTGTTTATATACAAAATTTTGGATTTGAAATACCATATATAATATAAAATATTTATACATTATAGATAATATTAATTGTTCCTAGAGTCATATTTTAGAGTTTCCATTGTTTGGAAATTCTCGAGTGGAGTCCATTTATTTAACAGGTTAGGATAATGCTCAATGATGTTACCCATAAATTTATGGTCTTGGTGAAAGATAATGCTATTTCTAAAATTATGGTGCTGTTATGAAAGTACGATTATCAAATAGATAAATTTAATAAAGGTTTATAATAGATTTGTTTCATAATAGATATATTATAGAATTATATTTAAAATGTGAATGTGTTAATCACTTCCTTGGAGTATTTTCATAAATTGTTTTTTAGTTACTCACAATAGTGTAAAAATCCCGTATGAATCATGAAACATTTATTCTCTTTTGACTCCCTTATTTATAATTGAAGTGAAGGAAGCTCTATTACACATTTGAACAAATATGTGCTAATTATTTGTCATGTGCACATGTATAATGTGTTATAAATTTATATGTGGGTTGTAGTTGGGGAGTTTGTTTGTAGTTAGGTACTTTACTTTAAGTTACTCCTGGTTACTTTGGTTAGTTGATGGTGAGAATATAGCAATACAATGTTATCACCATTATTCTTATTTTTTTAATCACTCATTTCAAGTATGAATAACACTAGAAATATTCTTCCAACTATTTATTTCTTCTAACTATAAATAAAGGTGCAACCTTGTGACCTAAAGATCAAATTAATAAATATAAAAGGTGGATACCTTAGACACTAAGTTGTTTCGTCTTGTATAAAACCCTTAATGAGGCATGCCATGTTTCCTACAAATAGTTTCCGCTACAATCCTTACTCTAATACATATCCCAAAAAATAGAAACTAGCTTCTTTTAAATCTAAATCATACATATATCAACAAGATCCAATATTTTTTTTTGGAAATATTTTTTCAACGGAGTGAAGATCCAATTATATTCATAGAATATATCTAGGATTAAAATGGACTACACATGTTGTAACAACACTCCCTAGCACATTGAGCATCGTCGTTAAAATTGTAATAGTACTTGCATTGTTAGTAAATGTCATGTTGACAATTACAACTTGTACCCAACATTCCTATAATAATACAACGAGTTACATCACAAAGAAGCATCCAATAAAATCTAGGTTATAATGGATTCTAATAAATGTATGCATATAATGGAATCAACCTTTAACCTATTATCACTCTGTAATTTCCGAGGTTATGGGAGAAACCACAAACATAACCACAAAACCACTTTGGAGTTTAGGATCTAGCCTTCCTAAACTGAGAGGGGGATCTCTTTGTCAGATTTAACTTTCTTGTATTTATGATATTAAGATAGCTATGGATGCTTAATTGTTTTTTTTATTGTTTGAGAATTTTCTTAATTAGTTTGGTTGATTGAATGTCTGAACTTCCATTCTTCTATGGATTCTACAACGTAACATGGACATGTCTTAGATTTTCAAAGGGTTTTCACAGCACAAGGTAGTTGAACTAACTAGGTCTTTTAGATTTAAATGAAGTGTAATAGAAGAAATGAAATAGGTTCAATTAAGAAAAAGAGCAGTTCAAAATTATTTAACTTAATATAAAAGGAAAACATTTAAATTATCTACATCCAGAGTTAGAGCATATCTTTCAACAAATGCTTCTCATCAACTTTCTGTAAAATAATTCAGATTTAAGAACACATAAGTGTGAAAAAAATAAATAAACATGTAGATAGTGATAGGAGCACTTCACCGAATTGTCCAACACATGAATCCTATGAAATAGTCCTTTTATTACTGATTAGCCCATCAAATGGAAAAGTACAATAGCTTTTGAAATACAAAAATAAACCTTCAATACTTCTAAATTTGAAGTATTTACGTAGTTATTTACAAAAGTCCTCTCATAACTAATTGTGAAATATTTTAGGAAAATATAAAACAAATTATATCTATTATTACAAACTAATAGGGAAAGTTGGAACTGTTTGAAAGTTAGCCCTGATTTGAAGGAGGTTGTTGTTGATCGGTCACATTGATCCTTGCTATGATATTTATCCTTTGACTGAAGATAGAGTTGCTCACTTAATCTATTAACTCACACAACTTCTCCCACCTTTATTAATTAAGAATAGAAAACTTAGTCACCCTATTGTAGATCTCATCTACTTCAGTGTCCTTGGAAAAAGTAGGCCTGATGACAATGCCCTAAATGACAGACTCCACTATTATAAAGAACTGCCCATAGTTACAAGAAATGACATAGTTACAAACTTGCAGTAGGCTTTTACAGTAGGCGATGTGGCACGAAACATTCCTCGTATCAACACAACGTTGCAGGATCGACAGTCAGATTATCAACCAATAATGATTGAGTTGGAAGGTAAATTAATATCTCAATCTGTTTTTATTTTTCTAGACCCAGGTGCAATTCTAAGCTATGTTAGTCCCAAAATAGTGGAAATTCGTAAATTAAAAGGGTAGAAATTCAAAAAATCGTTGCCGATACAACTAGCCACAGGAGTAAAAAGAAAGGTAACTCCAAAAATTCCAATCTACACATTATAAATTGTAGAACAACAGTTGAATGTGGACCTGAACATACTGCCATTAGGTTCCTACGTTGTTTTGTTGGGCATGGCATTAGGGGAATTTTGAGGTCTAAAATGGGCATCCTAAGAAAATAATAAAATAATAGCTAAACCAATAAAATAATATTTATGAATTTGCAATTCACTTTTTGCACCAAAATCCATGCAACCATTGTTAAATTCAATTCAAAAGTTGTACCAAAATAAAATTAATAAAAAAATTGTATTGATTTGACTATAAATAAGAATGAGTTTTTCAAGAAGAATTCATTATCATTGCACAACTAATGCATTTGTCCTTTGTACTTAAATAACCTAAAATAAAATATAAATATAAATTCATAAATTCGTAATTATAGAATATAGTATTAATTAAAATTTATATTATTTAAATTATATAATAACATATAATTAATATATTATATAAAAATAATATAATATAATATATTATTTTATGTATGAATTTTATATTACATATTGAATTGATTTGATTTATAAATAAATATTTGAAAATATACATATATAATATTTAATGAAAAATGTGTAAATACATAAAGATTCTGTAGGGATATGCATTGTTTCTTTGAAAAAATATGAAAATACAATAATAATATTTTATTAAAAAAGTGTGAAATGAAATTTATTATGAGTACTTTACTTTATGACTTTAAAAGTACTTAGAGCACTACCATGGTTAACCATGATTTCTTATCCACCATTGAGAATGTGACAAGTAACTACCTTTAACTCAAGCAATGGAACCTCAACCATTATGGATGATGTCATCCCCTATAATGTGATTGGTTCTCATAAAGTGAATTTTGATTGTACATTTTCCTTGGGAGGCCCATTTTAGACCTCAAAATTACCCTAATGATTGGCTAGAAAAACATTGAACCTTAGGGGACTGGAAGGAAAAGATCATTTATTATAGGATGCAAGATGGAACACGTAAGGAAATTCAGGGAATCAAGAAGCCCCTACAACTACGTCCAATCACAGCATCCCAAATGCATAAATGTATGAGGAAAGGATGTCAGATATATTCTATTCAAGTGGGATATTCTAATTCCAAGGAAAAAATACCTATGATGGAAAACATACTAGTAATACAAGATTTCATGAATGTTTTTCCAGAAAATATTCTTGCATTACCACCAAGGCGAGATTTTGATTTTACCATTGAAATAATGTTAAGAGCATCACCTGTGTCAAGGGCTCCTTACAGAATGAGTGTTCCATAATTAACAAAATAAAAAATGCAATTACAAGAACTACTAGACAAAGGATATATTCGTCCAAGTGTGTCTCCTTGGGGAGAACCAGTGTTGTTTGTTAAGAAGAAGGACAGAACCATGTGAATGTGTATGGACTATAGACAGCTCAACAAGTTAATAGCAAGAAAAAATATCCCTTACCAAAGATTGATGACCTGTTTTATCAAGTGAAGGGGGCCATAGTGTTTTCAAAAATAGATTCAAGATCTGAATATGACCAGATCCGAATCAAGGATGAAGACATTTGCAAGACTGCTTTCCATACCAGGTACGAGCATTATGAAATTGTGGTGTTACCCTTTGGGTTAAAAAATGCACTAGAAACCTTTATGAGGTTAATCCATGGTATATTCCATCTTTTCCTATAGAATTTTGTACCTATATTCATAGATGACATTTTAATCTATTATAAAAATGAGGAAGAACATAGAGAACATTTAAGGATTGTGCTGGAAATGTTAAGAAAATACTAGCTGTACACTACGTTCAGCAAGTGTGAATTATTCAAAATATAAATCCAGTACTTAGGCCATGTCATTTCATTAGAAGGGATTGATGTTGATCCAGAGAAAATCAAGACAATCATGGAATGGTGAGTACCCCAGAATGTGGCAGATATTTGATCCTTTATGGGATTAGTTAGGTATTATCGGAGATTTAATGAGGGATTTTCCAGAATTGCTTTTCTCATTACCTCCTTGTAGAGAAAAGGAGAAGTATCTAAGTGGACTGTTGAGTGCCAGAATAGTTTTGAGAGGCTGAAGCCGTTATTGACCACTACACCAGTATTGAGGGTATCCGGCCCGAAAAAAGAATTTGAAGTCTGTACAGATGCTAGTAAAGAGGGTGTTGGGGCGGTTTTATCTAAAGAAGGAAAATTAGTGGCATGCAAATCAAGAAATTTGAAGGAACATGAACAAGGGTACTCAGCCTATGATCTAGAATTAACAATAGTAGTACATGCACTCTCGACATGGATGCATTACTTGTGACACAACTTAAGCTGCATAAACCCACAACTTACTTTCTAATTGCATAATCTAATGCAATATAGACCAAAACTACCTCAAACAGTAGTCCACCTCATATGCAGCTATTCCTCTTTTTAAAATTCACGTTTACAAACCATATAAAAAATACCCACCTTGAAAATTCGTATTTATGAATTTAACTTTGATTAAACCCCAAAGTGCCAACCAACACAAATCTAGGCCCACAATCTATTTCAAATGTTCCTTTACACAACAATTTATTCGCTTCACAATCATCTAATGGAAATCACATTTTAAACCAACCGATATTTAATGTTTTTAAACTATGCGAAATAGGAATTTTTGATGTGCTACGTGTCACTCTCAGAGGTTTATCGCACAATTTCCTTCAATACCATTTACCATTTTAAAGCCACGCAAAAAACATTTGCTGGTTTCCAAAACCCGTCCACCATTCTATTGTATTTTTGACTAATAGTTTCACATACAATCAAATCTTTGTTCCAAACATGAAAAAGTTCCAAACGCTAAGTTCACATTCCACTGCGCCTTCTCTCATGGTTCCTTTATAGAATATTAAGTTCCACAGTGAACGTACAATGCATTCACGATAAGCAAAGATTCGATTCGTACCATAGTGAACATACAATTTATTCACGGAAAATAGAGATTTGATTCCTCTATTAATCCGCAGATATTTAAACACATGGTTTCAACAAAAATTGCATACCCTTTTATAGGATTTTCGCATCTGCTCACCATTTATCAAATACACATATCATCTTGCAATATCAGTATATCATTCCTTATTTAAACCCGACATTTCTGCAGCTTCCTCCTTTTGGGTGATACGTGCTTCAATTTTAATCTTACTCCAGCAAATTTTCATCGCAATTTTGGATTAAGGTTCATTACAGTACCTCATGTCCACCATTTCATGGATTGAACACTTTGCAACGTTCTATCTCCATCATTTGAAAGTGCAGTAAAGCCCCAAATGGATATCCACAAAACACTGATACATCAAACCCAAATGTGACATCAAGTTGTGGATCTCAGTGTCCTTCATCAATTACTTACTTCATTGTTTATTACACAATGAAATGTGTAAGATATTCTTCGGAATGCTTTATATAGTGTCGGCCCATAGTGGTGAAATGCATCCAAGTGGATTTGGACCTCAATTTGAAAGGTCAAGTTATTTTTTCCAGTGGCATCGATCCACTCTTTGATCGATGCTAATTCCTCAACATACTCAATCACAAAAAATTCAATAAATGAATATTTGACCTTTTAAGAATACACAGTCTCATACCTTCAATAATCCTGTAGCTCAAAACGAACGGAATTTCCTTTGCTTCTACCAATTTCACCTGCACACATATATACTCAATAATGAAATACGAACTCAGAAATTGAGTTCTCTATATTAATGTTCGATATTTACATGGGAATTCTCTTCGCGCTTGATATTCAAATCAGTGGCCTCTTTCTTCCTACTGCCTGTAGGCTTCCAATCCAAACTCTACCTCTCTAAATCCTGAATTTATCTCCTGCTATTATATGCCTTCAAGGCTTACAATTTATAAAAATGGTTTTGAAACCAATTCTGGTTTCATATCCTTTATCTTCTCAACAAATTCCTAAGAATCCTCCGAGTCCTAAAATCTCTCTTTTATCCCTAGGGATGCTTTCAAATCCCCAAATTCATAAAACCAATTCTAATTCAGAATTTACAATTAATTCCCAAATCTTCTAATTCCTAATTCTCTCATGTTCTCCAAAATTTGATAAAATTTACAAATGCCTCACCTATTAAATATTATATTAAAATAACTCAAAATATTAATAGTTATTTTAGTTTGTTACATAAGAATCCAAATTCTTATAAAATATAAGACCCCCTATATCTATTAAATTAAAATGAAATTGTTGAGTCAGATGCTCCTGCATCAGACTCCCAAAGTAGAAATTTATCATGATGTCCTGATTATGTAACTTCTTATGTTACAATTTCTATGTACAAGTTGTATTTTGACTGGTAACCACTTTGCCATTTGTTTTTTCTTCCAATTTCTGCTGCAAATATTCTTGTAGATATTGCTCCAAATACTCTTCTAGATATTGATCTAGACATTGCTGCCTCCCAAAATTCCTAAATATCTCTCAAGATATCTCACTCTGCAACATCCTTCTTCTGCTCACTACCTGCAACTTCATTTTCAAAAAATAAATTATCTTCTGATTCTTTAATTGTAGCAATATACTCATTCATCCTTCTTTGTATACTAGTAAGCATAATCAATTTTGGAAAACTAGTATCCACTCTTTCCTCTTCCACAACTTCAAACATCTCCACTTTATTATCTATAATTCCTTTCTCTCATTCAAATGTTTCTAGCAAGCACTTCATCCATTCGCTTTTTACTTTTATCATCTCAAACACATCATCAATATGCTACAATTTAGTTTCAGCATCACCTTTTTATTCTTCCTTGACAACTTTCAGTGATTTTCCTTCACCTCCTTAATTGATTCTGGAAATCAATTCATCTTCTTCAAACATTGTATCTTCATCCTTTATCATAATAGAATTATGATTCTCCACCACTTTGGCAGTTTTAAGGGTCTATCCTACAGTCTTCTTTTGTCCAATCATATAAGCCAACTCCTCCTTGTCATCAACAATAACAAGTTCCTTCATATGAGACATGACTGTCTCACCTTCCTTGTAGATTATCTCCTTATTAAGTAAGGAATCTATGGTTTCCTTGATCTGGATATTGGGGGGAGGCCCCAAAAATATAAAAATTTGAAATGGATCTAACAAGATCTGCAAAATTAAAATGCCAAAAAAACAGAGAGAACACACAACAAATAAAACCAAAAATAAACTTGTTTATTAAAAAAGAGAATAACTGTAGAAGCTACATTGTTGTGGACAATCTATCCTTTTACAAACTGAGGCTTGTTATTTATAGCCTTTTTGGAGTTACAATACCATGTGTACATACCGTAGGTGGATACCATGGGTCAAAAACATGGGTCAATACCATGTGTAGATACCACTTACAATATCGTGGGTCAATACCATGGGTAGATACCACTTATAACACCATGAGTAAATTCCACATGTGGATGAATACCATGTGTGGATATATACCATGGGTGGATGAATATCATGGATAGATGTCACTTACAATACCATGGATAAATTCCATGGGTAGATGGATAATATGGGTAGATGAATACCATGGGTGGATGCCATTTTCCATTCAGATCATTCCTCCCTCCTTATGAAGCAATGGTCCCCATTGCATGAAGTTCCCTCCTGAGAAGCCTTTGTTGAATATGAAGAGCCACTGAATAGAAGGTTTTTCTGTAGCTAACCCATAACCGTGATGAACGAAAATCCGAGGATATAGATACCCTGTAATGCATGTGACCAACTGTGATATTGATAGTGTGCGGCCTAGAAAATGGACTTCAATGAAGTGTGGGTTTGTGGATGAACCAAAACCATGAAAAAAAAAGATCTGAGGATATAGATGCCCTATAATTCTTGTGACCAACTGTGTTACTAACAATGTGTGGCCTAGCAAATGGACTTCAATGAGAAAGATTTTGTGCGGTTGACCCATAACCGTGATGCTGACTGTTGATGAAGTAACAGGTGCCTACATAGCTTGGGGTGGGAGGGCACGTCTCCAAATAACAGAAGCCAAATGTTGCTATGCTAAAACTGATGAATGTAAAGTAGGTGCCTACTAGAGCGAGGTGGGGGGGCACGTCTCCAAAGGGAACCTGCTCCGAATGCTGCTCCAAATTTCAAATGAGCATAACTTGGTCAATATAACTTAGAATATTTATTATAACCTATTTTTTGAAATGGAATGATCATTCTGCATCTTCTCGTGTGTTTGAAATCGATATCTGGAGACCCTACACTCACAGATTCACGCTGAAACTATCCCACCGTCATAAAATTTCTGAAAAATAGCTGATTTTAAATCAACGATAACTCCCACATCCGGAATCCGATTCGATCGATTTAATTTTTGAAATTGGGTGTTTTTTCGCAAGGAATCTAGATCTGGTCTTCAATTTTGTAAAGTTTTCACCAAAAGTTTCATATATGATCTGCAAACTCACCGCCCAAGAAATTCGTGGAGTTTGCTAAAGATTGCTACCAAAAATTGAAACTGAAATATGCTTCAAACCCTCATTCCCATGGATTCGTAACCTAAATTTGATACCACTAGTCCGGATCTTGGGGGGAGGCCTCTAAAATATAAAAAAATGAAATGGATTTGACAAGATCTACAAAATTAAAATGCCAAAAAAAAGAGAGAACACACAACAAATAAAACCACAAACAAACTTTTTTTATTAAAACAGAGAATAACTGTAGAAGCTACATTGTGGTGGAAAATTTGTCCTTTTACAAACTGAGGCTTGTTATTTATATCCTTTTTTCAGTTACAATACCATGTGCACATACCATTGGTGGATACCATGGGTCAATACCATGTGTAGATACTTCTTACAATATCGTGGGTCAATACCATGGGTAAATACCACTTACAATACCATGGGTAAATTCCATGTGTGGATGAATACCATGTGTGGATACATACCATGGATGGATGAATATCATGGATAGATGTCACTTAAAACACTATGGGTGGATGGATAACATGGGTAGATGAATACCATGGGTGGATGTCATTCTCCATTCAGATCCTTCCTTCTGTTGCAACAATTCATCTTAATTCAAGACAACTCCAAGAGATGGATTGTCTTCTCTAACATTTGTAAACACAGTCAAATTGTCAATTTCAAAATCACAATACCAAATGGTCTCATTTGATGATCCAGTCACCAAATCTTCTTCTTGTAGTTCTAAGTCTCTTGGAGGACTCAGAAAATCTTTACTGTCTTCCTTCCCAGTTTCCAGGGTTATCTCCATTGTGCCAATCACCATGATAGAATTATGATCCTTCACTATGTTTTTAACTAACATAGTTTCATTTTCATTAGATTCTCTGACATTTTCCATTTGTTGTCCTTCTTTACCTGCATAATTAACACATGAATTATCAGTATTAAAAATACAAGGTTTCAATACCTCTTCCTCCTCTGGCAACATCTCAGTATGTTGCTTTGAGTTTTCTTCTAACTCCTTTGTCAGCACATTAGTATGCTCAATTAAATTCTCCATGAGACTGTTAGCTAGTCTCTCCTTCATATCATCTGTTTCATGAATTTCTCCCTACTTTTGTTCACAATAGTGAAATCCTTTGATTTGTTGAATCATTATTACATCCTTACTCTCCTTTTCATGACTGTCATTCATCACAATTTCTTTGTATTTCTATTTCAACAATTCATCCTGAGTATAGATCCTCTACTTTTCCAACTCTCTTCTTTGAAGATCTAACTTTTTATATAACTCATGACTTTCAACTGGGGTAGAATTTGGAAAATTTACACAGCTTTACATACCTTCACTTATTGTTGACCAATCATTAGATGGTCCTTCTTCCTCTGTTTCAATACTCTGCTACTTATTTCCATGAGACCCTTTTGTCTCCTTTTCTTCCTGAGATATTGCTATCTCAACATTAATCTGAACATATTTTAGATTCAGCTCCTTCTCCTTAACAAAATCTAAATCTTGTTCATCATCATGTGATGTGCCTGCAATCATACAAAAATCATTAGTTTTAAAAAACACAATACCTTTCTTTCTCGTTTGCTTCTTCAAGTACCCATTTTTCACAATGTACATTCTGGTTTCTAGCAGATCCTATTTCTTGTGACTCAATTCCTTCGAGTCTTTCCTTTTTCAACAAAGAAATATGTGCCTGTTCAAGTTCTTTGAAATTGTTCATTAGTTTAGCATTCCATTTATTTTGCAATAGGTTCCATCTAACCCATTTTATTCATTCTCCATCCATGCCTTTGGCATTCATTATCTGTTGCTTGTAGCCATCTTTGTAGTACCTTGAGTTGTACTTTCATCACTACAATATCTCTCTCTCTATCCTCATCACTTATTTTATCTTTGTGGCAATCTTCAGAATCTCTTTTCCGATCCTCCATTGTCATCTTCTTGATGAACTCATCTATGCTCGATTGGTGATTTGCAACATAGCCTTCTCTTGTAGAAATCTTATATCGCTACTCAATACCCTATCAAGCTTCCTTAATGAGCTTAACCTCTTCCTAGGTATTCTTTTGGTTCACTCTCTTGAACCTGTTGTTCCTTTGGTTGCTGCACTCAATCACCTTCCTTCATTCAGAAATCTTAATTAGTTCCTCCATCACTTCTTCTTAAGACTTGGATCTTTGTTTATTTTCATCTTGTCTGCAACCGAAATTCTGCAACCATAATCTTCAAACCAGATTAAAATAAAACACATTATATCACCTTCAAGATCTATGCATGACCTTGTTCTCCTATTTGCTAGTACTTTGAATGGAATCTTCTCATTTATTTATGCAAATACCTATTACACATCAACGCTGTGTAGCTGCTGCTTATCAGATTCAAAATCTGATCTCCTCTTTCTTGATCCATCACACATGCATTCTGTACAATTTAAAAAAAAAAACATTAACCTTCCAAAAGAGCTTTTTTCCAACTCTGATATCACTTGAAGTAGCTTAAGCTGTGTAAACCCACAACTTACATTTTAATTGCATAATCTCATGCAATATAAACCAAAACTACCTCAAACAATAGGCAACCTCATATTCGGCTATTCCTCTTTTTAAAATTCATGTTTACAAACCATATAAAAAAATACCCACCTTAACAATTTGTATTTATGAATTTAACTTTGATTAAACCCCAAAGTGCCAACCAACACAAATCTGGGCCCACAATCTATTTCAAACATTCCTTTACACAATGATCTATCTGCTTCACCATCATCCAATGGAAATCACATTTTAAACCAACCGATCTTTAATTTTTTGAAACTATGCGAAATAGGGAGTTTTGATGTGCTACGTGTCACTCTTGGAGGTTTATCACACAGTTTCGTTCAATACCATTTACCATTTTAAAGCCACGCGAAAACCATTTGTGGGTTTTCAAAACCCGTCCACCATTCTGTTTTTCCGTTGACTAACAATTTCACATACAATCAAATCTGGGTTCCAAACATGACAAAGTTCCAAACACTAAGTTCATATTCCATTGCGCCTTCTCTCATTGTTCCTTTACAGAATATTAAGTTCCATAATGAACATACAACGCGTTCACGACAAACATAGATTCAATTCGTTCCATAGTGAACATACAATGCGTTCACGGCAAATAGAGATTTCATTCCTCTGTTACTTGTCAGAGATTTAAACCCATGGTTTCAACAAAAATTGTGTACCCTTTTATACTATTTTCACATCTTCTCACTAGTTATAAAATACACATATCCTCTTGCAATATCTGTAGATCGTTCATTATTTAACCCAGACGTTTCTGCAGCTTCCTCCTTTTGGGTGATACGTGCTTCAATTTCAATCTTACTCCAGCAAATTCTCATCCCAATTTTGGATTAAGGTTCATTACAGTACTTCATGTCTGCCATTTCATGGATTGAACACTTTGCAACGTTCTATCTCCATCGTTTGAAAGTGCAGTAAAGCCCCAAATCGGTATCCGCAAAAAACTCATACATCAAACCCAAATGTGACATCAAGCTATGGATCTCAGCGTTCTTCATCAATTACTTACTTCACTATTTATTACACAACATAATGTGTAAAATCTTCTTCACAATGCTTTATACAGTGTCAGCCCATAGTGGCGAAATGCATCGAAGTGGATTTGGACCTCAATTTGAAAGGTCAAGTTATTTTCTCCAGTGGCATCGATCCACTCTGTGATCAATGCTAATTCCTCAACATATTCAATCACACAAAATTAAATAAATGAATTTTCAACCTTTTAAGAATACGTAGTCTCATACCTTCAATAATCTTATAGCTCAAAAATGGCAGAATTTCCTTTGCTTCTGTGAATTACACCTGCACACATATATACTCTATAATGAAATACGAACTCGGAAATTGAGTTCTTTGTATTAATATTCAATATTTACATGGGAATTCTCTTCTAGCCTGATATTCGAATCAATGGCCTCTTTCTTCCTATTACCCATAGGTGTCCAATCCAAACTCTACCTCTCTAAATCCTTAATTTCTCTCCTGCTATTATATGCCTTTGAGGCTTACAATTTATACGAATGGTTCTGAAACCAATTTTGGTTTCAGATCCTTTATCTTCCCAACAAATTCCTAAGTATCCTCTAAGTCCTAAAATCTCTGTTTTATCCCTAAGGATTCTTTCAAATCCCTAGATTCATGAAACCAATTCTAATTTAGAATTTACAATTAATTCCAAAATCTTCTAATTCCTAATTCTATCATGTTCTCCAACATTCGAGAACATTTGCAAATTCCTCACCAATTAAATCCTATATTAAAATAACTCAAAATCTTAATAATTATATTAATTTGTTACATAAGAATCCATTTTCTTAGAAAATACAAGACCCCCTAAATCTATTAAATTAAAATGAAATTGCTGAGCCAAATGCTCCTCCATCAACTTGTTGGGTAAATTTTTTTTGTTAAAGACAGACCATAGCAGCTTGACTAGTTATTTCAAACAAGTTAATTTAAACTCTAGATAGACAAGGTGGAATGCCTTTCTAAGTGAGTTTGATATGGACATCCAACACATGCAAGGCAAAGAAAACTGGGCAGTTGATGCTTTAAGTACAAAACTACACTGTGGCTGATACTTTAAGTAAATTCTTAGATCAAGTAAAAGAAGAAGAACAAAAAAATCCGGAATATCAATTCGTATGGCAGCAAATGGAAGAGGCCAGAATGCAAGGAAGTACTTCTGAATATGGAGTTGATAAAAATTAGATGCTAACCTTTAGAGGAATGATGTACGTACTAAACCATGTGGACCTAAAAGAGCTAATCATGGATGAATACCATCGGAGTAATTATGCGGGTCACCGAGGATACCGAAAAATGTTAACTGCTATTAGAAAAGTATATTTCTAGCCTAGTATGCGTAAAAATATTTCTGAATATTTAAATAAATGTTTGGAGTGTCAACAGGTCAATGTGGAGCATCGACATCCCACGGGATTGTTGCAACCCATACCGGTACCTGAATGGAAGTGGAAGGTCACATCCCTGGAGTTCATTATAGGTTTACCACGGTCAAAGAGGCACAATCACTCCGTCACGGTGGTAGTTGATAGATTGAGTAAATCTGCACATTTAATACCCTTACAATCTACTTACAAAACTGTACAGATAGCAGATATTTTCATGAGAGAAATATTTAGGCTACACGACATTCCAAAAACTGTTATCTCGAACAAAGATGTTAAATTTACATCTACATTCCGGAAAACTCTATTTACAGGTCTAGGGAACCAAATAAAATTTATCACTGCTTATCATCCCCAGACATATGGTCAAAGAGAAAGGGTAAACCAAGCTCGAGAAGACATGCTGTGTATGTATGTAATGTAACAACTAACCAAATGGGAAGACTAGATGCATCTGGTTGAATTTTCTTACAACAATGTTTATCAGAAGTCCCTTAAGATGAGTCCTTTTGAGGCCCTATATGGTAGACAATGTCGCAGACCCATAAACTGGAGTTGTCCCAAAACAAGACTAATGTTGGGACCAAAAATTCTTGTAGAAATCGAATCAAAAGTAAAGAAGATAAGACAAATTTTGAAGGCTGCACAAGATCGACAGAAGGTCTATGCAAAGAAGAAAAGAACTTATCGGGAATTCAAAGTGGGTGACCATGTGTATGTGAGGATCAAACTAAAGATGAGTACCTTGCTGTGTACCTGTTGTGCCAAGTTGGCTCCCAAGTTCTGTGGACCTTTCCAAATTTTGAAAAGAATAGGACTTGTGGCCTATCGGAAAATCAGCAGTCTTTCTCTAACTACTATAGTGATTTGTGCGACTCGTATTGTGTCATATGTTAGCTGGTGAACAGAAAAATAATTAATATTTTTTTGATAAGTGGAATTCAGATATTGAATATGTCCTTTCATTTTTAGCTTGTATTGTGCGCATGAATGTTCTTTAGACGCTCTTTAACGTTTGAAAATCGTTGGTTTCTCGTGAGATATTGATGGTTTAAATTTTCAATTAAAATATATATTTGTTGGATATTTATTATTATAGATTAAAATGTCGATTTCCCTCTAAATATTATTAACTAGACGAGGTGATATGATATTTATAATGTGCAAAGGAATTTTCACTTTATTATTATATAAATTTTAATTTCATAATAAATCTTATAAAATAATGGTATATTGTCTATTGAAAATTTTCTTAGGCTTATTATTGAAATAAAAATTAAAGTTTTGCAGGTTTAGTATTTTTTTTTAATTATTTAGTTAGAATCAATTTTATTTTATACTTATATTTTATTTCCAACGATAAAAATAAAAAAAAAATCTATAAAGAATTATAAAAAATTCTAAAAAAAAAGGATCTTCTCCCATTAAAACTAAATAACTAGCAGCATTGTTGATTAAACCCCCAATCCTCTTACTACCTATTCAGAGCTAGGGTTTTTCATTTCTTGAGCTCAACACTCGTAAGATTAAACTCCTTAGATTTGTTGACCGAGCTCAGAGTTTATTTACATCTAAATTAAAATGATCAATAAGATTTAAATAAATAAAGAAAGATAGCTAAGAAAAAAGGTCACATATTTGGAAGTTGGGAGTGTCAAATATAAATAAATTATTAAGTAAAAGAACTAATTAGAATAAAATATTTCTAAAAAATTAATTATATTTAATAATAAAAGATATTTAAAATAAAAATAATTAAAAATTAAAAAAAATAAAACTACTAATTTCTTTAGTAAAATTATCTTACAAATATTATCAATTAAAAATTTTACTTTTGTCATGTTATTCAAAAATTTACATTTGTCATGTTTTCTCATCTCTATCACTCTAACCAAATTTGTTGGCTAAGAGAGCAACTTATAATCGAAAAGAAAATGACCAAATACTAGATAGCTTCTTGGGGGTCTTGGGCCTTCCCATTTTCTGGTGGTCCCAAGTGTCAAATACCATCAAGTGTGTTATCACTCAGGTTTTCCTAGAAGTTGTGTAAGAGGAAAGTATACCCGAGGTAACCACAAACCAACCTTTTAGATGCAGAATCTAGCCAATCTGCATCCAGAGAGGGCTCTCTCTTTATGATTTATCTTTTTTCTTGAAAGGTTTTAGGCTAGTTATAGATTCAAAGTTTGTTTTGGGAAAATGGTGGAATCCACAAAAAGTGCATGGTTCTCTAGGTGATCAATCCTCTCATCCAGTTCGTCGCTCCATAGTCTGTCGTTGATTGCATATGATAGAATCCATCTCATCCATCTGCATCAACCATTGATTATTTTGGATGTCATTTATGAAGGAAATCAATTCGTTTCCATCATCATGATGTTCCTTCCTCATTTAACCCAGGTCTACTTGAAATCCTTGTAGGATCCGAGTTATTGATTCCAGTACGAGTGTCAAAATGTCTGGGCTAGGCACAAGGATGAATTCTTGAGCCACCTCATCAAATGAATCGCCCTTAAGTCCACCCCCTCCTGCCTCCCCAAATTCTCTGTCAGCATGTGCACGGTTTTCACCTGTCACAACTCCTCCTTTTTGGTGTACATGCACATAGTTGGCCTTAATTAATTTTGGTTGAAATCTAGTTATTGCATGCAATGTGAACTCATCTTTAGTGATTTAACTCAAGTGCTTACATGTGGTGTGCACTTGGCTTTATTTAGTTAACTCTAGTGCTTGCATTTGGTGCATGTGCACGATAACAGAACATAAAGAACAATTAGCTTTATTTAGCTTTAATTATCCATATTTATTACATGTACAACTAAGCCTAGCTTAGTTGTTTTATATATTCATTCTCAACCTAATATTGATGAATCAAAATTCATTCTCAATTCTAATTTTTCTTTTTTAGTTCTCACCAGTTTTTACAGTTAGTCATCTCTTAGATTTGTATTTGGGGTCTAATAATTTTACATGGTATCAGAGCTACACGGGTTTGGAGAATGTGCATGAAAAATATTTTGCAGGTTTGAAGAGAAAAGAATTGGAAATTGTTCAAATATTTGATTTGTAGATCAAAATATTAAAGAATTGTTGCAATTGTTGCTACAACCACAAAGTGAAAGAATGGAATTCCTAGCTTCCACCATTCTGACTCCATACAAGTATTGTGAATGGAAGCCAATGTTTTTTCTTCATCTTAGGAGCAAAGGTTTCTACCAAATAGTCATGGGAATTGAGACAGCACCAATGAAAAAGGATGAGAAGTCACATTGGCTTAATTGATTTGACATGGATGATGGAAGGTTGTGTCTATATATGTCTAGTTTTATTCTTGATCAGATTAGAAATATTGAATCACCACATGAAATCTGGAAAACATTGAAAAGATTATATGGTGATGAAAATGATCTATAAGAACACCATTTGAAGGAAAAGAGATCGGGTTATTATAGTAGTCATGAAAGTGGTGAAGATTGCAATAATGTGGACAAATATTCTCAAGACAATGTTGAACAAAAAGACTTTGTTTCTTCTATTTTTAATGAACCTATTAAAGATGAGAATTTTATCTTGTCCAATAACGAAGACATTGCACATGAGGAATTATCTTCCTTCACTAGTGATGAAGACACTAATTTCAAAAACATAGAAGAGGACTTTGATTCCTCTACTATTGATGATGTTGATTATGCAGATCTCACAACGTCTCAATTTAGTGATTCCCCACATGCACTCTCAGTCGCAGACCCATGCATGCCCATGCATGCATCTAAGGAGGAATTTATAACACCATGTATGTGCATATATGGATCCACAAAGGCATCTCTAAAGCCACACATGCACATGCATGCATCCCTAGAGATAATCATTCCCATGGATGCATATACGGTACATGAATCTACTCGTCAAATGCAAGAAGAAGTTGTAGGGAATCCATATTGGCATGCAACCATGTATAAGGAAATTTAGTCCTTGAGCCAAACATGGGAGTTGATACCTCTACTTCCAAAAATGAATTTTCTTCCTCTAGATCCATGATGCGATCATCGATCTTCAGTATTTTCCGAGTTCCAAGAAAACTACTGATATCTTCACCAAGACTTTCACTGAGAATAAGTTTTGATTTTTGTGAGATCATCTTGGGGTGAAGGAAATGACTGCCTAGCAGTTGTCTTTTCTCTAATTTTTACATTATATTTTGAGGGGGGGGGGGGGGGGGTCTTTCATGACTTCTTTCCCTCTTTCCTCTTTTTATGCATTATATATGGGTTCCTAAAATGGCCTTGTTGACGGGAGTCATTCATTTTGCATCACACTCACCTAAGTTATGCTTAAGGGGGGGGATGTTGGTTTACATGCACATGGTTAGCAATAATTAGCTTTAATTCAACTCTAATTATTTAATGTGATGTGCACTTGTCTTTAGCCAGTTAACTTGAGGACTTACATGTGGTGTGCACTTAGCTTTAGTTAGTTAACTGTAGTGCTTGCATGTGGTGCATGTGCACATTAACATAACATAAAGCACACTTAGCTTTAGTTAGATTTGATTAGGAATTACACGTACAACTAAGCTTATCTTAGTTTCTTTATATATTTATTCTCATCCTATTATTGGTGAATCAAAATTTGTTTTCAATTCCAATTTTACTTTTCCAATTCTCGCAAGTTTGTGCAATTATTCTTTAGCTACATCAGTATTTGTGCTCTAATAATTTTACATTCCTCTCCTAGCCCAACCTCTTTGGCATAGCATAATTTATTTTGCAGTGAATTGAACATGCTTTAGCTCCATCCTTCTCTCACTAAACCACGTTCTCACCGTTCATATCTTCGAAATCCCAAAATCCCTAGTCGCATGATGACACTGCACTGACAAGAAAGAAGGTTCACCACCACTAACATGCACACGCTAAAATTCTAACACTTGATTATTTCCAACACAAAATGACACGAGCTCACAAATCCACCTCAAGTGGGAAGACTGCAATGCCCAGCCTCTCTGCCTGATACTGTAAAAATCCACCTCAAGTTGGAAGACTGCAATGCCCAGCCTCTCTGCCCGATGATGTAGACATTTATAGAAGCCCAACCAGAGGCCGAAGTCAACCAAGATACGACATTGGACTATATTTTACCTTCCTGAGTCATAGGATGGAACCATCAAATGGCTGTGTTATCCGAAACCCCTAAATGAAAGATTGAACAACGTGGATTTTTGAATTGGACTGTAGCTTCAAATAGAAAATTCACTTCCAAAACTTGCCAAAACAAGGGTCCTAAGTCAAACTAGAAAATTCTCACCATCCTCACCCATATTTTGTCCCTCCAATTGTAATTAACGAGATAATTTTATGTCGTCTAGGACTTGGGCATCCACAATCGAGTTATGTGTGTGTCTGCCTATACTTTACAACCTTTCAACTTCCCTCCCATAACCTTCACCATATGCCTCTTCCAAACTTGTGTATGAAGTGATATAAAGAGTGCGTGCAGGTAAAAGGATCTAGTTGTCCTCACCTGCCCTCCCCATTTGTCCTTACATCACGCGATCTTGTCACATACCTCCCTCTAGGGTATTATCACCATCATTTCCATCTTCATTTTTTCTTAGTATTGTAACCTCCATTGAGGTCTTCAGATCATTATCCACAACCTATTTAACTCCTAGAATCCTTCCATTGACGGTTTTGGAAGTTTGTTTTTGTTTAAAGTTAGACATGTTTCCTGGAAACCCAAATTTGTTAATAGGTCCGCTACTCTATGCCTTTTTTTAGAGAGAGAGAGGTGAAGTCATAAGGGAAACACAATAAAAAATACTAAATTCTTTGGGTTACCAACATGAGCTCTTAGCTCTTTTTGACACATTGAACCAGGGCACCATCTGTAAGTTTATTTGTCACCCTGATTGTTAGTTGTGAGTTTCCATCTATATGAACCTTAGAAAATCCATTCTCTTTTTCCCAAGTGAGGCCTCTCTCTAAGGCACAAAACTTTGTCACATGATTACTATTGAAACCATAGTAACTCATGTAAAAGCCTAGAGGATTTCCCCTGTCATCCTAAATGATTCCTCCATAACTGGTTGGGCACAGTTATCTTTTGTGTCTCCATCAAAATTTAATTTCAGAAATCCTTTGGGAGGAATAGTGAAAACAACATGTGAAGATATTCTCAATCAAATTATTCATAGACATTAATTCACTCTACAAATAAAATTAAAAACTATCCCAGCCAAATCTATATAAATGTGATATATCTCAATTATTTTATATAAATATGATCGTAGTCATTAAATAACATTAACCTTGAACAATGTACACCCAGAGTTTTATCCCACAGAAAATGTGGGAACATTGTGATATTCTGCACTGAAAATGTTGATTTAGAAATGCGTACTTGTACGAGGTCGATATATCGAGCCCGGGACACCATTCTTCTCTCTTGCAGGACATCATTTGATGCCGACAATGAGGGGTGGTGTACGAAGCTCTGCATTGGAGTCCTCAAATGAACTCATTCTTTGGATGTTTCGGAAGGTTGTGGACCAATGTTTTGCTTACTCTTTGCAAATTTCATCTGTTACTTGGAATTCTCCTAACCTAATTTTGTTTATATACAAAATTTTGGATTTGCAATACCATATATAATATAAAATATGTATACATTATAGATAATATTAATTGTTCTTAGATTCATATTTTAGAGTTTCCATTGTTTGGGAATTCTCGAGTGAGGTCCATTTATTTAAAAGGTTAGGATAATGCTCAGTGATTTTACCCATAAATTTATGGCCTTGGTGAAAGATAATGCTATTTATAGAATTACGGTTTTGTTATGAAAGTACGAGTATCGAATAGCTAAATTTAATAAAGTTTTATACTATATTTGTTTCATAATAGATATATAGAACTATTTTTAAAATGTGAATGTGTTAATCACTTCCTCGGAGTATTTTCATAAATTGTTCTTCAATAACGCACAATAGTGTAAAAATCACGTATGCAACATGAATTTTTTTTTCTCTTTTGAGAATAATTGAAGTGGAGGAAGCTCTATTACACATTTGAACAAATATGTGATAATGCTTTGTCATGTGCACATATGTAATGTGTTATAAAGTTATATGTGGGTTGTAGATGGGACTTGGTTTGTAGTTGGGGACTTTACCTTAAGTTGCTGCTGGTTACTTTGGTCAGTTGATGGTTAACCTATAGAAATACAATGTTATGACCATTATTCTTACTTTTTTAATCACTCATTTAAAGTATGAACAACACTAGAATTATTTTTCCAACTATTTATTTCTTCTAATTATAAATAAAGGTACAACCTTGTGACCTAAAGACAAAATTAATAAATATAAAACGTGGATACCTTAGACACTAATTTGTTCCTTCTTGTATAAATTCCTTAACGAGACATGCCATGTTTCCTACAAATAGTTTCCGCTACAATCTTTACTCTAATACATATACCAAAAAATAGAGGCTAGCTTTTTTTAAATCTAAATCATACATATATCAACAAGATCGAAGCTTTTGTTTTTTACAATATTTTGTCAACGGAGTGAAGATCCAATTATATTCATAGAATGTGTCTAGAATTGAAATGGACTCCACATGTTGTAACAACACTCCCTAGCACATTGAGTATCGTGGTTCAAATTGTAATAGTACTTGCAATGTTAGTAAATATCATGTTACCAATTACAACTTATACACAACATTCCTATAATAATACAACAAGTTACATCACAAAAAGCATCCAATAAAATCTAGGTTATAATGGATTCTAATAAATGTATGTATATAATGGAATCAAACTTTAACCTATTATCACTTTGTAATTTCCGAGGTTATGGGAGAAACCAAAAATGTAACCGAAAAACCACTTTGGAGTTTACAATCTAGCCTTCCTAAACTTAGAGAGGGTTCTCTTTGTGAGATTTAACATTCTTGTATTTATGATATTAGGATAGCTATAAATGCCCAATTATTTGTTTGATTGTTTGAGAATTGTCTTAATTGGTTTGGTTGATTAAATTCCTAAGCTTCCATTCGACTATGGAGTCTACAACTTAACATGGACATGTCTTAGATTTTCAAAGGGTTTTCACAGCATAAGGTAGCTGAACTAACTAGATCTCTTAGGTTTAAATGAACTGTAATAAAATAAATTAAATAGGTTCAATTAAGAAAAATAGAAGTTAAGAATTCTTTCACTTAATATTAGAGGAAAAAATTTAAATTATCTACAGCCAGAATTAGAGTGTATCTTTCAAGAAATTCTTCTTATCAACATTCTCTAAAATAATTCGGATTTAAAAACACACAAGTATAAAAATAAATAAATAAACATGTATATAGTGAGAGAATCACTTCACCAAATAGTCCAACACATGAATTGTGTGGAATGGTTCTTTTATTACTACTTAGCCCATCAAATGGAAAAGTACAATAGCTTCTGGAATGAAAAAATCAACCCTCAATACTTCTAAATCTGAAGTATTTATGAAATTATTTACAAAAGTCCTGTCATAACTGATTGGGATATATTTTAGGAAAAAAAAAAAAAAAATTATATCTATTATTACAAACTAATAGGGAAAGTTGGAACTATTCAAAAGTTAGCCCTGATTTGAAGGAGGTTGTTGCTAATTGGTCACTTTGATCCTTGCTAGGATGTTCATCCTTTGACAGAAGATAGATTTACTCACTTAATATATTAACTCATATAACTTATTCCACCTTTTTTCATTAGGAATAGACAACTTAGTCACGCTATTGTATATCTCATCTACTTTATTGTACTTGGAAAAAGTAGGTATGATGACAAAAATATGATTTAGCTCATGTTTTATGGTTAAATCATTCTCTAGTGCTTCAAAAAAGGTGTTTCCTATTATGCTTCCCATTATACCTACAAACTTGGAGTTTTCCTTAGCCACATCTTTTAATTTCTTGTTGTAGTCCTCCTCACGGATCAATTTATCATTTATCACAAATAAACTTGCAAATCCATTTTCGTTCAACACTTCAAACCTGTTGAAAAGCATGTTAACATGAATTTCCAAACCCTGGCATATTTCTTCTTAAGAGGCATGCTAACTATTCAAATTGATGGAAAGGGAAAAATGACAGTGGGAGGTTACAAGGGATTTGTTGATAGTCTATTGTAGGTGGCAACAATGTTTTTTTCCTATGCTCGACTAGTTTCTTTGTCAACTCTGGAAGCTTACTATGTTAGAAAATTTTTGAAAATAAGGCCGACTGAGAAATATGTGATAAAAAGGAGTGAAAATAGTCCACAAAGGGGGTTCTCATGGTGATGGAATAGTCCCATTGGAGGCGCGAGGCCGTTCTTTAATTCAAATGGTTATCTCGAAAAATAATAAATGTGTAACGAACATGGTGAGGTGTTGGGATAGGAGTGGAGGGGAAGTTGTGGGAAGAGCTCGTGGAAAAATATGAAGGTTTGTTGGATTCCATAGGGGTCCGAAGTGGTAAGAAGTTTGTGAGGGGGTGAGGAACGTAGAGGGACTAACACGTAGGGGTGGGACTGATGGGGAGAAAACTGCATTTCGAACGTCCACCCAACACCCCCCCCCCCCAAATCGATAAAGATAGGATGGGAAGGGGGGTGAAAAAATCACTGTCAGTCATTGAGATGACGAGGTGATGATCAAACAGTTGATAGGAGTGCACAATTTAACCATATACAACTAAAATCCTTTTTATCGATTTCGAACCTTATTATATGGCCGGAAAATTTTGGCCAAGATAAATAATACCTCCCAACTTACTATAAAAGGCCAAATAATGTAAAATGAACCTCCTTTTGTTTGGAAAAAATACTAAGAGGGGGGGGGGGGGGGGGATGCTGAATCAGTATTTATAACTCACAATAAAATTAGATTTTTATTGATTGATTTCTATACACAACTTTCATTAATCCAACTAGCATATACATGCATCTATATTTAATGAAATTTGCGTCTATCGAGAGATCTTATTATGGAGATAAATATTTACTTATATCAATTTGTCATTCATTCATGAGACATTTAGTAAGCTCAAAGAATGTGTAGTAAGAACAAAATAAATCATCACACATAAGAAACACATATGAACACTTGGATTTAAGGTGGAAACCCAAGTTGGGAGAAAACCACCGTGGTTGTCATTTCCATATTCAATAGTTATGATAAAGAAAACTGCTTACAATATTGTACTAGCACAGACAAATACCAGTACACAAGCACCCACCTACAGAAGGCTGCAACCTTCTCTCATTCTCCAGCTACAACTGGAAGGGAAGTCCAACCCCCTGATCTTGTTTACCAACTACCATTGGAAGGGAGCTACGACGCCCTTCTCTCATTTACCAACCACTCCTAGAAGGGAGCTACTACCCTGTGATCTCATTTACCAACAACTACTAGGAGGTATATACCACCCCCTCACTAAAGGCTTCAACCCTCGGCACCACCGTGGACCACATTTCATCAATTTTAACACTAGGTCCAATAAATTCAACACAACACAAATTGCAGGCATCTTTTCATCATATTTTCAAACTCCACCCACTCCACTCATTTAAGCCCAAAGAACATACATCAAACCAAAACTCATAAATGTATCAAATCATTCAATGGATCATCAATCAACTAGCCAATCACTTATCTTTAATCACAATCAAACAACAGCATAATGAATATTTAAAAAACCCAGATATATATGAAGACATCATTAACAAATAACATAAATGTAGAAATTATACAAATAATATGTATTCCAATGGATTCAATATGATCATAATATACTAGAGAAAAATACTAAATACTTCTATATTTAATTCTACATAAATCAAATATGATCACACAATCACACCAACTAAAAGAAAGAGAAAATCAATCCAAAACACATATATTTTTCCTCGGCAAATCTTGATGCTTAAAACTTCTCTATCTATATTGTATAATGAACAAAGGAACCATGAAACAATTACAATGCACTCTTCTCATAAGAGTCTCCTGCACTCTCCTAATCGTCTCACACTGATTTAGACAAAATCAGGCTAACACTTAGGCAATTCTCAGCCTTTCTTCAGCCTTCCTTGCCCACACAATTCATGAGGAATGAAATTCCTATTCCTTAGTAATTTCATCATTTCTCAACTGCGCAAGTATCATGGGAAATCATGTGGTGTACATGCAGGTAGTTTTCTAAAAATGAAACTAATAGTCAACTTCCCTTAAACCTTTGTCTCAATTGGGTCTCCACTAGAGCTGACATGCATGCATCTATTAATAGTAAATGATCAGTTGCATGGCAGATCACTACATGTGAATTAAATCTGGTTTAATTCAATTTCTCTCTCACTAGTGCAACAATCAATTACCACTAGTTGAATTGATTTTAACTCAGTCAATTGAGTTAACTCATTTCTCATGCATTAAACTAATACACTAACTACAACTTTGACTCTAAAACAAATAGAATCACTCTACATGCCTCACCAACCACCCTTAGTTAGAATTTCATGAGCTAACAAAGTCTATCACACTCAATCAACTATTACAAGTGATTATGAGATAAGATTACAATTTATTGTCCAATTTATTTAAGGGATAAATAAATTTGACACACATTTATTCTAATTTAATTAATTAAATCAAAAGCTTCCATGGTAGCCATTTCTCGGTGCCATTCTCTGGATGTTGTTTCTGGATGCAAATTTCACTGTTTCTTGTTGCAAATTTTAGCACTCCCAAAAGGAATCAATCTTCCCTGATTTGGTAGCTTCCAATGTTTTTGGATGCAACACTTCTTAACGTTGCTCGCACATGCAAGTCTCCTAAAACTAAATAGCCTCCAAATAACTGAATCAATATAATGCATCTGTTATCAGAGTCTTCTGACTATTGGGTCCTACTGCACATGTCTATTGGACTCTTCGGGTTACTGACATTTGCGTCCAAGAACTCTACACTGCTGCTAACTCTGATTTGCGCTCCATTCTTTGACACATGTCACTCTGATTTATGTCCTCCTGACATCTGACTGTTGTAGAAATTATATAAATAAAGAACTGTACATCCAATATTCTCATGATCACACACTATTTGACTTCATGAATAATACATAATCTCTTCTACTATTTATCATTACTTGCGGAAATTAAATTAATTGCATGCACACATTAAAACCATAAAAATTCACACATAGGAACACAGTAATTTATGGGAAAGCTTAAAGTTGAAAACCCCCATATATCTATATATTATATTTCATAGAGATCATGTAAAAATCATCATAGAAAGCTTCTCACAAGCTCTCAGTACAGTCTCCAATTACTACACACTAATAAGGTCTAATCTAGAAAATCCCATGCACTGATCTCTGCCACCTGCTAGCCTGCCTCTACTGCGCAATCCCTGTTGAATATGGGCTCTAAATGAACTTGAATCCACCTGGCTTTCACTGCGCAATCCTCATTGTCATCTCCATCAATGTGTGGTTCAAACTCATGCACCAGTATAGTCACAACTGATAGTCACACTACTCTTTCACCTACCTCTTCACTGGTCACCACTGAAACTGTCCATGCACTATAGTTAACTGATGTATTCTCCAGTTGATTAATGAGTTAATAATTAGTGAATTAATTAATAATTAATTCACACCACTCTCACTAGTGTATCAATCAGTTAGACTAGATACAACTAGCTCAACTATGTCTAACTGAGTTAAACTGAACACAACTCCATTAACTACCTCAATAACTCCACCAAACTATGTCACATGAGTTCTAATTGAAGTCTGCATGCAATAGCTCCAGTTGACCCTGAGGAATAGTGTAATTCCTTCTGTCAGCTCCTGTGCCACATCTCTACACTTAACTGAAGTGCTCCAAGAGAATAAGATATTGTTTAGAGTACAAATATTATTAAGAGCTAATAATATTCGACATATCTAGTTTTAGACTGGCAATCTAAAAATAGATTCCACCCAATATTTCTAAAAATAGAAGTCAATATATTTTTCCAACTTGACCAGCCATCCAAAAATATCATCCTGCAACTCATATAATATGATTGACATGTCTAAAAATAGACATAGTCTAAAAATAGACTTTGCGCCAAAAATAGCCTACGGGCCCACTTAGTGAAGGCAACTTCTTTCCAGTAAGCTCATCATCTTGTTGCAATCTCAACAACTACATCAATCTAACTGATCCTTCTTTCTCCTTCTTGCTTACCTTCTTCTATGGACAATTTGTAGCATAGTACATATACTCGTGACAGTGAAAACATTTGATCTTGGACAATTCTCTCTTGCGCTCTTTGCCTTGGGAATTATTTCCCTTGGCCTTCTTTTCTTTTCTTACTTGCGTACATTGTAATTATCCCGACCTCGCAAAATTTTATTAATAAAGAGATGATTTTAAATAAAAGATATCTCCCTCATCCGAAATCTGATTTGACTGATTGTTTTTTTCAATTTGGATATTTTTCGTAACAAATCAAAATATTATCTTTCTTTTTGAAATTTTTGCACCAAAATTTTTTAGATATTCTCTTCAAACTCACATGCCAAAAAATTTCCTTCTCTGATATAATGTAGAAATTAGACAAACAATATGTATGCCAATCGATTCAATCTGATCATGAGATATACTAGAGAAAAATAGTGAATCCTTCTACAATTAATTATGCAAGAATTAAACATGATCCCACAATCACACCAAGTAAAAGAAAGAAGAAAATCAATACTCAACACAAATATTTTCCCTAGGTAAAACTTGTTGCTCGAAACCCCTGTACCCATATTGTAGAATGCACGAAGGAATCATGAAACAATTACAATGCACTCTTCTTACATGAGTCTCCTACACTCTCCTAATTGTCTCACACTGATTCAGACAAAATCAGGCCAACACTTAGCCAATTCTCAGCTTGTCTTAAGCTTGCCTTGTTGATGCAATTAATGAGGAATGCAATCCCTATTCCTTAGGAATTTTAGCCTTTCTTAACTATGCAAGTATCATGGGAAATCTTGTGGTGTTTTAACTTCATCTACAAAGTTTGCTAAAAATACAACTGATAGTCAAATTCCCTTTAACCTTTGTCTAAACTGGGTCTCCACTAGAACTGACATGCATGCAACTATCAATAGAAAATCATCAGTTGCATGGCAGATCACTGCATGTCAATTAAATCTGTTTTAATTCACTTTATCTCTTAGTAGTGCAACAATCAATTACAACTAGTTAAACTGATTTTAATTCAATTAACTAAGTTAATGATTTCTCATGCATTAAACTAATACACTAACTGCATTTAGCAACTCCACTTACTGCTATTTTTTTTCTAATTATAGTATAATTACTCACTTGGTGAACTCTATCGTTCATCCTTAACAAGTTTTGTTCTTATCCTTTCGTCATTATTTTGTAAATTTTTTACGAACATATTTTTATACTATTTTCATGCTTAGATGAATTCTTTGGTTATACAATTTGTATTTGATAATTGAAAAAACCATCACTTCATCTTGATTTGCTTCTATCCTCATTTTCCTCTTACAATTTAGGTTCGTCTTATCCTTTCATTAACCTTAATTGTACATAGTGTTGTAGTATTACATCACATTTACCTATCCTATATACTCGATCATTTCCTCCTTATGTAATTAATTAATACCCTGAGCTTCATGCTTCTAAGAGGATCATTAGTCTATCCAAAGTAATTCCCTTCCTTATTTTAGCGGACTCTACTTGGAACCTTATGTGATTTGGGAATTATTCTGATTTTAATATTTGATAAGAATAATTGCTTGAACTCCTTATATTATATTGAATTTCACAATTATTATTAAATTTCCAAAATTGGAGTTACTACCACATAACCTTTAGGAAACCATTTCGCGATTTCCTCATAACAGGGTTCTATGGTTTGTATTTTCTAGGACATAAATCGAATAGTGAAATCTGATGTTAAGCATACCATAGAAATTATAATGTTAGTCCAAAGTGCAAGGTATAGCTGTCAACTATATGTTAAAATAATGTTTCTTTAACCCTTTATAAATTTGCGGATTATAAAACATTAACTATGGCTAAGATTTCATTCGAATTCCTACCACGAAAGTTTCACTTACCCTTTCACACTAATGCTCTCCACTATAGTATAATCAAATATTTTATTCCACCTTTATTAATTGTTTTGTGTCCTGGATTATGATTTCGCGTATTTATAATTGGGTTACTTATGTTTTAGCCATGGTTATGTTTTCACCTTCAAACGTCATTGACCACCTCATGTTATTCACCATGAACTAGTTTAGATCGATTCAAATTCTATTATGGCGTTACCTTGGGAACTAATGCACATCACCTCTCAATCCCCAATCTATTGCCCCATCTATTATAAATTAAGGTGGGAGGGTTTGTATATCATAATATTGGTTGAACATTAAATTTTCGTAACTATACCGGTACCGAAATCCAACGTCGCAATTTCACCATCATATTGGCACATTGACATTAATTTTATCCCATAGTTTCCTAGTTTTTCTCTACCTGATGCCTTCCATGTGGAGTGTGTGGATTAAGTCATATGCTCTGGAAGGTTTTACCACACAGGAACCCTACTCTGTTTTACCAGTTTTCATTTTTGAGTTGTTCAGAGATGGCTCTGCAACATGACTTGCCCACGTAGCCGGTTTCAATTTGGTTTCCATTGTAGAGAATTATACCGAGGAGATCATGGAGTCGATCCAAGGTAATATTTCCCGCACCACCTTCGTGCCAAGGAGCTCGGGTTCAGGTAAGGCCAACCCTTTTCTACGTTTACGTCACTCAGCCATTTCATTCATTATTTACGCTGTGATTCCATTTATTCCATTTTACAATTTCATTATTTTGTTTTTTCAGAAATATTACTCTGCTATTAATGGTGGTTCTTCCTGATACCTCTTGTAGTTTTTATTTGAAATCAATGTGAATCCATTTCCACCAATTTCTACAGGTAATAGACTTTAATTTATTAAACCACAACAACCTCATTTTTTTGTTTTTTTGCAAGTTTTTTTTTTCATAATTCCTTGGACTAGATTTGAAGTTCTGATCTAGGTGGACAAAATTCAAATTGGGCTCTTCCAACAAACCCTAGGTAAGATAGTTAAAAATCTCCAATTCATTTTATTTTTGTGACCTCCCTTTCTCATAGTTGGTTGTTTGAATACCATTCACTAGTTCACCATTTACCTATGGTTCAGACTTTTCGAGGTATGGCATTGGATGAAGTTTATTAAAATACGCAATTGAGTCCTATCTACCTCATGGTTGTTTTTCCTCTTTTTTTTTTTGCATTTCATATTTTTTGAGACAGACATAATTGTACCGTAATACTCGAGGTATTCAGACAACTACTCGATGTTTCCATACCAACACAGTTTTCCCCTAAATTGTCATTTGTCTGCAGACAAATATTTAATGATTCTATAGATTCTATTGATGGTTTTTCCCATTTACTTCCTCTCTTTTGTTAGGGAATTTCTTACGTTAAATTTCCTCAACATTTTCGAATGGCAATGTTCTAATTTTCCCCTTTGACTTTTTAGGATTTTTAAATTCTATGAGAATCATTTCTTGGTTTTAACTGAATTCATAATATCCTGTTGTATTATGATTTCTAGTGCATGTGAAATTCCTCCCCACAGAGTCTATCTTAACTCATATAAATCTTCTTTCTTCAATTTCATCCTTCATCTGTTGAGATTGGAATTTAGAATCGTTTAATTGGTTAAAACTTTCTTAGCAAGTGGTTATAATTAATATTTCTGAGTTTCTCATATACCTCCATCTCAAAGTTAGAAAGATTTAACTTGAAAGCGTAAGACAAAGAAATAAAAAATTAATTTTGGGTTCTAACAGTATGCAAAATTCATACATATTTTGTTAATCCTAATTTCTATTGTAATATTTTTCTTTCTCTTGAATTGAGATTCATAGATTAGATTTATATAATTTTCTAAAATCTTCCTTTAGAAATTTATAAGCTTCTTCATTATTGCCTCACAAAATCAAATGGTTTATTTTGCAGCATCTTCTATTAACCTTCCAAAACCAGTCATGGTCCTTCAAGTTTCCCGGGGTCCTATCACAGGTAATCTCGCTCCCATGTTTTTCAAGGCATCTATTTAATTACCATATATTCATTTGAATATTACTGATCTTAGATTTTGATTTGATTCCTAAAGTGAATACAAGAAATCTATGATTGAATAGTAAGGTAACTTACTAATTGCCTTCTTATAATTTTCGCCTCAGATTTGGTATAATGATTTTAATTATCCTCATAATTAAATTCTAACCAACTGTTTTTTCTTTCATGTGTTTATTGTAAAGGTATTTTGCATTTAACAATTAATTTAAAAAAAAACTTGAATATTCCTCCTTCGAGTATTAAAAATCAATTTTATCCCCCCGATGTGCAAGTTTATATATAACCTACTGGACTTTCCATCCACTGAATTTCAAGACAATACTTCCTTTTTAAATTTTATGATAATATACAGATTTATTTCCTGCTATTCATGTAGTATGGATAGTATATCTTAATAAAATTATTAGTATCTCCTACAGGAATTTCATAAGCATGTATCTCTTCTCTGCGTGTATACTTGTATAATCTCTTAGTGTTAAGATATACACATGAGATTTAATTTCTTGTTTGTCCATATAATGATTAGATATTGAAATGTACGGGATGAACATAAAATAGAGATATAAAATCATGTTTCTTTTATATTTTCTAATATCTCTTGATATACAAAGGTTTCTAATTCATTTTGATTCGTAGAATAGTTCTGTTAATTTACTCTATCCTCATATGTTCTAATTCACATAATAAAACTTCTGAATTGAACATAAAATTCCTCATAAAATAACGGTAGATTTAAACCCTCGTAATTGGGTTTATAATTTATGCTTTCTGGTTTGTAATTAAATATGTCGATGTAACCAAACAGAACTAAACTATTTTCACAATGGTTAGGTTATGTTAAATACATCCGATTATAAACTGTAAAATTAATATAACTACTCAGCATATATAATTTTTCACTTATCTTTCTGCATAAAAATTATTCCTCAAAGCTATCATTCAAATCATAAAAGCATAATAATAATCCATAATTAATTTAAATGTGCATACCACTTAAGGCAAGACTATTTTCCACCCAACCTTGAGCTTTATCTCCATAGTTCCCCCCGAGTAGAGATATTTTCCTCCAAGGTGTTGACAATCTCTTTTCTACCCAGGAATGGCTTATTTAAGCCTGCTTTCCCATCAACTTATTTCCATAAATTTGTCCAGTTAATCAGGATGCTCTTTTCCTTTTTCCTAGGCTTTCCTTTTGTTTCTTCCACAAAAGTACTTTAAAAATGGCATTTTCCTCTTTCTAGTTTTATTCAATGTCTTCCCATTAACTTTACTCTTTATTGGGGTATATTTTTAGATTTTAATCTCCAATCTAAACATCAATATTTAATTTATATTCTTCAAGTATTTTTCGAGAACTAGGAAAGTATTTTGAACCTCATCCATCATCATGGACTTGGATTCCCGATCTCTAATTATACTCTAGTATTTGCACAATTAATTTCATTTCCATTTTATTTAATTTAAACAATAAAGTATGCCCACAATAATTGTTTCCCATTGGTTCCACTTGACCCTTAGAGTTTTTGACTGCCTAAAATAAAAGAAAAAAAATGAGGGATATTAAATATTCCCCCTCTAAAACAAAACACCATACTCGATGTTGCCAATTACTTTGTTGATTTCTCAACCAGAGATGAAGATTCCTCCTTCATCTCATCTTCTTGTTGTCAATAGTTTCTTGAGATTGAAATTGCATCCACCACACTTTTACTCTACATACTGTTATACTACAGAGCTTGATTTCTTCATGCTTCAGTATAACAAGTATATCTGGAAGACTTCTCATTCCTACTTTATATTTCATACCAATTCATATGAGTAGTATCACCTATATATATTTATAATAATTAATAAGGATAATAATTTGAACCTTAATAGTTCTCAATAGAGTCACTTGGTAGCAAGACTCCTTATGGTTCATAGTAGTATAGTGCTAGTTTAGCACAACTACTATCATTCAATGTACATTTCTAAGGATTTCTCCTCAAGTACACATGGATATCTTTTGAAATCCTTTGTGAGTTCTTTTCTCCTCTGTACATATTCTCACATTGAATCCATCTAATCGGGTTTCGCATTTCTTGTTACACTTAGCTTCACAAAACAAACACCTCTTAATGAGAAGCTTATTAATTTATATTAAAAAAAAATAAAAAAATCATATGCAGTTGTCCCACTTAAGGTTTTGTCCCTTTTTCTAGTTAATCCATGCACAACATGTATTTAATATTTCATTGATCTTTTCAATTTGTTCAGCTGCTGACAAACAATGCTAAAGTTCAACTTGATACTATTTTTCCTCTAACACCATTTTCTACTTGAAATTTAACCTTGTCAATTTTGTCAGTTATAATTGATCTAGCTCTAGGCCAAGCAGTTTAAAATTTATTAAAAAAATTCATATGTCCTTTCTGGAATAAGGATAGAATCCAATAACTTTGTTGGATACTTAAGTTTCATTCTTACTTGGTACAATTTTTGACTATAAATTCTACTACTTATTTCCCATACCAGGCAAAAACATGTTATGCTTACATCCTAAATTTAAGTTTAATCACAATTATGTCATGCCTATGAACATTTATGATATTCATCTTAAATATTTTGTTTTAATGATATCACATTGATAATGTGCACTCTATTTTTATAACAATCAGTCGCTCCTAATTTGGATTATATCCCCATATCTCAATACTCTGCAATTTTTCTTGGAGTTTTTTATGTTTAATGCTTGAATCATTGCTGCTTTATCAATTCTTGAAGGTCAGAGTTTGCATTATTCCAATACTATTGAAATTTTGGGGAACATTCCCCCTCAAAACATCTGCAATCTTATTTCCTTTTCCTTTTATATGTTTTATTTTTATTTCAAACTCTTTAAGGAAGGACAACCATTTAGTTTGTCTAGCATTTTTTATGTTCTTGAAAAAAAATCATTTTTATGGGCTATGGTATCAAAAACGCTTCCTAACAAATAATTTCTCCTCTTCTTGAAGCATGTCTTTTGTCAGCTAGCTCCTAGCCATACACAATCTACTTTTGTTCATTTGTCTTAATTTTTCTTGACTCATATGCTATGACTAAGTTTTTCTCATAATAATACTACTTCTAATCCTTATGCCCAAGCATCTGTACAACAACAAATTCTTGAATTGGGTCACAATATTCAATTTAGGAGCAGTTGTGAGTTGAAATTGTTCAAACTATATTGACCTTTTTTGGTCCATTCAGTTTTCACTACTTTCTTCTATAGAGAGGTAATAATATATACTAAGGTTGAAAATATTTCGACTAATATCCTCCAATATTCCTAAATTCCCATCAATAATCTTATGGCTGAAACGTCAGTAGGTACTGACCAATCCATAATAGTTTCTGTATTTTCTGGGTTCACTACAATTCCTCCTTCTGAATTTATATGACCAAAGTACTGAATTTTATCTTTATAAAATTCATATTGACGAATTTTGGCATACAATTTATGTTCTCCAAGTGTTTGTAAAATTGTAGAACAATTCTGAGTTTTTCTTTATGTTCTATTTCGTTAGACAAGTAAAGGTTCAATGCATTACTCAACCCAAAAGGTAGAATTAACATTTCATAGGTTATATATCTTGCGCTAAATATAATTTACTTATGTCTTCTTCCTTACTTCTCAGTTGATGGCAGCCTATCCTTGCCTCAAGTTATGAAAGGACAATGGCTTCTCTCCCTTGATCAATTAAATAGTAATTGTAATGATTGTAATTTTCATTTTAATTGTAATTGTGTATATGAAAAATTGTAAAATTGTAATTGTAATTCTAATTGTATGTAAAATTCTAAAATTGTAATTGTATATAAAATTCTAAAATTGTAATTGTAATGGTAATATATGTAAATTTGTAAATTTGCAATTATAATTGTAAATTTCATGTAAAATTCTAAAATTGTAATTATAATTGTAATTCTAATTCTAATTCTAATTATATGGAAAATTGTAATTGTATTTCTGTGAAATGATTGTAATTGTAATTATAATTGTGTGTAAAATTCTAAAATTGTAATTGTAATTTTAATTTTAATTGTATGTGAAATTGTAAAATTGCAATTGTAATTTTATGTAAAATAATTGTAAAATTTTATTTGTATTAATGTGAAATGATTTTATTAAAAAATTTTAATTTGAAAATTTGAAAAATTTTAAATAATTGTAATATAATAAATCTAGAATAATAAGAATTTTTGTAACATAATAAAGTTTAGAAGATAATGCAAATAAATTCATGTACTTTAGAATTATCATTATTTTATTATCTCACATACAAAAAAAAGAACTTTATATAGTATGCCATTGTTTTTGAGATCAACATAATTGCAAATTATCAAGTGAAACATTGATTTTAACATTAACACAATGCAAATTACTAATTAATTCAAAATGCATATTATAATGTTTAGAAAAACCCATCTTAAAAAGTATAAATATTGATGAAATAACAGATGTACCATATCACTCTCTGTTCTCATGATCACGCTCATTATCTTCGAGCTCGCATTGCATGATAAAACTATTGTTCACAAAAATATTTTTTTATCTAGGGTCATGTCTCAATACGAATCACCAATCCCTATCCAACACATCTGGGTTAAAAAACACCTGGTTGCAGTGTTTGGGGAAAACATAGGACTCCTTAGCTTCATCCCACATCTTTCTATAGTTGATACATATCAACTTACTATCATGATCTTCCTTTAAATTACTACGATCAAAGGTGTCCCAACACTTGAACCTAAAAAATAACACATTGGAATGAAGATAAATCCACTTCAGTGATCTCTTGTATCTTTCCGACTTAACCTAACATCCCTTGTACTTAATTTTGATCACAATGTCTAGATCAACTAGATTGATTGAAATCGACTTCCACTCCAAAGTCTCGTGTGATGTTTCCATCATCATCATTTTATGTGTGAAAATGGTGTCCATATGCCCACATAGATGGGAACAAATGTACCAATAAAAAACATTACAAATCATAGTGTCATGTGTATTATAATAACCCAACAGTTAAAATATGAAATATAGATGTAATTACATTTGAAAGGTTAGTTAATAAGTTTCAAATCTAGATATAAGTAAAATAGATTGTTACCAAGTTTCTCCACCCAATCCCTATGCTTAGCGCATCCTCTTCACCACGTGGGTAACAACTGGTTGCACCATATTTCTCTCTGACTTGGTCAGCAACCCAACTGTCAGGGCATACTTTTGGCATATTTTCTTTTAAATGATCATGATAAGGCACATTTCTACCATTCAACCATCTAAATTCTTTCCTGTCACTATCCCATTTCATCCTCTTTTTTTCGTACAATGTGACCCATGGTTGTGTCGCTTTGGAATTGTAAAGAACAAATTTATTGATTGCTTCAATTTATGCATTTTCTGATGAAATCAAACCGGCATTATATATTACATAGCGATCAAAATATCCATTATTTCACAGTTCAACGTGAATATTTACTTTGTGTAACTCGTTTGGAGCAACTCCCCTTCTCTTTTGTCTTCATCCCTTTCATCATCCCAAATCACCGAACCTAGCATGTTATCGATCTGCTTTATGTATTCACTCGCATCATAGAAAGACTCATATGATATGTACCCCTATGCCATAGACCCTTAGGTTTTTCCCTTTGTCGAACAAAACCTCTCAATTTCTTCATCTATCTCTCTAAGAAGAACATCCAATGACAAGAAACCACCCCAACTAATTCAATCTCATCTACTAGGTGGAGTAGAAGATGAACCTGCAAGTCCATGAAACTCGTCAGCAGTTCCTTCTCAAACATTTAAGCAATCTCAACTATATCTTGATGCCACCGTGGAATGCTAGCGACATGAATCTCCTTTGACGTGATCCAACATACAAATGTAGATAATTTAGATATGGCACGTCCTAGGTCTTGAGGGAATTCATGTTTCACACGCCCCCGCATGAACAAAGGATAATGACACTGTAAAGTTATTAACACGTGAAATAAGATACAAAATTAGCTATGTTTTATGATTTGTTCATGGGATAAATTTTATTAATATAAAAAATAATACAACCATTCTTTTGACATTATACGTACTCTTATAAGATTCAAATGGTCATGTGATTTCAAACTTGAAAAATAGTCATCCACGGTGAAGCATTGCCCTAGTGAAGACCTGTATGAATATTGCACCCTCACATCCGTTATAACTTCCTTTTCCAAAGAAAGATCATCTTTTTTAAAAATCCATGGTACATCACCTTTTTTGAAATACCATAAATTAGAGGGAGCAACGCCTCCCTCTGATCTTGTACTTTCTAATCGTCTTAGCCAATATTTATTTTTAGTTTTTGAAGTAATAAGGTATTTCCTATTATCCAATGTGTTATTTTGTTTCGAGTATATGTTCCTCCTAAAGAAGATGAAACATTTTTAAATATATGCATGGGATCTAATAAGTGGGTAACCTTAAGATGCTCCCAATATGGGAGATTATAAAATATATATTTCCTTTTCATCCGAATAGGAAATTTCTCAACGTAAGTGTCAAAGAATTCTAGATCATCGAATATAGGCTCCCCATTTGAATTTAAAATTTCTATGAACTCCTTCTCCTTCTCTCTCTCATATCCTCTAAGCCATTCAACTAGTGTCATTATTGGAGGCCTTTGGGTTCTCTCTCATTTACCATTGAAAGTAGATGTTGCTCTTCTGTAATGGTGTCCTTCTGGGAGGAATATCCTAGAGCAATCATACACTCGCTTTCATAGTTCATTGGACCATCTAGATTTTAGAGAAAGTCCACAACATTTACATCTAAAATACCCTTTTGTTACAAGACCTGCAAGATTATTGTATACAATTAATATGCATGTCACGTTAAAGAATATCATTAAAATCAAAACAATTACAAAGAATTAAATAACTAATATGTGAAATAATATTGTTATGTATATAAAAAAATCAATAAATTAAACATGAAATTTACAAGAGAAAAATCCTAAGCTTGGATAATCATGTGTCGTGTAAGCACATATTCCATACAGTATAAAACTCCTCTCTGCTATGATGGGTATTGATACATCATATACATTTACCCCATCCCATAATTCCTTCAATTCATCTACCAGTGCTTGTAACTGTACATCCATATTCTTCACTTCTCTTCTGCCAAGGACTATGAGAGCCAACATAATATGTTCATTCTTCATGGACAACCATCGGCGGATATTTTTATTAATCACTACTATAGGCCAAACATAATAGTTGTTTTTTTGGAGGGAATATGGGTTGTCACCATCCATGGCTATGCTATGTCGTAGACTTCGTACTTCATCCTTGAATTTTTCAGGCCATGTATCCTCTATATGCTTCATGGCTATTGAATCAGTTCGGATTTTCATAACTCCCAACTCAATTCTGTTTGTGGCATTCCATCCATGCAACATAGCTAATTCTCTGCAACGAAAGAGCCTTTGAATCCTTGGGATTATATTCATGTGCCTCAATATCTTAAAAGGAGGACCATGTGACTTATCCTTCTTTTTTTATTTATCATACCTGTCATGCCCACATTTAGGACATACACTACAATAAAAAAGGACATTCGTGAGGGTCATGCCTGTGATGGACCATTAAGGTCCGTCACAAATGTCACATATGGTGACAGTCCTTAAAAAAACATCATTGTAAGTGTGTACAGTGATGGTCCTTTAACGTTCGTCACAAAGCCATTTTCAATGACACTTTTGGTGAGGGTCATTAAAGGACCATCACTAATTCTCTCTTTGGTGACACTTATAGTGACGAACTTTTAATGACCCTCACCAATGCTCTTTTTGTTACTTTTGGTGACGGTAAAAAAATGTTCATCACCATTGATCATTCCAATGAGTTTTTGATGATGCTATATACCTGTTAATATTTTTTTCTTTTCAAAAGATAACAATTTAAGGCCATTATTGTGGAGTATTTTTTATGATATTTCCAATGCCATAGTGATTAGAATCAATCAATTTTTAAAGAAGTAATTAGTGTGTATCATTTCCCTCAAGTAATCACTAGTCTAGTAGACTTTTCCTATGAGTCAGCACATCATTCATATCTATTAAGTTTATTATCTGTCAAATTTCCTTCAGATAAAGTTCCAGTAGTGTGTGTAGGAAATATATTATTTAATACATAATCAAGCTCTAACAATTCTATTAATGAAAAATACCTAAGACTCTTCAACAATCCAGGAAGACCTTAAATTAATGCTAATTTGTCACACACTAACATTTATTAGCACCTCTCATGTCTTGGAACATCTTTGTACCTACAACATCTTGTCATGAAACTGACGCCCAAGCACATGGTGGCATGCACTAGCACAACATGGAACTCTCCTAGCATGTGCTGGTATGCATGTAGTTCCTAGCATGCCCTGGAACACCTTGGTTGAATGCATTGGCATACATTAGCACTTGGCACACAATGCCACTTAGCATGTATTGGGACCTATTATTAGTGTGACTAGCATGCCCCTTTTGAAAAAGATAAAGTCCTGACTTATTGACCCTCTTATTTGTTCATTTCCTTACAATTTAGCTTAGTTCTTCCTTTTGTTGCCTTGACACTTCTTGACACATATTGACATACCCTGGCACCCTCCACATTCTTAGCACTTGGAATATATTGGCATATCTTGGAACTATTTGGAACATATAATTAGAACACCCTGGAACTCCCTAGCACATGAATTTGGCACTTCTTTACATGAACATGACTTTGGCAACAACTTGACCAATTTCACCTACTACAAGTAGATTGTGCCTTATTCACTTAAGACCTGCCTATAACTCATCTTATGCCACTCATGTCCAATCTCAACTTGTCCCTCTTAACTATTTACCAAGACAAGGATTACATGATCTATCCATGGCCATAAAACAACTAAGCAACATAGCTTACATGGGAAATATTTCACATGTATATTCAGTTCATATAAACAATAGAACATTAACCGAGAATTTGAAAGAACCATAAGATTCACAAGGCACACAAGATATAATATGACACAAGTTGAGTGCCCAAAACTTATACAAAACAATGTACAATATGTAATTATCTAGAATAGTTTAAAACATGAGCATGTAGCCAAAGTATGCCACATCTCATATAAAAAAAAAACTAAAGGAAAAGCAATGTTGTGCCTCACACAAAGTGATCTCCCTTTGTTTAAAACTGCTATGTCGAGCCCTTTATAACAACCATAGGCTTTCCTCATGTAAATCCTATTCTAAACTTCTCCTAACACACTTCGTCCTTAACACATTTGAATTCGCTAACACTCCCTTGCACACACTCTTATTTGTTCCTTTCCATGCATTTTGGCCTATTTATCCCTTGATATGCCCCAACACTCCCTAACACTCTAGTTCGACATGCATTGACATTGTTCGACATGTGTTAGATTCCTTTTCATTCCTTTGCGTGCCCTGACCCTCCCTGGCTATCATGCCCTCCCAACTACCCTTACCTAATTTTCAACTTGGGAACCCAACCAAGCCCTCGCTTGACTACAAGAGCTTGACGAAGTTACAGGTACTACAACTAGACTATATTGTTGAATTGTGTAGCTTGGGAGGTAATCCACAAGCCTAGTAAGATGGCTTTGTGTGAGTTTGGTCACAAAATTCTTTGTGTTAATAGAAGAAAAGCAAAGGGATTTTGGACCCAAGACTAGGTTTAAAATCTAAAAGAAAAATAAAAGGAAAATTAATATTTCCTAAGGTCTAAGTGGATAAAACCCGTAATTTCTAGAGAGTTCCTAAGAGGTCTAGGAAAAATTATTTAAGGAGTCTTTAGGACGAAGGAAATAACATCAAGTGAGAAGGAGCTCATTTGATCAAGGGGACAAAGAGACACGTAGTCCTAAAGAGGCCATGATCATTATCATGTATAGCATTCATTAATATGCCTCAGTATATTTTGGCATGGTTTAATATTAAAGTTATTTGAGATTAGTTATTGGAAAGTAGAATAGAAGTAACAGAGGATGATTTGTAACTTAGAATGCACTAACACTTGGAACTTGACACTCATTTCCACCTAGTGTTGGTGTGCATAGCATGCCCCTCTTGGAAAATGTAATTTGTTGACTTATTAACCCTATGATGTGTTCATTTCCTTGTATTTTAACTTTTTTCTCCTTTTTGTTTCCTTGATATTACCTGGCATGTATTATCATACCATTGCAGATATTGGCATGCCTTAGCACTTGACACATCTTAGCATATCTTACATGCCTTCGAACTATCTGGCACATGTTAGCATTCCCTTAGCATGCCTTGGCACTCATGCCCTCACAAATATCCTTACATTTTTTCATGACTTGGGAACCCAATCAAGTCCTTAGCTACTATATTTCATGTGACATTGGTTTTCTTCAGCCATAAAAACTTGATCAATTGCACCTACTATAAGTAGATTATGTCTTGTTCGCCTAAGAACTTCATATACCTCATCTTAGTCCAGTCATGTCCAAGCTGAACTTTTCCCACTTAAGAACTTACCAAGACAAGGATCAGATCTAGCCATGGCCATAAAAAAAACTAAGAAACATAGCTTACATAGGCAATATTTCACATGTATGTCTAGTTCATATAAATAGTAGACCATTAACTGAGAATTTGCAAGAACCACATGATACACAAGACACACAAGATATAGGCCGGCACAAGTCGAGCTCCCCAAAACTTATACATAACAATGTACAATATGGAATTGTCTAAAATAGTTTAAAACATGAGCATTCGACCAAAGTGTGCCACATGTCATATAAAAATAATATATAAAGGAAAAATAGTGTTGTGCCCAACACAAAGTCTCCCTTTGTTTAAATTTTTTTTTTCGAGCTCCTTATCACAATCGTAGGCTAGCCTCTTACAAATAATATTATGAACTTTTTCTAACACACTTCATCCTTGGCACACTTGAATTCACTGAGACTCCCTAGAACACACTCTTTTTTTTTCAATTCCATGCATTTTGACCTAGTTATCCCTTGTGATAACTCAACACTCCTTAACACTCCTCAACATGCGTTGACATTGTCCAACATGTGTTAGCATGTTTTTTCATTCCTTGGCATTCCCTAACCCTTCCTAGTTATCATGCCCTCACAACTACCCTTACTTAATATTCAACCTGGGAACCCAACCAAGTCCTTGCTTGACTATAGGAGCTTGACCAAGTTACGATTACTACAACTAGATTATGTTGTTAAATTGTGTAGCTTGGGAGGTACTCCACAAGCCTAGTGAGATGGGTTTGTGTTATTTTGACCACAAAATGTTTTCTGGGAAAATAACCCAAGAAAAGGGGCTTTGGACCCGAGATGAGGTTTAAAATATAAAAGAAAATTAAACAGAAAAATAATATTTCCTAAGCTCTAAGTAGATAAAATTTAGAATTTCTAGAGCGTTCTTAAGAGGCCTAGCTAGGAAATCTATTTAAGGAGGCCTTAGTATGAAGGCAAGAACATCAAGTGAGAAGGAGCTCATTTTATCAAGGAGGATAGGAGAGATGTAGTCTTAAATTAGGTCTAGTTAGAGGTTTGAGTAAGCGTTGTTAAAGGGAGGCCATGATCATCCACCAAGATTAGTATCATCATGTGAGGGTTCACAAGAATGTCACATACCTTAATGGGTTTGAGATAGGAAGTAGGATGGAATATTGTTGGCTCTCTTAGGGTAGATAAAGCTCAAAATAGGTGACTCATGAGAATTTGGGTATGTGATTTCAGTGGTGTTTCTATGTGAAGTCCGCATCAAATTTTGAAATAGTAGAGAGGGTTGAGACCCTACCTTGTGCTGGTTACTAGGTTGCAAGGTCTATGATAAATACCAACACAAATGGAGCAGGGTTTGCACTAGAATTTAGGGCCAGAACAGAAGTAGTCACTAGTGTAATATTGACTGAAGTAACCATAGTTTGAGGGTCGTAGAGATCTAAAGTGCAGGTCAAGATTCAGTCAAAGAATGACCAGAATCTATGGATCCATATGAGCTAGGCTGAGTCCCTTATGGTGGAAAGAGTTTTATTTTTCACTATGGGTGGATATGGTTTGTTCTAAAGTAATTAGAATAGAAGTATAATTCCCTATTTAGGGAGGTTTCCTAACATGTTCAATCCATAACGTATATCATTAATACTATGACAAATTTGCATAGAAGAATAGGGGTTGTGACCCTTAAAGAGAGGTTTATCTCTGCAATATATACAAAAAATTTGGTAAAATCCAAAGATAGAAAATCCAAAGGAAGGCGGAACCTGAGTAGAATATGGAGCAGAATAAATGTGCGATATGAGGAATGGATTGACATGAAGAGGAGTTGATTTTGTTGGACTGTCCATAGAGTTTTGAAAAGAGATCTGAAGAATCCTATAAACAGTTAGTCAATGGATTGTTAATGGATGATTTGTGACCCTAGTTCAATCATCTACAAATTGTTAGAAGGATGATAAGATGAATAGTTCAGATTTTTTTCATAGATTGTGTTAGTCTCCTATACCAATAGGTTTCATTTTTCATGATTGTCTTGATTGAACTATGGAATATGTTCAAACCTTTTTCTTGAGCAAAGGTGTTCCATATTCTTAAAAAACTAAAAAATCAAAAATTAAAAAAAAAAATGTAAAGAGGGTATACCCTAAAAGAAAAATCAAAGGGTAAAAAGAATAAAAATGGCCAAAAAGTAAAAGAAATGAACCCCATCAAAAAGAAAGGCCAAGGAAAGTGTGCAAGTCTAAATGCCATTACTTTTTACTCTGATGTAATAAAAAATTGTGTGCAACTTGTATTTTATGCCACAATTCATGAATAGCCAAATTGCTTAAGCTTGGCTAGTTCATTTTTCAATTTCATGTTGTAGAATAGAGAATAAATATTTGACCAAACAGTTTAATCTTGGAAGATAAGTAGATAGGTAGAGTGAATAAAGGGTGCTCAACAGCTTAATCTGAGCCCTTGGATGTAATAAGGGTAGAATTAGATAAATTTGCCTTGTAAAAAAGAAAAATATTGATAAGAGTTTGCAAGTCTAAATGCACCCTAATAAAGAAGAGAAAATGGTAGTGTCAAGTAGATAGGGTAGGTAGATGGTTGCAAATTTTTATCTGATGAATGATGCTGCTACATGTTTTTGATCCTTTACTTTCATCACAAATACTGAAGCAGGAAATACACTGGAAAATCACAGCAAGCAAAGTCAAAATCATTAACTTCCTTCATCACTTTCCCCTTAAAGTTTTACTAATTTCCCCCAAAGTACTAGGGTACTTGGAGATCAAAAGGGCTCAAGGCATTTCCTTGACTTTTGGAGGGACCGAACCCTCAGCCTAATGATCAAAAAGACCTAAGTACTTGAGATAATTCATTATTATAATCATTCACCTTTAATATTTTCCTAAGTAAAATCTCATTTTGCTTAGGAAAATTATGCAAAATTCCATAAAAATCCCTCAAAATAACTTACTATTCTAAGTTTAAGTGTGGAAAATCAGATATTGCAATTTACTTCAGAAATTGTCACTTTCTTAGATGTGCAAAGTTTTTTGAGTTCCCTTGTCCCTTTGTCATATTTACATTTAACTCTATTTACTAAAACCCTAGTGAAAATGCCCTATCCTAAGTATATAATTCCTTTTAAAATTAATATCCCAAAAAACCCTCTATTATGTTTTAACCAAAGTATTTACTTCCCAAATATTCATTAAAAACCCACTATACAAGCCCTTTGGTTAAATATGTTGTTATACAATAGTCCCGCCCTTATGATAAGTTAACTATATTAGTTATTTTATCATATAATAAAATAAAAAACATATATACGAAAAACTTTAAACATATGATTTATATGTTTAATACAAAAATATAAACAAAACCCGAATTTTTATTTTCTAAACCAAAACTTTGGAAAAGATCCTATGCCACCATGGCCCATCCACCTGGCATTCCACCCGACATTTCAACCATCCAACGAAACCCTGCCGCAACCCCTTTGTTCATAATAAATATGGGGTTAATTAGTTATCAGAACTAATTAATAACCTTCCATCCACCAATCATATGCCACCCGGAATGATTAATTAAACGTTGATTATGCCGGGCCCGCGTGATAACCACCCCACCATCTCCCCGTCATTTCAACCGTTCGATCGCCTTTCCGCATATCTACGCCCCATATCAGTTCCGCTACCCATCCTTTGTCAGAGTTTTAACGCGCGGGGGATTGGTGGTATTTGACTAGTCACCCTTCCACGTGTCGATAATCGAATGGAATCGCTGCCCGCTCATCTAATACCACCTTTGTCCATAAGCGGTGCGGGGACTAACCGCTTACCGCCCGGCCCTCCTGCACACGTCAGCCCGTACCAACGTGACGTCACTCCTCGAAAAACTAAAAACCCCCCTTTTGACTTTGGAAATAAAACAAATTCGCGTATTTTTATGTCATTTTCATCATTTGAACGCGACTGCGCTTTCCGCTAAGAATTTCAAAATTCCACTGAAATCCACTGATCAATTCGATTTCGCTCCAGAATTTTGCCATACCTATATTCAAGCATCCTCCTGCTACCGTCTGATACCTGTTAAAAGTCAGTTTGCCTCCAAGAACAGGTATTTATCCTATTTCGCCCCGAACTGCAAATAAAACTCTGTTTTCTTTGTTTTTCGTTGAATCAGTGTTTAAATCATATTCCTAAGATCATTCCCTGAGTTTTACGACTGTAAATTGTTCCCTAAAACCTGCAATTGTGCCAATTTCCTTCAGTAAGATCAAAATCACGCCCGGCCTGTGAAGAAAACCAGAAACCTCCCTTTTGAATCCGCAAGAACCAAAATGGAGGCCCCAGCAGCTTTGAATGTAACTCCACTGAATGCCCCTCACCGAGAGTTAGAATATTTACCTTTGGTAGATAAAGATTTCCAGATTAAAGACTTGCATTTTGATGAAAGTCCCCTTCTGAGTTATTGTCGCTGCAGAGACGATTTTTCAAAGGGGCGAGATGTCATTGGATTGTGGGAATCCAATCTTCCAAGGTATCTCATCCCTTCAGTCATTTTTTTCCCAGAAATCATCCACTATTACCATTCAAACTATGATCCCACTCAAAGGGCTGTAATAGCTCCTGATCAGAGTGTTATGTTTCCCATTACTCCCCAGGCTATCAATGCGATGCTACACTTTGAACCAGACCAAGAACTAGCACCGTTGTCTATGGAAGAATTGATTGAGAAGACTAGGCAATTAACCCCAGAAAAGCTAAAATCCATGTGCCAGAATTTCATGTTGCCTGAACATCAACCTAAGGGGCCTCCTCCCTATGGTTTTTATTATTTCAATAAATTGGGAAGGCTCATCCTAAATATGATATCTTTTGTCTTGGGATTCAATACCAGTGAATATGTGGATGAAATAACACTGGTTTTACTATCTATCTTTACTCCTGGGCAGCCTCCTGAAATTAAATATGACTTTTCCTCTTTCATAGCCAATAAGATCCATGATCAGTTCATGAGGCTAGATGATGAGAAAGTTTTCAAATATTTCTTAGTTATTTATCATCTCATTATCTTCTATCAATCAAAAAATTTCCCTTTCCCTGTTAAAAAGCTTGATGCCAAGGGAAACCCCAGGTCAGTTATATTTTGGTCTCCCATAATTCATTCTTCCTCTGATTCTCCCTATTCCTACACTGAGTTCATTGATCAGTTTGTATATCCTGCAACAACCTTGTTGACAGGAATTCCCCCCCCAAGGCTCAGTAATGAAATAAAGAAGACCTTGCAGCTTTCAAGGACTTATAAAATTGGAGATTGGTATTTATATCTGAACCATTCAATCATCAGAATCTATGGATGTGAATTACATCCATTCAAGTTGCCAAGATATGTACCCATGAGACTTTTTTCCTTGGAATATTTCAGGCAAATGAATAATTCAGATATGATCCATTTTTGTAGTGTGAAGAAGAAAGCCCAATTAAGGATCAAAAGTCAATTAGGTCCTTTCATTTGCAACTCTAGGGAAGCCGAGCAAGAAGCAGAAAACATACTGCAAAACCATTGCAAATTCCAAAGAATTTTCCGTTGGGTTCCTTATGACCCATTTGGTTTTATTTGTGAAAAGATATTAAAGAACAAATCATCCCCATATATACACCACAAGATTCCTGAACTAGAACAATATGCCAATCAAGATGAATGGGTTGAAGGAACACTTGTTGAGGAAGAAAGTGAAGCTGACAAAATGAACAAAATTATGAAAGATCTCGAGAAGAAGTATTACCTAGAATCTTGTGGTCAAGTGCAGGTACCCCACATTGGCACTTCTTCAGTAGCAAATCTACAGCAGACATTACAGGAAAGCAGTTCATCAGTTGCAGCAGAACCGAAAGGCAAAGGAAAGGAGCCTGAAATCCAGGTCATTGAAACTTTAGTCATGGCAGAGAAACCACAAACTTCCAAAGCACCTGAACAAACCCAAGTTTCTCCCACTCAGGTAAAACACCCTGAAGTTTCAGAATTACAAACTCCATCCAATATGGAGATAGGAAAGAAAAGGCAAGTTCCAGATATTACTCCTCCTAAAGAATCCTCAGGAGTACATCAAGCCAAAAAACAGAAACCAGATCCAATTCCAGATATAGAGATCATTGATGGAATATTTGATGATGGAAGGGAAGACAGTCAACTAACTGGCACAGTTAGTGAAACAAACACAGGACAGAAAGGAAAAGCTTTACAAAAGCAATTGAGTACTGAGGTATCCTCTTTCAGACCACCAAAAACAGATACAGGGGATATAAAAAGAACCTTCATTAATATAAAGGCAAAGAATGATCCATTAAGAATGAAGGTATATGATCAATATATGAAAATGGCTCCCCATAATCAAGAAAGGTTAATGTCAGCATTTGACATTTCACAAGGCAAAATGATGATGAGCCACTTCAAGTCAAAGGTGCCAAAACCCATGTCAGCAGCTGATTATATTAGAACAAATTTTGAGGTCCTGGCTAAAGATATTCATCCTTTAGACCAGATAGAGCTACACAAACAAACTGGGGAAATGGTGTATTCCACTCTGACTAATAAGGCCATGGCAGCCCTAACGCTGCAAGATTCTTTAAATAACACAAGTGCCCAATTGCAAATTGAAATGGCCTCTTCTCAGGCCAAAGATAACAGAATAAAGTGTTTGGAAGACATAATCATCAGCTTGGGTCACAACCCCAAAGACATTAAAAGCATCGAGGCATTAATAAAGAAGAAAGATGATGACATAGCTGCACTGAGAAAGCAGCTGAAATTGCCAACCTCAAGGCACCCCCAGACCCAAGAATTTTTAAAGGGGAATTCACAAGAAGAGGTAATGGAGTTGCTCCTAAATATGACTGAGCGACTAAGTGAAACAGAGAAGGAATTAGAGCAAGCTTTACAAGAAAAAGAAGCTATCAAGCAGGCATCCATCACAAAAGCTACTACAACCATAGGTACTACAACAACAAAGCAACAAACAGAACCAGCGCAGGTAAACACTTCTGGTTTAAGTTCTGATGAGTTAATAAAACAAATGGAAAGTTTACAATTAAGAGTCACAGAACTTCAAGCCACTAAGTTACAATTAAAAGATTTGGAGCAGAAGTATGATACATCTAAAAAGACAGTTGCTGAAAATACCAGGGAAATCAAAAGATTGGACAAATTAGTTAAGGCTTTAGAGAAAGATCTTTCATTAGAAAAGCCTTTGAAGGAAATAAATCAAATTCTTTAGGGAAATATAATTGAATTAATAAAAAGTATTTGGCCCTCTATTCAAGCAATTTTTGAACAAAATGACTTGATTAAAATAGCTCAGGAAGAAATAAACAGAACAAGAGATGAACTAAGAGGTAGACCTGAGCAGGCCAATCACCTCATTCAATTTTTGAACACCCGAACAAAGCAACATCTTGCAAGATTAGGAATTGAAGACAGAACCGGCACTATTTTGATAATAAAAAGAGTTTTCATTAAGAGAACTTTTATGCAGAATTTAGAAAGGAAATGTTCAGAGATTTTGGCTGATATTGATGCTTTTAGAGAAAAATTTCAAGTTTTATTGGACAATGGGTTACCCAGTCCCATGCTCACAGAGGACCAAATAATGGAACTAGAAACCTATGTCAAGAAAATAGAGATCCATGCTCAAAATACAACTACTAGTTCTATCAGTCTACCAGAAGCAACGTTGCCAACAGGGAGAAATCTATATGACAGGTTGAAGAATTTATTTCATCTTGAACATGAAACAAAGTATTTGTTTCCTGATGAGCCCACTTTTTACAATCTCACAGAGGCTGATGAGACATTGAGAAAACTTAAGAGGACTATAATACCAGACGATCAATGGTGGAAAGACCTATTGGAAATTCTATGAAAATTATCTTCAGGATGAGAATTTTATCTTTTTACTATTATGTGAAAGATAAAAAGGAGCATATATGAAAGAGTATTAGTTGAACAAGTTAAAGAGTATCCGTAAAGACAAAGAGTATCAAACAAGCAAAGAATTTACTCCAAGGGACAGCACCGAACCCTATATCAGCACTTACCTCCAACACATCAGCAGTTACCTATTATTCTATCCACGAGACCATTTGTCTCCTGTTTATTTGTAAATTACTCCTTAGTCACCCTAGATTATTGGCTAGGTTAGAGTGAGATTTTTTCAAATATTTCTTGTATAAATAAACCCTCAAAGAGAGTATTGAGTGTGGATTCTATTACTCTGTTGTAAAATTGAGATTTTTGGAATAAAAGCAATTTGGAGAAATTTATTCGTGGCTTACTGGATGACAATTTGAAGCTCATGACTTTTTGCAGGATTCATGTGTTGGACTGCAGTTCAATAAGTCTTTCTACCCTTTGTCTTAAGTTTTATATCATTTTATAATATCATTATGTCCATTTCTGAATAATTTACATAAAGGATTGAATCAGAATTTACTTAATTGTACTCTGATTTCAGATGTGATTGTTCTTAATGTTTTCCTCTAAATTGGTTATAAGCATGAATTCTTAAATGCTCTTGCTTTGCTAATTTAAACATTGTTGATTACTTAATAAAGAATTCTTCATTGCTTTGTTTGTAGTCATCTCATTTCTTTCTTTTGAACATGGTGAAAGATTCTTAGTTGTCTTTCATCCCTTCAAGATCATTCCATCCACTTTAAATTTTAAGGATTGCTCTCTGTCTAGCTATCTTGCCCTGTAAAACCATCTTGTGTTTAGAATAGAAATCCAGTAAAGCCATCCTTTGACTCCATAGCCCAATGGACTGAAAACTTTCAACCTTGCCCTTAGTTTAAGGATTCCACCATTTTTCAAAACAAACATCTTGGATCTATAACTAGCCTAAAACCTTCTAAGAACAAAGATAAATCATAAAGAGAGAGCCCTCTCTGGATGCAGATTGGCTAGATTCTGCATCTGAAGGTTGGTTTGTGGTTACCTCGGGTATACTTTCCTCTTCCACAACTTCAAGGAAAACCTGAGTGATAACATAGTGGTGACCATACTGGGGAACTGAATCATTTATTGATACTATTGTTTGAGTTATAAGCTATAGACAGAGTCTGAAGATCAGCCAGGTAGCCTTTGAAATTTCTTTTGCTCTGCAATTGCAAAAGTAAATAAATGTTGCTTTAGTCTATCTCTGATTTAGCTTATATACTGAACCTTAGTTTCAAAATTTTCAATCAGATTCTCTAGTTTAATAGATCTTTGAGAAAATTTTAATCATACATCATTATTTCTTGAAGAATTTGTAGAATTTTTATTTATTCTTTCAATTAAAATCAAAAATCCAAAAAACACATAGTCTAGGAAAACTGGCTTCAGAAAGGATTCGACATACTAGGTCAAACCCTGACCCCAATCCACCACCAATATTTGAAAATCCAAAACTGATTCCTAGGATTATTAGAAGACAAGGAAGTCAGGAAAGTTCTGAAAGAGGAAGTCAAGAGAGTTCAGGAAGTTCTAGACCACTTTCTAGATCTGCATCTTGTCCTGTGAAAATTATATATATTGATGAAATTCCTTTTGATGCACGATTTGAAACATCTTTATTTGTGAATGTTTTTGAAACTAAATTATCCAGATTAGTTCCAGATCCATTATTCTTTGAATATTTGCAATACAGATTTGTTTCGCATCATCTTGACAGAGAATTACATAACTCTATTCAGACTGAAAAAACCTTTGAAGAAAGTTCAAACATCTCTATAATTACTGAAGTATCTCCAAGTTCAGTTACTTTTTCTCAAGATTTTCAAACACCTGTCACCCCTTCTACTCCTCCATCTCCCCCTACCAGACCATCAACTCCTATTACCCCACTATATCTTCCAATGGCCAATCGATACGCCCCTTTACAGCTACCAGCTAACCCTCCTGCTTTGCCCCAAGATTACCAGAGTAAGATCACACCTTTTGATTGATCAGGTACATACACAACACAACAACACACCAAAAGGATGACTGATTACTTTGAGTTCTATGATATTGATACTGATAATGTCCAAATGAGAATTTTCGTTCAGAGTCTTACTGGAGAAGTTAGGACATGGTTTAGGGCCCTTGCTCCAAATACTATTGCTGATTTATTAGCTTTATATAGGGCATTTTTTAACAGATGGGAGAAGAAGAAGGACCCTCTTCAGATCCTGTTAGAATTCGAAAAATTAAGAAGAAGACCTAATGAAACAGTATAGGATTACATCATTAGATTCAATGAAGCATATAATGTAGTTCCTCAAAACCTAAGACCCCCACCTGACTCTGTATTGGTTAAATTTCCAGATGGTTTTGACTCTGATATAGCTTATTCCCTCAGGGAAAGAGCTCCCCAACATTAGAAGAAATGCAAAGCATAGTGGTGAGTGTAGAAGCAAATCTGATAGAAAAACGAGCCAGAGCAAGAGCAGAAAGAAGAATGACTCTGATTGAAGAACCTTCAGCTTTTGAAAAGAAGCTGGATGCAATCATTAAAGGTATGGAAAGATTAGGAGACAAAGTGGAGACCATTGAAAGAAAATATTCTACTGATAATCAGAATGTTGCAAGAAACCCAAACTTTAGGAGGAATCTGAATCAAAATATTGGAAAGAATGTCCCTGACCAAAACATTAGGCCACCTTTCCAAGAAATTTTGTTGAAGGTTCAACTTCTGAAGAACCTATAGAAGATGTAGAAATAAACAATGTAACTGATGGCAAAAATGAACCAGAAGTCTTCCTATCCTAGGATGATCAAGAGAATAATATCCTTGAAACATTCCAAACTCATTCAGGTGAGACTATTGATTTTAAGGAAGGCTATGACACAACAATTTATGAGGTTCATAAACAGTACAACTTGAGAAGTAGACGGATTGATGTGCTAGAGAATAGCAAACAGAAAACTGCAAAACAAAATGTCAAAGGTAAAACTAGCATCCCTCCTGTACAAAACACTCCCCCTGTACAAATTTTGTCTAGGATAAATCCCAACCCTTCAAATCCAATAATTGAAGATGTCTCTGACAACCAACCAAACAACAAACAACAGTCTAATACTTCTCCTCCTATAGGAGACGTAGAAGAATCAGTAGAGGTTAGTCCAGAAACATCTTCAAAACAAAACTTCATTCATGAAAAAGAGAAAAACATTGAAGACCCAAAAAATAGAGAAAACCAAACTGTGCAAAACACTAAAACTCAAACAGAAAAACCTTTCAATCTAGAGGCTGAAATAGGCAAACTCAAGATATTTTTTCCTTTATCAGAATTGGCTAAACATGAGCTCTATAGAAGTCAAATTACCAAGTCCCTAAACATTAACATTACTGTATTGGATGATTCAGTAAATATTCTTGATGATCAACCCAAACTTCTTTTTGGTCCTGAGGTCAATGGAAAACCAGAAAGTGGAGGAACTCCTCCATTTTATGTAAGCCTGAATGTTCATGACAAGATACTCCATAATGAAATGCTTGATTCTGGAGCATCTCACAATCTGATGCCAAAAGCAGTAATGGAAAGATTGAATCTAGATACTACCAGACCATACAAATATTTGTTTTCATTTGATTCTAGTCAGGTAAAATGTTTAGGTTTGATTAAAGACTTGTGTGTTACTTTGGTACAATACCCTGCTAAGTCTGTTTTGATGGACATAGTAGTTGCTGATATTCCACCTAAATATGGTATGTTATTATCTAGATCTTGGGGTGCTAAACTTGGAGGGTCTATTCAATTAGACATGTCATATGCAACTATTTCAGTATTTGGTCAACCTAAAATATTATATAGAGAAACCTTGATGAAGTACTTAGTCAGTAGCCATGAGAAGCGTGAAAAATTCCCTGTTTACTCTGTACATTCTGATATGGATTCTTTTATTTTATACAATGCTGAATTGGATCTCCCTACTGAAATAGAAGCTCCGGAATTGGAAACCATAAACAAAACCACTGTTAAAATTGAAGAAATCTCTGAAAACAAAGAAACACCGGATGATCAAGAAATACTTGAAGAAACTAAACAACTAGCTCCTGTCAAGAAACATTTTAAAATAATTGATGAAGATTATGAACATGAAATTCTATGGCATTTAGAGTTTGATGGCTTAGTAAACAAACTAGGGGCAGGAGCTGGGATTTGGTTACATAATGTTGAGAATAATCATGCAGAGGGTCATGCTTATACGTTGAATTTCAAATGCACTAACAACATGGCAGAATACGAAGCTCTTTTATTAGGGCTTAAACATGTCAAGAAGTTAGGAGCTATCAGGGTATCAATCATAGGAGACTCCAAACTAATCATTTAGCAGATTAAAGGAGAATGTTCAACAAAAGACATGAGACTGAAACAATACAGAGAGACAGTTGTAGAGATTCTCAACACATTTCTACAAGCTCAACTTGCCAAGATTCCCAGGAAACAAAATTTGCATGCTCACAGCCTCGCCATGTTTGCTAGCACATGCAAGTTACCTTTTGACCCTAATCATCAGTTTTCAGCTGAGATTAGACATAGGCCTGCTATACCAGACAATCTTTTGAATTGGCAAGTATTTGTCAATAACAATCAAATCAATAATTTTTTGACACTTCAAAATGAGTTTTCTAACTGTAATATATATGAAGACATAACTATTGATGAATCTAATCAAGAAAAAGAACAAAAAATAGAAATTTCAAGAGAAAATGCAATTCATATACTGCACCCAACCACATTCACAGAAAAAGACATGCAGAATCTGAAAAATATGGAATCTGATGAGATCATAGAAGATGAGATAGAAATCATTAATTTAAAAGATAATCATTTTCCCAAAGGATTAACTCCTTTGGAAGATCTGTTTGACTCAAATGATATTCCATTTAGACCTAAAATGAAACCTGTTAAGGCTGATATGGAAGAATGCAACTTAGTGACCCCAGAAAATCCCAAAACGGTTAAGTTGTCCAAATCTCTTCCAAAAGATCAAAAGGTCAAATATGTTGAACTATTGAAAGAATTCCAGGATGTTTTTTCCTAGAGTTATGAAGATCTGAAATCTTATGATACATCCATCATTCAACACACTATACCTTTGAAACCAGATCATAAACCTTTCAAACAAAAGCTTAGAAGAATAAATCCTGTTTTATTACCTTCAATTGAAAAGGAAATTAAAAGAATGTTTGAAGCAGGGATTATAGCTCCTATCAGATTCTCAGAATGGGTTTCTAATCTAGTACCAACAAGGAAGAAGACAGGGGAAATAAGACTGTGTGTTGATCTAAGAAATTTGAATAAATTTTCTTTAAAAGATAACTATCCTTTACCAAAAATGGACCATATTCTACAGAGGGTAGTAGGATCTTCTAGGATATCTCTACTGGATGGATTTTCAGGGGTACAACCAGATTTTGGTTCATCCTGATGATCAAGATAAAACGGCATTCACTACACCATGGGGTACGTTTAAATATGTCAAAATGCCATTTGGGCTCAAGAATGCAGGAGCTACATTTCAAAGAGAAATGGATATTGCTTTTTCTAAAGAAATACATGATTTTCTGGTTATTTATCTACATGATTTAACTGTTTTTTCTAAAACAGATCAAGAACATTTAGATCATTTAAGGCAAGTATTTATAAAGTGCAGAAAATATGGAATTTCTTTAAACCCTAAAAAGTCATTATTTGGTTTGGAAGAAGGAAAGCTTTTAGGCCATATCATTTCTAAAGATGGAATTACGATTGATCCAGAAAGAATACAAGCAATTTTACAGATACCTCATCCTAGAAACATAAAAGAGTTGCAAGCATTCATAGGAAAAATTAATTTCTTGAGAAGATTTATTTCTAGTTTAGCTGAATTACTTAGATTGCTTACTAACATGTTGAGGAAAGATTCAAGTATTGACTGGACTGTAGAAGCCAAACAATCATTTGAGGAAATTAAAATGGCTTTAACAAGGACACCAGTTCTTACCAGTCCCAAATTTGACAGAGATTTCATTATTTTTTCATTTGCTTCTGAACATACAGTTGCAGCTGTTTTACTTCAAAAAGATGACCAAGGGTGTGAAAAACCAATAGCATTTTTTAGTAAAGCACTTAGGATGCATCTCTGAAATACAATATTATGGAAAAACAGGCTTTTGCATTGGTAAAAGCAATTAAAGATTTCAGGGTTTACATATTATATTCTCATGTGATAGCTTATGTGCCTAATGTTGTAGTTAAAGATATTTTGACTCAAGATGGCATTGAAGGCAAAAGAGGCAAGTGGATAGCTACCATTTTAGAATATGATATTGAGATTAAACCAACAAAACTCATAAAAGGTCAAGGTTTGGCACAACTCATGACTGAAACTAATTGCCAAGCCTTAGACATTAACGAACTGGATGACAATCAGGAGATGGCGACTCCACAGATTAGTCAAGATTTATTAGATTCACCCTGGTACACTGATATCATTCATGTTTTATTAAATCTGCAAGCTCCTCCAGGGTTGTCTAGAACGAAAAGGAGATTTTTAAAAATGACATCTTTGAAATATTGTATTTTAGATAGCACTCTATTTTGGAAAAATCATGAAGGAATCTTGTTGAATTTTCTATTAAAAGATGAAACTGATAAAGTTCTTAATGAATTTCATGCAGGGGATTGTGGAGGACATCTCTACAGGAAATCAACTGCAAACAAAATATTAAGGGCTGGTTTTTACTGGCCAACATTATTTTCTGATGTTAAGAAATTTGTAACAACTTGTCATAAGTGTCAGATATTTGAGGGTAAAAGAAAGTTGTTACCTTTGCCTTTAAAACCAATTTTCACAGAAATACCTTTTCAACAATGGGGATTAGATTTTATTGGAGAAATTCATCCCCCTTCTTCAGGTCAACACAGATGGATTTTAACTGCCACAGACTACTTCACTAAATGGATTGAAGCTATCCCATGCAGACAGGCCAATGATTCTGTGATTATAGGGTTTTTAGAAACCGACATACTTTCAAGATTTAGCTGTCCAGAAAAGATTATAACAGATAATGCTGCTGCATTTAAGTCAAATAAAATGATTAGTTTCTGTAGTAAATATCATATTACTTTAGGCCATTCAACAAATTATTACCCTCAGGGTAATGGACTAGCATAATCCTCCAATAAAAGCCTTATCAATATCATCAAAAAGTTATTGGAAGAAAACAAAAAGAATTGGCACAAGAAACTGACCAATGCATTGTGGGCAGACAGAATTACAACTAAGAAATCAATTGGGATTAGTCCATATGAGTTAGTCTATGGCCTTGAAGCAAGATTTCCATCCTCTTTAGGAATTCCTGTTATGAAATTACTTCAAGAGGCTCAAGTGGAACCAAATGACATTCAAAGAAGAATTAATCAAACAATCCACTTGCAACAAACCAGGGAAGAGGTATACCAAAGATCACAAGTCTTGCAGGAAAAGCTAAAGAAAATGTTTGATAAAAGGACTAAAGCAGAAGATTTTCAACTAGGTGATAAAGTCCTAAGATGGGATTCTAGAAGAGAAGAAAAAGGGAAACATGGGAAATTTGATTTCCTGTGGAAAGGGCCTTACATCATACATGCCTTGCAAGGAAACAACACATACTTTTTGAAGGATTTGGACAATTCAGAAGCTGAAGAAGGACCAGTCAATGGTCGAATGTTGAAGCATTATTTTGATCCTATTTACTAAGATGTTTTGATTTTTCTAACTTGTACATAATATATCCTTTTCTAATGCAGTTTTGATTGGATGGTGACTTCTTGGAGTTGAAGCCCGAAGTGAAGGCCCTAAGCTTCAAAAGTTTCACTATCATAAGTACAATAAAGCTTCCAGAAGAAGGAGATTACATAGTTCAGTTTGAAGACATGTTGAGGCAACTGACCTGCTGTTCTTGACTTTTCACAAGGAAAAGCCATCCCCAAGTGGAGCCAGTGTTAGACTCCTATACCAATAGGTGTCATTTTTCATGATTGTCTTGATTGAACTATAGAATATGTTCAAACCTTTTTCTTGAGCAAAGGTGTTCCATATTCTTGAAAAAAACCAAAAAATCAAAAAATTTAAAAAATGTAAAGAGGGTATACCCTAAAAGAAAAATCAAAGGGTAAGAAAAATAAAAATGGCCAAAAAGTAAAAGAAATGAACCCCATCAAAAAAGAAAGGCCAAGGAAAGTGTGCAAGTCTAAATGCCACTACTTTTTACTCTGATGTAATAAACAAATTGTGTGCAACTTGTATTTTATGCCACAATTCATGAATACTCAAACTGTTTAAGCTTGGCTAGTTCATTTTTCAATTTCATGTTGTAGAATAGAGAATAAATATCTGACCAAACAGTTTAATCTTGGCAGATAAGTAGATAGGTAGAGTGAATAAAGGGTGCTCAATAGCTTAATCTGAGCCCTTGGATGTAATAAGGGTAGAATTAGATAGATTTGCCTTGTAAAAAAAGAAAAATATTGATAAGGGTTTGCAAGTCTAAATGCACCCTAATAAAGAAGAGAAAATGGTAGTGTCAAGTAGATAGGGTAGGTAGATGGTTGCAAAGTTTTATCTGATGAATGATGCTTCTACATGTTTTTGATCCTTTACTTTCATCACAAATACTGAAGCAGGAAATACACTGGAAAATCACAGCAAGCAAAGTCAAAATCATTAACTTCCCTCATCACTTTCCCCTTAAAATTTTTACTAATTTCCCCCAAAGTACTAAGGTATTTGGAGATCAAAGGGGCTCAAGGCATTTCCTTGACTTTTGGAGGGACCGGACCCTCGGCCTAATGATCAAAAAGACCTAAGTACTTGAGATAATTCATCATTATAATCATTCACCTTTAACCTTGTCCTAAGTAAAATCTCATTTTGCTTAAGAAAATTATGCAAAATTCCATAAAAATACCTCAAAATAACTTACTATTCTAAGTTTAAGTGTGGAAAATGAGATATTGCAATTTACTTCAGAAATTGTCACTTTCTTAGATGTGCAAAGTTTTTTGAGTTCCCTTGTCCCTTTGTCATATTTACATTTAACTCTATTTACTAAATCCCTAGTGAAAATGCCCTATCCTAAGTATATAATTCCTTTTAAAATTAATATCCCAAAAAACCCTCTATTATGTTTTAACCAAAGTATTTACTTCCCAAATATTCATTAAAAACCCACTATACAAGCCCTTTGGTTAAATATATCGTTATACAATAGTCGCGCCCTTATGATAAGTTAACTATATTGGTTATTTTATCATATAATAAAATAAAAAACATATATACGAAAAACTTTAAACATATGATTTATATGTTTAATACAAAAATATAAACAAAACCCAAAGTTTTATTTTCTAAACCAAAACTTTGGAAAAGATCCTATGCCACCGTGGCCCATCCACCTGGCATTCCGCCCGACATTTCAACCATCCAACGAAACCCTGCCGCAACCCCTTTGTTCATAATAAATATGGGGTTAATTAGTTATCAGAACTAATTAATAACCTTCCATCCACCAATCATATGCCACCCGGGATGATTAATTAAACGTTGATTATGCCGGGCCCACGTGATAACCACCCCACCATCTCCCCGTCATTTCAACCATTCGATCGCCTTTCCGCAGATCTACGCCCCGTATCAATTCCGATACCCATCCTTTGTCAGAGTTTTAACGCGCGGGGGATTGGTGGTATTTGACTAGTCACCCGTCCACGTGTCAATAATCGAATGGAATCACTGCCCGCTCATCTAATACCACCTTTGTCCATAATTGGTGTAGGGACTAACCGCTTACCGCCCGGCCCTCCTGCACACGTCAGCTCGTACCAACGTGACGTCACTCCTCGAAAAACTAAAAAACCCCCTTTTGACTTTGGAAATAAAACAAATTCGCGTGTTTTTATGTCATTTTCATCATTTGAACGCGACTGCGCTTTCCACTAAGAATTTCAAAATTCCACTGAAATCCACTGATCAATTCGATTTCGCTCCAGAATTCCGCTAGACCTATATTCAAGCATCCTCCTGCTACCGTCCGATACCTGTTAAAAGTCAGTTTGCCTCCAAGAACAGGTATGTATCCTATTTCGCCCCAAACTGCAAGTAAAACTCTGTTTTCTTTGTTTTTCGTTGAATCAATGTTTAAATCATATTCCTAAGATCATTCCCTGAGTTTTACGACTGTAAATTGTTCCCTTAAACCTGCAATTATGCCAATTTCCTTCAGTAAGATCAAAATCACGCCCGCCTGTGAAGAAAACCAGAAACCTCCATTTTGAATCCACAAGAACGAAAATGGAGGCCCCGGCAGCTTTGAATGTAACTCCACTGAATGCCCCTCACAGAGAGTTAGAATATTTACCTTTGGTAGATAAAGATTTCCAGATTAAAGACTTGCATTTTGATGAAATTCCCCTTCTGAGTTATTGTCGCTGCAGAGACGATTTTTCAAAGGGGCAAGATGTCATTGGATTGTGGGAATCCAATATTTCAAGGTATCTCATCCCTTCAGTCATTTTTTTTCCAGAAATCATCCACTATTGCCATTCAAACTATGATCCCACTCAAAGGGCTGTAATAGCTCCTGATCAGAGTGTTCTGTTTCCCATTACTCCCCAGGCTATCAATGCGATGCTACACTTTGAACCAGACCAAGAACTAGCACCATTGTCTATGGAAGAATTGATTGAGAAGACTAGGCAATTAACCCCAGAAAAGCTAAAATCCATGTGCCAAAATTTCATGTTGCCTGAACATCAACCTAAGGGGCCTCCTCCCTATGGTTTTTATTATTTCAATAAATTGGGAAGGCTCATCCTAAATATGATATCTTTTGTCTTGGGATTCAATACCAGTGAATATGTGGATGAAATAACACTGGTTTTACTATCTATCTTTACTCCTGGGCAGCCTCCTGAAGTTAAATATGACTTTGCCTCTTTCATAGCCAATAAGATCTATGATCAGTTCATGAGGCTAGATGATGAGAAAGTTTTCAAATATTCCTCAGTTATTTATCATCTCATTATCTTCTATCAATCAGAAAAGTTCCCTTTCCCTGTTAAAAAGCTTGATGCCAAGGGAAACCCCAGGTCAGTTATATTTTGGTCTCCCATAATTCATTCTTCCTCTGATTCTCCCTATTCCTACACTGAGTTCATTGATCAGTTTGTATATCCTGCAACAACCTTGTTGACAGGAATTCCCCCCCCAAGGCTCAGTAATGAAATAAAGAAGACCTTGCAGCTTTCAAGGACTTATAAAATTGGAGATTGTTATTTATATCAGAACCATTCAGTCATCAGAATCTATGGATGTGAATTACATCCATTCAAGTTGCCAAGATATGTACCCATGAGACTTTTTGCCTTGGAATATTTCAGGCAAATGAATAATTCAGATATGATCCATTTTTGTAGTGTGAAGAAGAAAGCCCAATTAAGGATCAAAAGTTAATTAGGTCCTTTCATCTGCAACTCTAGGGAAGCCGAGCAAGAAGCAAAAAACATACTGCAAAACCGTTGCAAATTCCAAAGAATTTTCCATTGGGTTCCTTATGACCCATTTGGTTTTATTTGTGAAAAGAGATTAAAGAACAAATCATCCCCATATATACACCACAAGATTCCTGAACTAGAACAATATGCCAATCAAGATGAATGGGTTGAAGGAACACTTGTTGAGGAAGAAAGTGAAGCTGACAAAATGAAAAAAATTATGAAAGATCTCGAGAAGAAGTATGACCTAGAATCTTGTGGTCAAGTGCAGGTACCCCACATTGGCACTTCTTCAGCAGCAAATCTACAGCAGGCATTACAAGAAAGCAGTTCATCAGTTGCAGCAGAACCAAAAGGCAAAGGAAAGGAACTTGAAATCCAGGTCATTGAAACTTTAGTCATGGCAGAGAAACCACAAACTTCCAAAGCACCTGAACAAGCCCAAGTTTCTCCCACTCAGGTAAAACACCCTGAAGTTTCAGAATTACAAACTCCATCCAATATGGAGATAGGAAAGAAAAGGCAAGTTCCAGATATTACTCCTCCTAAAGAATCCTCAGGAGTACATCAAGCCAAAAAACAGAAACCAGATCCAATTCCAGATGTAGATATCATTGATGAAATATTTGATGATGGAAGGGAAGACAGTCAACTAACTGGCACACTTAGTGAAACAAACACAGGACAGAAAGGAGAAGCTTTACAAAAGCAATTGAGTACTGAGGTATCCTCTTTCAAACCACCAAAAACAGATACAGGGGATATAAAAAGAACCTTCATTAATATAAAGGCAAAGAATGATCCATTAAGAATGAAGGTATATGATCAATATTTGAAAATGGCTCCACATAATCAGGAAAGGTTAATGTCAGCATTTGACATTTCACAAGGCAAAATGATGATGAGCCACTTCAAGTCAAAGGTGCCAAAACCCATGTCAGCAGCTGATTATATTAGAACAAATTTTGAGGTCCTGGCTAAGGATATTCATCCTTTAGGCCAGATAGAGCTGCACAAACAAACTGGGGAAATGGTGTATTCCACTCTGACTAATAAGGCCATGGCAGCCCTAACGCTGCAAGATTCTTTAAATAACACAAGTTCCCAATTGCAAATTGAAAAGGTCTCTTCTCAGGCCAAAGATAACAGAATAAAGTCTTTGGAAGACATAATCATCAGCTTGGGTCACAACCCCAAAGACATTAAAAGCATCGAGGCATTAATAAAGAAGAAAGATGATGACATAGCTGCACTGAGAAAGCAGCTAAAATTGCCAGCCTCAAGGCACCCCCAGACCCAAGAAGTTTTGAAGGGGAATTCACAAGAAGAGATAATGGAATTGCTCTTAAAGATGACTGAGCGACTAGGTGAAACAGAGAAAGGATTGGAACAAGCTTTACAGGAAAAGGAAGCTATCAAGCAGGCATCCATCACAGAAGCTACTACAACCACAGGTACTACAACAGCAAAGCAACAAACAGAGCCAGCGCAGGTAAACACTTCTGGTTTAAGTTCTGATGAGTTGATAAAACAAATGGAAAGTTTACAATTAAGATTCACAAAACTTCAAACCACAAAGTTACAATTAGCAAATTTGGAGCAGAAGTATGATACATCTAAGAAGACAGTTGCTGATAATACCAGGGAAATTAAAAGATTGGACAAATTAGTTAAGGCTTTAGAAAAAGATCTTTCATTAGAAAATCCTTTGAAGGAAATAAATGAAATTCTTTGGGGTAATATAATTGAGTTAATAAAAAGTATTTGGCCCTCTATTCAAGCAATTTTTGAACAAAATGACTTGATTAAAGTAGCTCAGGAAGAAATAAATAGAACAAGAGATGAATTAAGAGGTAGACCCGAGCAGGCCAATCAACTTATTCAATTTTTGAACACCTGAACGAAGCAACAGCTTGTAGTACTAGGAATTGAAGACAGAACCGGCACTATTTTGATGATAAAAAGAGTTTTCATCAAAAGAACTTTTATGCAGAATTTAGAAAGGAAGTGTTCAGATATTTTGGCTGATATTAATGCTTTCAGAGAAAAGTTTCAAGTTTTGTTAGACAGTGGGTTACCCAGTCCAATGCTCTCACAGGACCAAATAATGGAACTGGAAACCTATGTCAAGAAAATAGAGAGCCATGCTCAAAATACAACTGCTAGTTCTATCAGTTTGACAGAAACAACGTTGCCAACAGGGAGAAATATCTATGACAGGTTGAAGAATTTATTTCATCTTGAACATGAAATAAAGTATTTATTTCCTAATGAGCCCACTTTTTACAAACTCACAGAGGCCGATGAGACATTGAGAAAACTTAAAAGGACTATGATACCAGAAGATCAATGGTGGAATGACCTATTGGAAATTCTATGAAAATTATATTCAGGATGAGAATTTTATCTTTTTACTATTATGTGAAAGATAAAAATGAGTACAGGTTAAAGAGTATCAGTTGAACAGGTTAAAGAGTATCCGTAAAGACAAAGAGTATCAAACAAGAAAAGAAATTACTCCAAGGGACAACACCGAGCCCTATTTCAGCACTTACCTCCAGCACATCAGCAAAATGAGGAAACAACACATCAGCAGTTACTTATTATTCTATCTACGAGACCATTTGTCTCCTGTTTATTTGTAAATTACTCCTTAGTCACCCCAAATTATGGGCTAGGATAGTGTGAGATATTTTCAATTATTTTGTGTATAAATAAACCCTCAAAGAGAGTATTGAGTGTGGATTCTATTACTCTGTTGTAACATTGAGATTTTCGGAATAAAAGCATTTTGGGAGAAATTTATTCGTGGCTTACTGGATGACGATTTAAAGCACTGGACTTGTTGCAGGATTCATGTGTTGGACTACAGTTCAATAAGTCTTTCTACCCTTTGTCTGAAGTTTTATATTAGTTTATAATATCATTATGTCCATTTCTGAATAATTTACATAAAGGATTGAATCGGAATTTACTTAATTGTACTCTGATTTCAGATGTGATTGTTCTTAATGTTTTCCTCTAAATTAGTTATAAGCATGAATTCTTAAATGCTCTTGCTTTGCTAATTTAAACATTGTTGATTACTATAATAAAGAATCCTTCATTGCTCTTTGTTTGTAGTCATCTCATTTCTTTCTTTTTGAACATGGTGAAAGATTCTTAGCTGCCTTTCATCCCTTCAAAATCATCCCATCCACTTTAAATTTTAAGGATTGCTCTCTGTCTAGCTACCTTACCCTGTAAAGCCATCTTGTGTGTAGAATAGAAATCCAGTAAAGCCATCCTTTGATTCCATAGCCCAATGGACTGAAAACTTTCAATATTGCCCTTAGTTTGTGGATTCCACCATTTTTCAAAACAAAATCTTGGATCTATAACTAGCCTAAAACCTTCTAAGAACAAAGATAAATTATAAAGAGAGAGCCCTCTCTGGATGCAGATTGGCTAGATTCTGCATCTGAAGGTTGGTTTGTGGTTACCTCGGGTATACTTTCCTCTTCCACAACTTCAAGGAAAACCTGAGCGATAACAGATTGGACAACAAAAAATTGGTACACAAGAATAGTGATTTTGAGAGGACTCAAATAACTATTAGGTGGCATATTTGAAGAGCCCTAGATGAGGGCAGTGTTCTTGGCACTAGATCAGTAAACAAATTTACTGTGGTTGGAAAAATTGATGGAAATCCAAGTACAATTGAAGGGTTGTTAGGTGACTGTCAAAGGAGAGCTCTAAGTGTTGTACTTGTGAAGGAAACTGTAATGTTCCAAATTTTTCTTCAATAAATTGGAACATTAATTTTTGTCTAAATTCATTTAGGAGATGAATAATTGGGTAAGGAGGCCCAATGACAATAAAAACATAAATAAAATCCCTCTATTATGGAAATGGATCAGCCATGGAACTAGATTTCACACCCTCATGTGTGAAAGGAGATATTTGCAAAGAGATTTGACCAAGTCAACCAGAGCAGGATATGAGGTGGAAAGCACTACATGGGACAACGTAGGAGGGAAGCTTCTAGAGGAAGGGAAACCCTAATTTGAAGTAGGGCCCATGGATAACCCTCACTTTCTATATATGGAGAGGAGGAGAGCCATTTCCATTCATGCATATGTTTATGATTTCACGTCTATTCAGAAATTGTGCATTCTCTGTTGTTTAGCAAGAATTGTCAGGCAACTCCTATTTAGGATTTCCTCACCTTATTGAGAGGCATCTTGAAGTTTGGTTCTTCATTCTCCACATTTCTTGGCTCAAGGCCAAAGCATCCTCCTCCAGGACAGTGTGATTGCTGCAGCAGCATAATATTGTGTTGTAGGGTGTTGCAGTGGAGACTTCACAACACTTCTTCCATTGCTTTTTTTTCAGAGGGAGAGTCTTTCTTGCCTTTGGAGGATCATTTCGGAAGCCTTGGAGCTCCTTTTTAGATCTTGGAATTAGGCCAACCTATATTATTTCCCCTACTGCGCAATTTTCTCCAGTAACTGCGTTATTTTCATAGTGTATTTGCTACATGGTTTTGCAGATTGATTGGAGGGTGAGATCTCAAGTGTAAGGATCAGCTTTCCACTTTTGGAGATCCATTGGAGAGGGTTTACTTCAGATATTTCATCTTATTCAGCCTTCTCTTGTATTTCTAGTTTCTGAGTTGCAGTAGCTGCCCAGCTACTCCGACATTTTTGCCATTTTGTATATTTTAGCCAATCCTTTGGAGGATTGAGGTATTATTGTTTCTAAGGGTTATAGCTTTGCTCCCCTATTGTATTTGAGCCATATATTGTCATATTCATGTATTGAAATCATTTTTTAGCATCATTCTATCATATATTGCGTCCTCATAGTCTGGGTTTATGAAAAAATAGCAGTGATCTTTCATATTCATGTACATGTATGGTGGAGGCTCGCATTGCCTTTCTTGAGAGGTTGTTTCCTCAAGAACTTGTACTCTTTTACTGCTATAACATCATTATTGGCTATATTTATATCTTCTTTTCTCACACCTATTAAAATAACTTTGTTGATATATTGTATGTTAATACATTTGTTTTAGCCCCATTCTTTGGGAAATTCCTGAGGAAGGAAATTCACAAATCAATAGACAGAGTCTGTGAAGGGCCAGGTAACCTGTGGATCTCATCCTTTGTTCGAAGGTGAAATATCTAGAAAATTCCCCCACGGTCTATCTCTGGAATAGACTTGTGATATTTCAGAAAAAGGAACATTACAGTGGTTTCAGAGCAACTTTCTTGGCTGGGGCTGTGAGTCTTCGCCAAGAAGATCAGATTGATGAAGGAGATGAGATTACTCTCATCAGTGTTAAGATCCAGAGAGAACCTCTCCAAAGAGGTTAAGAAGATTGAAGAAGAAGAAGTGGAAGGACCATGCACTTCCTATTCTCATCAAGAAGAAGACAAGCATGAAGGACACTTGGATCATCAAATTCTAAGTGATTACCTTCTTGAGTACAGGTCTCAACCTAGAGCCTTCAAGGAGACTCTAGCTTTCCCTCATTTCATCCAATTGAAGGAAGAGAAGAGACCCTGTGGTAGTAGAGAAATCAAAGGCAATAGATTTCTATTGTCTACTTTCGATGGGTTATCTACAGCAAGAACTTGGGTGAGAAAGTTGGAGGCATTTTTCCTACTACATCCTGTAGCAGAGGAAGAAGCTGTTGAGATCTCAAGTGCAGCTTGGAGGGTGAAGCCTATGTTTCATGGAGCAGCCACTTGAGCCATGAAAGGGTGAAAAATTTTGCAAATTTCATCCAAGGGTTGATCAAAACCTTTGATGATGAAGGGGAAAAGAAAGAAAATATCACACCACATCTTGAGGAGGCTTGTGATAACACTGTCACACTCATAGAAGAGAAGCCACATACATCAACAGTTGGGGTAGCCAAATCTTTTGAGGAAGGAACTCTTGCAACCCTAAAAGAAGTTCCAAATGCACATCAAGGTATGAAATAATTTCCACAATCTATTGTTGCAGCAACTTCTTTTGAAAATTGTGGAAGTTTACTTTTGGATGACCAAGGGTAAAATCCCATTGCTACTATAGAGCAGATTGGTTGCACTGCACTATGCAATATGGAAACACTCAAGAAATATCAAACCATGATTCTCATGAGCCATTGTTGGATTTTACATCACATTGGAGGTTGGGATTTGAAGCCTTGAAGGATGATAGTAGACATCTTGAGTGAGAAACCCTTTCTCCCTTCAAGATGACACTTTCTCAATGAGCTCCTCTCAACTCAAAGAGAAACCTTTACTTTTAGATCCAAGACATCATTGGTTTTGGAAGATTATTGTTGACAGGGAGGTCTCAAGGAGAGATCTCATTAGAGGTGCACTTCAACACACCATGAAGTGCAATGATTTTTTTCCTTTCTCATAACAGCAGATAGAATATGGAGGACATCTTAGGATGGATAACATCTCTCATGCTTGTGTTAGAAATTCCTTGATCCATGCACATCATGATGGGATGCTTTTTCCTACCACGTATTTGGGTCTTGATAGGGTCTCATTGATCCTTGAGAAGATTTCATATCAAAATCCCATGAAGTGCAAAGAGAAGAATCCGATTTGGGAGGATGGTAGCCCTCATGGGAGGAGTACCAAGATGAGGAGAAGAAGGAGGCATACAAAAGTGATTGAGTGGATGTGTTTGGTGAGCAAGGAGCTAGGGGGCTACTTGCATATCTATGATACCAGGCAATAGAAAGCTTGGCTGCACTGGTTACTCTTGAAAGAGTTTGGCCATCACTTAGAAAACACTCTTCCTAAGAGTAAGAGGATGGGTAATTGCATCATTAAGCAGCATAGAGTATGGATGCATGGTGTTGATATGATACTCATATCATTCATTATGTCTTCATCACATGATTGGTATGATGGAGGTATGGGGAGGCAGAAAAATACTTTGTTGCTTTGCTTGGGAGAGCAAGGGCAGATTTTCTCTCACACTTTCCATGATGTTGCAGGAAGAGGAGATGGCATTATCTCCTTGGTATTTGATAATTTGGGAGATCTTCCATGTTCGGTAGTATTCCATATTTTTTGCAACATTATTAGAGAAATCTTTGACAAGAATCATGTCAAAGAACAGAGTTGTCTATTGACAAGGACTTATTTACATAAGCTCACAACGTTGTCACCTTGAAGCAGAGACTTATGGATGAAGTGTACCCAATGGAAATGTGGTGGATCCATAACCCACAAGTTCCAGGACCATTTCATATTTGTTGCACTTGATGAGAAAAGAGGAGGTAATGATGATAGAGACATCTATCACTAGGGCATATTCTTCTTAACTTGGATTTACATGCATGAGGAGGATTATCTTCTTGCAGCACATGGTTCATTCTCCTTCATAGCATTCCAACACACTATGGAGGACTCATTCATGGATCCATGTACCATCTTACTTCTAGCATATGGTGAGAAGTTTGTATGTACATTCATTGATTTGCACACTCTTACCATTCCTATGCAGTTCATTGCTTCACAAGAGGGCAAGCTTGTCATATTGCTCCATGAGTTTTATTAGGCCAATCTACATGATGGAGGCAGCCATCTCTTTTTTGGCCTTGGTAGAATGTCTAATCATCACATGTATGTTCATTTGCTGTACTATAACATGTATCATATGAAAGCATGCATGATTAACTATGTAGAAAGAAACATTTTTCCTTGTACTTTCCTTGTAAAAGTACAAGGCAAGTATCATATGAAAGAAAAATTTTGCCTTGTACTTTCCTTGTAAAAGAAACATTTTGCCATGTATCATATGAAAGCATGCATGATTAACTATGTAGAAAGAAAATTTTTGCCTTGTAAAACAACGTTGTACTTTTTTGGGAAGATGTTGGTACCTTCTTGCATCACTTGAAACCTTCAACATTTTCTTCATTTTATTGATGATCATGACTTCATATGATGATATAGAACATATTTGTAAAGGGAGCATGATTATGAGAGTGACACATGAGATGGATGTGTCCTTGAGTGGGGAGAATTCCCACATTTTTTGCAGTACATGTTCTAATGGGAGCATAGGAGAAGATATGTCCACCACAACCACATGTTTCTTTCCTTTTGAGGTGGGCCATGAGATTGATATTCATCGATTGTACAGCCATGGGCAAGTGCTTGATCATGTATTATTGTTACATTCAGCCATTTACTATATTTTAGTAGATGTGATGAATCTTGTACATTGCTTGCCATGTAATTTTCTGAAGTTGCAATGGGTGAAACTGCGTTGTATCCTTGTGAGGAATTTTTTGCATCATGTATCATTATGTAAAACCTTTCGGAAAATTCTCATCAGGATTTCCTATGATGACCATGTCCTATTCATCATGGATGGATTTTTTTGGCCCAACATGTTCTTCATTGTTGGAGGAGCATTCTTTGGAGGATTTTTCTTCACTTTGTCATCTGAGGGAAATAATTTTTCAGCCCAGGATCAGCCTACACTATAAACTTGTCATGAATGGAGAGAAGTATAGCATGGGGTAAGCTATGATGCTTTCCAAGTTCAGATTTTCAGCCCACCTTCATTTCCGAAGCTTGAGGTGGAAGGAGATTTTTAGGAGTTGCCTTATTGTGAAGTGGCCATTTTGTGTGGATCATTTCTTGGGGATGGAGGATCCACATGGGGAAGATGTTCCTCATCAAATTTTATACTCCATGCCTTGCGTGGATACCTTCCAGTTCTATCCTTCCAGTTGCCTGAGGACAAGCAACATTTGGGAGGGGAAGACTGTAATGTTCCAAATTTTTATTCAATAAATTGGAACATTAATTTTTGTCTAAATTCATTTAGGAGATGAATAGTTGGGTAAGGAGGCCCAATGAAAATAAAAAAATAAATAAAATCCCTCTAGTATGGAAAGGGATCAGCCATGGAACCAGATTTCACACCCTCATGTGTGAAAGGAGATATTTGCAAAGAGGTTTGACCAAGTCAACGAGCGCAGGATATGAGGTGGAAAGCACTACATGGGACAATGTAAGAGGGAAGCTTCTAGAGGAAAGGAAACCATAATTTGAAGTAGGGCCCACAGAGAACCTTCACTTGATATATATGGAGAGGAGGAGAGCCATTTCCATTCATGCAGATGTTTATGAATTCATGTCTATTCAAACTTTGCTCATTCTCTGCTGTTTAGAAATAATTGTCGGGAAAATCCTGTTTAGGATTTCCTCACCTTCTTGAGAGGCCTCTTGAAGGTTGGTTCTTCATTCTCCACATTTCTTGTCTCAAGGCCAAAGCTTCCTCCTCCGGGACAACGTTATTGCTGCAGCAGCATAATACTGTGTTGTAGGGTGTTGCAGTGGAGACTTCACAACACCTCTTCCATTGCTTTTTTTTTCAGAGGGATAGTCCTTCTTACCTTTTGAGAATCAATTTGGAAGCCATGGAGCTTATTTGCAGATATTGGCATCAGGACAACCTATATTCTTGCCCCTAATGTGGAGTTTTCTCCAGTAACTGCGTTATTTTCATAGTGCATTTGCTGCGGGGTTTTGCAGATTGATTAGAGGGTGAGATCTCAAGTGTAAGTATCAACCTTCCACTTTTGGAGATCCAAGGGAGAGGTTTTAATTCAGATATTTCATCTTATTCAATATTCTCTATGTATTTCTAGTTTCTGAGTTGCAGTAGCTGCCCAGCTACTCCGGCACTTTTGCTATTTTGTATATTTCATCCAATCCTTTGGATGATTAAGGTATGATTGTTTCTAAGGGTTAGAGATTTGATCCCCTATTGTATTTGAGGCATATATTGTCATATACATGTATTGACATCATTTTTTAGCAGCATTCTATCATATATTGCGTCCTCATAGTCTGGGTTTATGCAAAAATAACAGTGATATTTCATATTCATGTACATGTATTGTTGAGGCTTGCATTTCCTTTCTTGAGAGGTTGTTTTCTCAAGAACTTGTACTCTTTTACTGCTATAACATCATTATCGGCTATATGTATATCTTCTTGTCTCACAACTATTAAAATAATTTTGTTGATCTATTGTATGTTCAGACATTTTTTGTAGCCCAATTCTTTGGGCAATTCCTAAGGAAGGAATTTCAGAAATCTATAGACAGAGTCTGTGAAGGGCTAGGTAGCCTCTGGATCTCATCCTTTGTTAAAAGGTCACATATGTTGAAAATTCCCCCATGGTCTATCTCTGGAATATACTTGTGATATTTCAGAAAAAGGAACATTACAGAAAACAAGACTGGTAGAAGAGTAGGTGTATTGGGCCTAAGGACGTGCCGAGTTTGAAGGACTAAAGTAGCAGTCAAGTGGGCTACCCAAATATCCCTAGTTTAGTATATTGTAGAGTATTACGTCATTGAGAAGAAGAGAAACCTCCATATCCCTATACTTGTCATCTCAGAGCAACACTATGGAAAAACTGGGCTGACCAAAGAGTTGTGAACAACTAATCGAAAACTTTGAGTGTTGCAGACCTTAAAGGAAAAAAGAGGTAGATAGAGGGAAACATTTTTTGAGCCAGGTTTTGTAACATAAAGGAGTTTAGTTCATTGATAGAGGAAGAATGAGGAGTTTCATAATAGGAGGAAAGAGGACCTGCGAGATGTGTTCAATACATGTGGATTGAAAGGGCTATGTGTGTTTACCATAAAAAATTGAGTCAAGTGTTGTCTTGTTCACGGTATATTGGTTGACAAAGGACTAGCACCAAGCCCTAATTGTATTCCTTGTATCAGTGTGATTGTAAATGGCCATCATCCCGAGTACGAAAGCTCTGGCCTATTCTATTATATTTTGTGATTTAACAAAGAAAGGTTTGAAAAAGTTAAAAATTTTCATGTGCACTAATTGATTCCTTGATGTGTTTAGATTTCATTGTGAAAATTGATGTGTTGTGGCACTTGAATGTGTTTACATCAAATATTCTAAGACCAAACCCAAATTATCATGTGTCGTGGAAATTCAACATATGCCTTGTTCACCTAAGAACTACCTGTAACTCATATTAGACTACTCATGTCCAATCTCAATTGATCCCACTTAACAAGTTACCTAGGCAAGGCTCGTCATATAAAAATGTGGTCGCAAAACAACTAAGAAACACAATTTACATCTTGACATGTCATAACACCTGACATGTCTTATATACCTTGGAATTATGTGGCATGTGTTAGCATCCCCTACATTCCTTGACATGATTTTACACTCCCTAACACACCATATCACTTCCTGACACACCTTGGTAGTTTAACATACCTTGGCATTTCCTACCATATAACCTTGTCACTCCTTCCTTAACACAACTATAACTCATTGATACTCCATATCACACAGTCTTATTTGTTCATTTCCATGCATTTTGATCTAGTGCTTCCTTGTGTTTACCTGACACTCCCTAACACTTTGTAGCATGCATTGGCACACCCTAACACTTGGCACATCTTTCCATGCCACCCTAGAACTCTAGCATTCATTGGCACTACCTAACATACCTTTTCACTCTCTCCTTATCACACCTAGAGCTCATTGAAAATCCCAGTCACAAACTCGTATTCATTAATTTTCATGCATTTTTACCAAGTTCTCCCTTGTGTTTCCATATCATTCCTTAACACTCCCTGGCACATCTTGGTACACCCTAACACCTAGGACTTGCCTCTAGCATGCCTTAACACTACCTAGCATACGTTGTCAATTCCTCCTTAGTACACCTGGCAGTCATTTACACTTCCAATCACAAACTCTTATTTGTTCATTTCCATGCATTTTGACGTGTTGTTCCCTTGTGTTTCCCTAGCACTCCTAGTTAACACTTCCTTGCAGGCATTGGTACATCTTGGCTACATCCCACCCTAACACTCTATCATTCCTTATTACTACCAAGAATGCCTTGTTACTACTCCTTATCACTCATGGAACTCGTTGAAACTCCTTGTCACACACTATTATTGATTCATTTCCATGCATTATGACATAGTGCTACCTTGTGTTTCTCTAACACTCAATAACACTCCTTGGAACACATTAGCACATCCTAGAACTTGCTACAACTTGGCATGCTTTCCTAGCACTCTATCATGCCTTGGAATTCCCCAACATACCTTGTCACTTCCTCCTTAGGACTCCTATAACTTGCTAACACTCTCTCCTTGACACATCTCATTTCTTGGCATGCCTGGCGTGCCTTGGCACTATCTGGCACATATTAGCACACCTTGACACTTCTTGAAATGCGATAGCATTCCCTAGTATTCCTTCACTTCCCCATTGCCACACCTGACACTCGCTGACACCCCCAACACACCCTCTTATTCATCCATTTCCATTCTTTTTGACTCAATGATTTATGTTTGATGCGGTGCATGTCTAGAAAGAGTCCCTTTAAGAGAATAAAAAAATGATCTCACAATTACTGACATAAGTAATTGAGAGATTCTACTTGAATGACATTAGGAAACTACACAATATATTTTAAGAATGAAATTTTTATGGTTTTTTGTTCTGGTGTGAGAATTGTAAAAATTGAGTGGTCAATAAGGTGTCATGTGAATGCTTAGAATACCTTCTCACTCCCTTCATGGCATGACAACCATCACTCATCTCCACTCCCTGACACACCCTCATATTCATTCACTTCCATGTATTGTGTTTTCCTAGTACTTCTTAACACTCCTCAACATGCATTGGCATTCTCTTACCATCAACATGCATTGGCACCGAATTATTAAATTGGTAATTTGGAGCGTTAACATTGTATTTTAGAAGTTATATTCCAATGATAACAATTACAAAACTCTGATGACACCCTTCCAACTTGCATGTATTGTACCAATTAAACTATTGTGGTGCAAGTTAAGATATAATAAGGTACTCATATTTCCAAATGAAGTTGGAACAGTTCCTGTGAGGTAGTTAGCTAAGAGAGACAATACCAAAAGGTTTTTCATTAACCCAACCTCAGGAGGGATTCGTCCTCCCAATAAATTCTCTGGAAAATGTACTATCAAATAATAAATATGCTTGATTTACTAGGTGCCATGTAACCTATGGAGCCTCTCAGTGTGGTTGAAAGTGTGTTTCCATGAAGCTGTGGATCGATTAGCTGTGCAATTCCAAAATCATTGATGTGCGCTTATGGTGATCAATTCCACACATGGAATCTTTTGAGCTAGGAATTTATTTTTCTAAAAAAATGTTTGGGGTGTCACTGAATTGGTAAAATTCTCAAATTCATGACATTGTAAATTATGTAGGATATTTTTTGCTTTTATTATAGAGGCTAATGTTTTCAAGGAGAATATAGGGTTTGTAGGGTCTTAGGGGAAAAGAACCATCAATTTATAGCTCTTTGATATACAAGAGAGTATGTATTATATGAGTAGTTGATATGGATTATATGAAATTGAATCTACCTTAAGATGGAGGTTGCTATGACTCTTGAAGCCTCATCCTTCCTCTTATTGATGACTTTTTTTATTAGTTATCCATTAGATAAGAGCCACCATTTTCGTAAAATTGTATGACTCCTGACTCTTCAACAATGTTCCCATGTAGTTGTGCCCAAATTCCATAATTGTGCCCATTAAAATTTAAAAGATCTATCCTGAAATTCATAATGTTGACCCATCGATTTGATCCTATATTTAGTTTGCAATTAGAAACCTATAACCAATCCACTAAATAAATATGACTTTTTAAGAGCATATACAACTTGCATAAGACTTGTATGCAACATGCTACATCTCAAACCATTATCTCTAATAACATATTTGAGAATCGAGGGATTTTGTATATTAGAAAACTTGTATTCTAAAATAGAGGTGGTGTCTAAATACATTTTTACAACACCTAAGAAAAACCAAACATAGTTAAACATACTAAGAAGTGTAAGAAACAAAATTATTTCCATACACAACACTTATAATATGTTGCTCACCATATAATAAAGACACCAATAAGACCATATTTTTTAGCACCAAGATGTAACCAATACAATCTATACCTTGCTTAACATAAAATGAATTCTCTAGATGCACTAGCTATTTGAGGTTGATTGATAAGTTAACTAGATGATCATTGAGTTAGACTGAAGTCCCACTACACAACTGATATTCCACTAGTTCCTGCAAAATTTAGAACTAGTTTAACTAAAAGCAACTTGAAATAACTGACCTTGATTGCTACAAATTAGCAATCACACATGCTTAACTGAACTCCAACTCCTCTAACTCGAATTTACTAAGCTAAATTAGTGACAAAATCCATGTCACCTCAGTTAACTGCCTCCAAGTTGTTTGTTGAAGTGGAAATTTGATTTTTCTCAATTTGACCAAGGCGAAGTCAAATTGAGATTTTCTTGCTGAATTTTTCAAAAGTAGGAATTTTCCTACTCTTTATAATGTTTTTCCTCAACCAAGTTTGGTAACGAATGTGTTTTTTTTTGTTGTTGATCACTTCCATTGGACTGGAATTTCAACACCCTATAAGAAGAATGTTGAAACCAAATCCACTCATAAGCTCTTCTTCGAGCATATTTTGGTTCATTTTGGGTTGCCAAAGGCCATATTTCTTGATAGGGGATAGTAGGTTCCTCAATATTTTATCGGTTAACCTTTGGTCCATGAAAAACATCAAGCTTGACCAAATCCACTGCCTTCCATCCTTAGTTTGATAAATAAAAAAGTACCTGATATGATTATTGTAGATGTCCTTGGAGTACACAATTGTGAGGATCCACATATGCATGTTGAAAGCCTTCCATATTTTCAACATAAATTTGACATAACTCTTCATACTTATATTTCCCACAATCCTTTTTAGGTGTGCTTGGGGTCCCAAAAAATTGACACAAATTGATGTAGCTATTTTCATGGAATAACACATGAAGATACCTCCCAAACTTGGAACGAAGTAAGAAACGAAACAAATTTTGAGGAATGTATCTAAAAAATTCAATAACGAGTTCATGATATTTTCTATAAAGTTGTGAACTCCAAGTACAAGTAGATGCACAATCCATTCGGATCCACATAAGTTTCAGGTTAATGACGAGATATGGTTGGATGATTTATATTACTTAAAATGTATATGTTAGGGTGATTTATGCTTGATGGGGTGCATGTCTAGAAAGAGTTCCTTTAAGAGGATGAAAAATATGATCGCACGATTACTTACAGAAGTAATTGTGATATCTACCCGAATGACATGAGGTAACTACGTAAGAGATTTTAAAAGTGACATTTTTAAGGTTTTATTTTATATCAAGATATGTGGATCATTATGTTTTTTTTCCAAAACATTTACATATGACTAAATTTTTTAAATAGTACATCACTCTAATATTATTTCTCTTACATGCTCCTAGGTTATAATTCAAAGCATCATAGGTACTAAAATTCATGAAACTCTTGCCTTTTTTCTCTAAATAGCTAAAATTCCCAAGTCTGTTACTCTTAATATTAAAACTTGCACTATTGTTAAGAATACTTCCTCTAATTGTTATTGTTCCTCCATAAGTAAGCTGACTACGAGGTGGACTTGAACCATTATTAACACGCTAGTGTAGTGTCACCTATTTGTATTTAAGAAGAATAAGGGGTGAGGTCAATATAAGGCCAACTTTGCTATTGTCTAGTACCATGCCCATTACAAGGTTCTCATCCTATGTCGGCCTTAGGATATGGTTTCCCATTAGTTCACTTGATTCTTTCTCATTCGCAATCTCATCCTACATTGCATCCAAATTGCTACTTTGTAATCACATATGTCTTGTAACCTCACTCCAGTGTGTTCATTAGACCTCATTGAGGTGCATTGACTACCACTATTTATTGAGCTATATTTTATCATCAATCCTTTGTTTCACAATCATCCGCTCACCAACTTGCCTTTCCAATTGAAATTCTCCAACTCTCTCATCCTCACTTCACTAGTCCCTTCCTAGTTAATCTACTTTTGCAAATCCTCATTGCCTTGTTCATTTACACACATCAAGTTCAACCACCACTCATTAATTATCTTTACTTCCTCAAAACTTATTCAAATTGCTTTTTATCTTTTGTGTCCTTCATAGCCATTTAGTCCTTTAAACTCTCATATTTCCCAACCCCATTGTAACCCATTACTTAATTACTTAATGCAAAGTTTTACACCACCATATCATCATAAAAAAATTTAGTTGGAAACAACTTTTCCTAATCCTTGTAGAATTTGTGTTCAATAATCTCTCTCAAAACCATTTTCCTTAGCTTTTGAGTTAAACTAGTTCATGGGATTTTTTTTTTTAGAATATCAAATTTTTTCATTTTCCCTCGTCTATTTCCATAGCATTGCAGGGTTTTTCCAACGGAGGAGGAGGAAGGGTGCATCCATGCTATCCCAACTCTGATTTGATACACTTTGTTGAATTGGAATTCTGTTGCCTCCAATCACGGTGATTTCTATCCTGAGACTACCATAGAAAGCTCAATTAGCTCCATTACACTGAGGGGTTCAAGTGGGCTTATCAGAAGAGGCATGGATGGCCACGATCATGATCACTTCCTGCGAGATGAACTAGCTGGTTTTTCATTACCTCCATGAATCAGGTGAGAGTTTGTATTGAACCCATTTAAGTGAAACCGTTTTATTTGATATGAACATCACATGTAAAATTGTTTTTCAAGGCAATTGTTTGAAGCTTTCCATGTAAGTTCCAAAGATTCAAAATTTAGGGTAATGGCAGACTTATTATGCTTCTTACTCTTCTTTGTAATATTTGAAGCCTTACTGCATTGGTGAAAGAGTTGTGTATATCATGTAACTAGAAATTCTTTGTAGCTTAACGTGGAAGTGGACTTGAGCGAATTCAAAGTGTAAATCACAACAAAGACATAAAACTATCTAAAACCCTAATCTGAATTGAGATGAATTGAAGGTATTATATCTTGGTTATAATCTAAGAAGGAAAAATTCACAGTTTCGCAGCATTGATTGAAACCCTATGCTAAATATTTTGATTCGAACCTTTTTTTCAGGACGGAAAAAAATTTGTTATATATAACAGTTCATATTCATTGATCAAAGATCATTTCCAACACATTAGACGTACCATTCTAGCATATGCCAGATAGCAGGCAATATATGAACACCATGAAGAGGCAAACCAAATCCATCATAAGAACAGTACAAAGGCCATAAAGACACATCAAAACTCTGCATACCAACCATAGAAAACCTAGCCATTATGTAACTGAATAGAACATCAATGAGCCCAAATACATACCGAGGGCCAGTGGGAACATTATCTGATTGAAAACATCATAACGGAGAATATGGAGAAAGGAAAAAAACATAAAAGGACCTGGTATGTACAATGAAGATATAGACTATAAAAGCAACATAAGAAAAAAGGATATTGCGCTCGCTTGCAAATGTATTCTAGCTCGCTTGAGAAGATCTGGCTCGCTTGATGTAGATTATAACACAAGAAAAGATTGAGAGTCCAACAAAGTGGAAGCCCTGTAATTCATGATCTGAATAGCACCATATGTGGACTCCAACCCTCTTTTGGAGAGAAGTTCAGCACACGTATTTTTCTCCCTATGTATGAGCTGAATAGGGTATGCTTGAAACTTTCCTAATAGATACTTGATCCGATGTACCCAACCAATGCTATTGCTGCATTGCATTCCACATCTGCTACTGATCCCATCAATGGTGTACTTCGAGTCTCGATATATGTGAATTGAAGGGAGATTTAGATGATAAGCAATCAGTATCCCAATCCATAACACAATAATTTCTGCCTTATTGTTTGAGCCAACACCTCTATTACAAAACATGTGATATTGGTCCTTGTTTTCAAGATTTATCTAGGCCCCACAGCCACATAGGCCATCCTTATTTGCACCATCAAAATATAAAGTCGGGAGCTCAATATGGTGAGGCCAGATTCTCTTAGAAAGATCCTTAATAGCAGGTGTGATACAAGGACGATAAATAATCAATAAATCAATATTCCTTGTAATATTGGAGTGTTGTGGGGGAGCCCCTTCAAAAATCCAACGATTTCGAGCATTCTAGATTTCCCAAAACACATATAAGGGTAAAGATTTTAAAGGGAAACGTACAACAACCCAAGATTTGATAACTTGAATACAGTCAGAAGGAAGCCAACAAGGGTCACCTATAAGCCGAGAAAAATGATGCCAAATAGAAAGAGAGAAGGTGCATGTGAAGAAAAGATGAGAATTAGTGTCTTCATGTTGGAGACAAAATGGACATCTTCCAGGACCATAAAATCCCCGTTTGCATAATACCTCCCAAGTTTGTACTCTGTTTTTCCACAATAACCATGCAAATAATATTATCTTTGTAGGGATTTTAAGATTCCATCCAATATAAAAAGGAGACAGCATAGTGACGGGAGTCATTTTAGAAATTTGATTTTCATACACGTTCTTAATCAGTAATCCTGCACCCTTGAATTTTCCATTCCAAAGAATGTCACCTTCCTCTTTGAAATATAATCCCATCGCTTATAGAACAGCTTTATGGCATTCCCAATTGTGTGCTTCACTACCTCGTAACCCCGACATCTTTGTAGATTTCCATATGGGATCCCCAAGGTTCCAGCAATATATAAGATCAAAGAGAGAGAGAATTCCACTGTGATGAATTCTGTGAAGTAGGTATGAATCAAAGAGAATTGGATTTTTAGACCCGTGCATTCGGTTGACTACAATTAGAATATTTTTACCATTGTCAAACTCCCAAACCAGTCTTTGTCCGAAAATGTGCATCATCTTTGGAAACTACGCCAGATGGCTGAAGCCTTTTGTACAGACCTTACACATCCTAAGTATATAGATCAAATAGAATCACCCTCAAACTATTTGTGTGTAATTATTTTAGACCATACTCTGTCGCCCTTCAGAGCACGCCATACAGATTTTACCAGCAATGCATATGAGAAAAGTTTGAGATTTAATAGACCCCAACCGCCAGATCTTTTCGGGATAGAGATTGCCTCCAATTTGTAGAGATGGAATTTAGTGTGATCCGAGGAACCTCCCCACATAAAATTTGTAATAATGGAATTAATTTTGTTAACAATGATTCCCAAGAGAAAGTACAAGTGAGACCAATAGACCACATATTGAGATAAGACATCTTGTATCAAGATATATCTACCACCCAACGAAAGGAACCTACTCGTCCATTTGTGTATCTTGCTTTTAAATTTCTCGATCAGCCAAGTCCAATCACTGATATTGTGTGAACAAGGTTTGAGTCTAAATTCGAGATATGTTATGCCCAACATTATATGATTTCTGTTGGTCCCCATAAACCCAAAAATAAACTTAATTTCCTCCACATCTCCTGAATCATACAGAAGGAGAGATTTACCTTTGTTAATTCATAAACCAGAAGCAGCTCCAAAGTGATTGAGAATGTAGTGCAGATAAAACCATTGGTTCATAATAAGTTTACCAAAGACAAGAAAATCATCAACAAATAATGAGTGTGTGACACATACCACAGGAGAGAAAGCCAGTCCATCATAGTAACCATTTTCCTTTTCCATCTTCATGAGGTTGCTGAAGCAATCCATAATAAGGATGAATATGAACGGGGATAAAGCACAACCCTGTTGAAGCCCTTTTTGGCCATGAAAAATTCAATCGGCAATCCATTAATGAGAACAACATATATTATGGAATTTATGCACGCCATTAGCCATCTAATAGACTGATTATATAGCCCAATATTTAGGAGAATTACCCTAATGAATGACCAATCTACATAATCATATGCCTTATGTATGTCGATCTTCATAATTAGAGCCTGAGTTTTTTTTTCATGAATGGAGTGTAAAGCCTCTTGTCCTATAGCAATGGAATCGTGTATAGACTTGCCACCTAGAAACCTGAATTGTTCCTTAGAAATGTATGTTGATAGGATCCCTCGAATCCTATTTGCAATAATTTTAGAGGTGATTTTGTACACAACATTCAATAGTGGAATAGGCCTAAAATCTGAGAACTATTCAAGATATGATGACTTAGGAATGATTGTTAAGAAGGTCAAATTCATATTGCCAGGAAAAAAACCCAAAATTCTAATCTGTTCTGCAACCATAAGTAGCTCGTCCTCCAACATATCATAGAAGTGTAAATAAAATTCAGTCAGCCATCTATCCGACCTAGGATTTTTGTCATGTGCAAAAGATTTTAATGTAGCTTCTAACTCCTTCTTAGATATCTCCGCCTCCATAACATTGTTTGCATGTAGGTCGAACATGGAGGGCATATGTTGTAGTGCCCAAGTTTGGATTTGATGATCAATTTCATGGTCAACTTTATAAAAATTAGTAAAATAATTAAGCGCTTCAACATGTATGTCCTCCACTTTATGTTTCATAGAGCCATCCACAGCCTTTATTCTCCAAATTAAATTCGTGTTCCTGTGACCATTTGCACAGTTATGGAAAAACCTTGTATTTAGATCGCCTTCCTGCAACCATTGAACTCTTCTTCTTAATTTCCATGTAGTTTCCTATATTTTTAAAATCTCAAGCTTGCGTTCATCCAGCTTCTCAAGAGTGGCATAGGATAGAGAGTCAAGTGGGGCGATCTTCATGTCCATATAAATCTAAGCAATCTTACTATAAATGTCTCTCAGCTCCATCCTAAGACCCATTGTTTTCTCTTTTTGCCATTTTTTAACAATGGTTTTGAGGCTATGTAGTTTAGTAGCAAACTTAATCCAACCCACATGTTCTGGGTCATTTTCCTCCTTGCTCCAGCAGTCAATCACCATTTTATTAAAGGCAAGGTCTTGTAACCATACACAGTTAAATTTGAAAGGCAATTTAGCCAATATGGGCTCTTGTCGCCATATGAGAGAGACCACCATATGGTCTGAGAGGCATGAAGAGTATAATGCAGCCCAGAAGTTCCCTAGTAGATTGATAAGAGAAGCCTTAATCATGGTCTGATCAAGGCGTTTACTGATAAAGCCACTTCCAATGCACCTATTTGTCCAAGTTGGCACAAGAGGAGAGGGTTTGATATCAATCAATCCCAAGTCAGTGAAAATTTATCCAATTTTATCAGCCATAGGATCCTCCCATGCCCTGTCACCCCATGATTCTTCCACAAATAAGGTGGAATTGAAATCACCCATTATCATGAGATTATCTATACCAAGGAGCCCAGATTGATCCAACCCTTCCCAGAAAGCCACCCTATTTTTGCAAGGTGCATATAGGTTTATAAATAAGATTGGCTCTAAGACCCCTCTTATATTACTGTATAGAAAAATACCTCCAAATAATTTATAGACCTTTAGATTGTATAATAAAGGGTCCCAAGTGGCCGACTTTTCAGTCGCCCGACCCACTGAATCCACTACCACTACATGCCAACTCGAGCGTATACTTAAAATGGTCTCAATAGCAATAGTCCGATTACAGAGGGTTTGTTGGAGAAATACCATTGATGGATTTATTTTTGAAAAGATATGGCGAAGGTGAAGATTTTTAGAGGGTCCACCCAACCCTCTTACATTCAGAGATACCATAGTCATCAATTAGGTATTTCATTGGGGCTGCCTACTCTAAGGCACAAAATATCAGCAGTTTTAGTAATAGGAACATCATGGAAATCATACAGATCCCCTTGAAATAATGATTTTGTCCTGAGCTGACCACGAAAATGCCTTGATCCCTTTTTAGTAGTCTTCTTGATAGTGATGTTTGAAGCCGAATCAGGTAATATATGAGGAAAGCGTTTTGAAAGTCTTTTTATCAAAGACAGTAAGTGCAGCCATATCTAGCATCGGGTTTCCTAGAAGCGCATCTAAATCACTACCCACAGTATTCTGTGGGGAATCTGGGCATTGTGGGTGATCAGGTTTATGAGAAGATAACGAAGAATCCCATTCCAGGGGGGGGCATCGATGGTGAAACCACTAGCAATTTAGAGGGATGTGGACGTGGTGATAAGGTAGGATTTCCCACATAGATAGCTCCTTGGGGATCATCTATTGGTTTATCAGAGTGCGGCGAGGTTGACTCGTGGGAAATTGGAGAGAATTTTTTATTGTAGCGAGGGGAACCCATGTTTTTAGGTAAACATGGGGCTTTTGCAGTACATATATTTAAAAAAGGAAAATATGAAGAGCAAGATCTAACACTATTATAAGAGGGGGGAATTGACTTACCCGAGTTGGACCTAGATGCATGAGCTGACTTCCTTCCATGTTGGCAAACCAAAGAGATGTCTTTGCGGTGTCCTCTCCTCCATTGTTTTATAGGACAAGCTCCTTGCAAGTGACCAATGTGGTGACATATGAGACAACGAAATGGAAAACCCCAATAGTCCAGTCTTTGTCGGTGTATTTGTTGTCACAAAATTAAATCAACATCACTTAACAACCCACCTTGGAATGAAACTTCAACTAAAATCCAAGCAATCTGCTTGTCCGCAACACCAATACATCTAGGATCCAAATATTTGGTCATTCCAATGGAATTTCCAATAGCTTGAAGCATTTTCAAGGTCCAAAACTCTAGGGGTAAGCCTAGTAATTTGACCCATATCAATTTACTCTTCGAGGCATCAATTATAGGATTGAAACCCAAAAACCATGGGAGGAGCTGCATGAAACTCCTGCCTTGAACCCAGGTTCAAGCCAGAATCTTCCTACAATCTTCCTCATGTGGAAAATGCACGCTGATCCAGTTCCCCATCATTTTAATTACTTTAGGAATACAACCCAGAATTGGACACCAGAAGGTTTTTACCCACTCTAGCATATCAACAATTAAATCCTCTAGGTACAACCATCTTCCTATCACCACCCGCTTCTGTAAGCTTGCAACTCTGTCCCAGAGGTCGTTATGTTCCAAAATTTCTTGTTTGACATTAGATTCAAGTTTATAGCAATGTTACTTGTAATAAATATTCCTCTTGTATAAACCTGGCTGTGAATCAGAGTGTGCCTCATTCCTATGCGAAGAAAAACCCTGCCTCTTCTCATTCTGGAGCTCGTTGGAAGTATGTTTCCGTACATGATTTGGGTTATGATTAGAGTCCACCCTTTTTCCATCCCGAATAGTCTTTCATAGTTGCTCCTTTTCAAAATGTAAGGTGGTGGCAATCATAGCCTCATGGGTGGATGTGTCTGAAGAAAGGATGTAGTACAATTGTGGAAAGTGTAATATTGTCTAAATTGATTTAATTTTTTCATCAAACATTTCACCAAGGAAAGCCCTCTTTCAGATTGATGGAAACCCTATAAATAGTTTTATATATTTTAAAATATTGATCGGGACCACTGTTGAAAACTTGTCTGGGGTAACCAGGTCATTGTACTATTGGATTTGCAAAAAAAAAATCGAGAACTTGGTCAATAAAACATTTATAGCGTACGTAAATTTCACCCAAAATAATATCGTACTCTCCTAATTTGCAAGATACTTGTCAAAACCTTGCACATTTTTGTTTTAAATGTACACATAATTTCACCCAAATTTTTTTGCTAGGTTTCTGTGGAGTCAATTTTTCTAAGTCTGAATGCCAAATTTGCGAGTTAGCGTTGAGTTCTCAAAACCAAAACTACTTGTCAAGTTTTTACCAAGTCAAACTTTCTCTGAGTACAGCCTCGAAGTCAGACTCAGGTGTTGTTGCTGATTATTTCTCAAGTTATTTTTTCCAAGCTTTTGACTTGGTCCCCCACACCTAATAGCGAGTAGGGTATGATCACTAAGTCCAAGTGATACCTAGTGAGTTTTACCACTATGATTGGGGTCCTGGTAATGGTTTGCAGTGTGCACTCTAGAAACTCTTCTACGATTAGCACAAAAGTAGGGCAATGTAAAATGGGATCAAGCCTTCTAACATTGTTCGTTTAAAACTTTATTTCTTATCCATGAGTATTTTTTTCTTTCGTCATTTGTCTAATTTTGCTCTAGAGTTGCCGGATATCATGATGTTACATAACTGTTTCAATCTTTTGTTGTAGTATTGATTTCACCAAGAGTAATGCTAAAAAGGGTCTGCCTTAAAAAATTGTTGACATCACATAGTCACAAAAGCATAGATACATCTTAGCACAAGATTTATTGAGTGCTGAGGGATTTGTAGGTGGAGTTTTTCTCTCCCTTGGTGTGCAATAGATCCGAGGTTGACATGGATCAATGCTAGTCAAATAAATCTCTCTGATTGGATTGATTGAAATTACTCTTGAGAGATATTTACATCACTCAAAACATTTATTCAGTCTTGGTAACAGTTTATGCATTTTGGAAACTTCACAAAGAATAGTAGGGAAAAAGGGAAATATAGAACTGGTTCATATGTTGGGTGAATTTGGATCAAAGAAAATTTGCATTACAACAAGTTTTCAGCATAAAGGGACGAGATTCTGAAATAGGAGACAAATCCCTTCAAACTTTCAACAAATGAGTGGATGGAGAAAGCAAATTACATAAAATTGAGCCCTCCTAGGTTGTTGATGGTAAGAAACCAGTAATCTGTCGTCAAAGATCAGTTCTCTAAAGCTGTTCGTTTTCAATTTTTGTATGATTTTCCTTGACAATTAGTTGGAACGGTAAGACAATTTTCTTTCATATTTAGTGGGTTAGGTTAGTAAAATATGGGTTGGAACTTTATTTATGTTCTTTTCTTCATCCTAGGAAAAGAAAGGAGAAGGGAGAAAACAATGTGACACTGGGGATGCGTAGATGATCTTGACATGGAAAGGATATCCTTTAATCTTACTAGGAATTTAATTGGCACAGTGGGAAAATGGGGTCATCCTTGGTGCCAAATGGGGTTGTCCTTGGGCATCCAAAATTTCTTGTGATGCCTGTGAATGCAAGGGAAAATGTTCACAATGCTTAAAATAACATAAATAAGGAAAGAAACAAGTGGTGGTGCTACCATGACACACATATAATAAAACACCATGTCACGATAAGCCACAAAGATATATTTGTGTTGCTTTTAGTGTCCTTTATCTTTCAATATCAAGTAGGTGAGCTTCAAGAATTTAATTCATCTTTATTTTATGTATGAGAAGGGTGCTATTTTCACAAAATTATGTCACGGATTCCCTATACCCTCACAGTCCTTATGAAGAGATATAATTCTACTACATATTCTAGTGTCATAGAGATCGGCCTTATATCATCATAATAAATTCTGTCACGAAGTAACATCCCTCAAGTTTTCGCATAGGATGCCACTAAACTCTAATTCTTGATGATTCAAAAAGTTTTGTATGTATTTTTATAGTTCAAATCACGAATATACATGCTCTACTTGTCATAGAGATGCTCAGACTTTTTACAAATGTAAATTATGTCATTACGCCGAAAGGCGTTCTCTTTGCTGGCTTGGGGTGAGAAAACATTGTTCACCGCAGCCAATGAGAAACCTTTCTTATCGCTCTTCCAGCCAGTAAAATTTAGACATGTGGCACCTCCTCCAACCAATGAAAATCTTCCATTTGACCATGTTACCAGCTATTAGTTTGAGTTTGAAAAATACTTGTCCTGATAGTTCAGAGTTGTCAACCAAATTTCCGTCTCCTGAAGGGTTTTTCCTTGTTTCGCATGAGCCACGAGCCATTTTTCTGGAGAGTGTCATTGTTTTTCAAGGACGGCCTAGCTATAGGCTTCTCTGGTGTTGGGCTTGTAGTAACCTCCTCCTGCTCAGACTCAGATGAATGTGACATTTTTTTAGTGAAGGTGTAACTGCGGGCTTCTTTGATGTTGGGTTGGTACTCACCTTCTCCTACTCAGAGTCAGACGAGGACACAGAGGTAGAGGTAGAAAAGAGATGGGTTCACAGATGAGAATAGGGAAAATTTATTGTTGAATAAATTGGGGTTTTAATAGATTTGGATTGATTATATTTAGAATTCGGAGAACTCTGTGTGTGTGCCTTGTCGGGTCTCTATCTCGTTGATTGATTTAGCAGAAATGTCAAGCATTTCTGCAGAGCAACCAGCATATTCCATGGGGTCATTACCCTAATCATTTTTCAGTGATCATTCTTCTGGTAGCCATGGGGATGATTTGGTTTGTTTCAGATCCCTTGGTCTCATTACATGAGTTCTTCGCCTTCAAGATTCGCAGCAGGTCGCGGGTTTGAAGACTGACAAGAGTGCTGTAAGTATTCCAGATTTTCGAGAGATGAGTTGTGGCTATGAGAGCAATGGATATGCCATAGTTTTTTTACAGAAAGATGCACTAGGCAAGATGACAGGTGCTGTATTAACAACAGATTTGTGGATTCACCTTGGTTGGAGGATGTGTTTTATGCCCTGCAGAAGTATTTTCCTTCTAATAATGAAGATGAAGAATCTTTGTCTGCTGTGGATGCTTATTCTTATGACAAATTCAGAATGTATGAATTTAAGGTCTAGCGCTATATGAGAGGATGGAGACATGACTGGACTGATTGCCCTTTCGCTCAGCCTAGTGAGAAAGCAAACAGACGTGATCCTCTACGCTTTCATTATTTTGGAACTACTTTCCCAGACTTCAGAAAGGGGACTTGCCACCGAGGGGATGCTTGCGAGTTTTCTCATGATATTTTCAAATTTTGGCTTCATCCTGCTCGATGTTGGACCCAACATTGTAAAGATGGGTGGAGCTTCTGCACAGAGTCTATTTCTTTTCTCATACTCCGTAGTAACTCCGCCTGTTCTCACTCAGAAAATGGCAATGATGTGGGTGATTGGTTTGAAGAGCCTGTTTAGAGGGTCAAATCTAGGAAATACTTGAGGGAAAAGATATACGCAATGCTTACCATAGAAAATATCAAGACTCTTCTTCATCACTATAGTTTCCAAATGTTGGTTGGGTGATGAGCTTGTCAAGTAATGGATTCAGAGTTGCAGGTTTTTTTTCATTCACAGATATTGATCCTTTGATGAATTTGTAATTTTATTTTTGATTGTTTTTCATATTTGTATAAGTTGGGGACTTCAGTGGTTTTTACTTGGAGCCCATACAAATACAAATTTGATTGTCATGATATACCACAATGGAATTTAACTCTGATCAGCCAACTTTGTTATTAACTTATGAAGCCATATGAATACACAACTAGAAAATCTCGTTGTCATATAGTGCCTCTGATGAACTAAATGCAACTGTCACTTGCTACCTGCTAAACTAGGACATTACCTGACCCCACACTGAAACAAAATGTTGAATATCTCTTCCTAATCCTTGCATATCTTGCGTTATGAAGATATGCTGCGGCATATTTCCAGCCTGTAGTTGTATTGCATCTCAAGTATCATGACATTTGTTTTTTTCCTTAGATTAGGTTGTATAGGACGCGATCTTCAGCACCTGTTGATGCACAATACTCACACTATACAGACCTACAAGGCTTATGTTGTGTACACTGTATATCCACTATTTTTATTAGTGTGGTCGGATGTATGGATGGAGATTAAAATATATGTATGTGCATTATATATGGATGGATACACACACACGTATATATACAATCATTTAGCTGATGAATGCATTCCTTTGGGTGGAATTTAAATGTTTATAACTATTGGTTCAGTAGATCTGTTTTGGTCATCTGTAGGCTTTAATACTATTTCATTTTTTCCAGACAAGTGCTAGCTTGTGCTGCAACTTATATTTCATTGTTGAAGATGAAGGAATCCACTAATTCACATCTTCGAATAGCTTCTACAATTTTAAAATCTCATATCTATGACACTTGATTACAAAAATCCCTACAATATGTCTAGGATTTATTTAAGATATATATATTCCTAGGAGAGCACACTATTACCCACATGAGTACATTTCTATGGCAAAATAATGTTCACAATAGAGGACTTCAAATAGTATTTCCTAGAAAACAATAGTATTTTTTTGGTCTAATTTCTATGTTACAATGCAGTTCACATCCCTGTGCTAAACACTTTAGTTCCCATGGAGCTCATGAGAGGATTCAATTCTTCTAAGTTAGCACCATTATCATAGATCAAGGTTGTTTCTCTATTTTTTTTAGAGTTCCGTTATGAATTTCAGCAAATCACCATGTTGAGCTGCTAATAAATTGATTGCTCCTACTTGTTATGTTTCCTCCTCTACTGTTCTATTTCACAGTAAATTTCTTTTATGGTGCACATCTAAGAAAACATATAGGTTCTAACAGTATTATGTGACATGCTATAATGCCCCTTGCAATCCCTTTTCTATTCGATGGAAAACCCATGCAATCCCCTTACAACACCTTTGTAAAAGGGAGTTAGTTTTATAATTGTGGATCTCGTTCCCTTACATAGTCGACAATTTCCTCTGCATAGATTGGGTGTAGGGACTTTTTTTCACGGTCACTTTCAAGTCATAATGGCTATTTAACATAGATTGGGTGTAGAGCCTTTTATTCATGGGCACTTTCAAGTAATAATATATAATAACATAGGTTGTTTATCATTTGAAATGAGAACTGAATGTCCACTGAAGGCTTTCTGATATTATTCTGAAGTTCATTACCTGATCATTTGAAGTAGAAGTATCCATATCTGTTGCAAAAACTAATATGACCAGCTTTCCATGATGTGAAATTACGTTATTCAAGGTGATCTGTTTTTGGAATAGTTTTTCCAAGTTTTGATACTCGTATTCATAAATAAGATTTGAACCGTAATTATTGAAAGGAGGGATTGAAACTAGCAGATGCCTTATCCTCTACATTTACCCTACGAGCATTTCTCTCTATACAATAAAAGGAATAACAGTGTGACAAGTCATCTAGAAAATTGGAGGAAATTCATAGGGTCAAAAGTGTTGTAAGTATTAAGTATGAAAAGGATCTTCACTGGGTGATGGTTATATATTTGTAATCTAATTTCAACCTTATTCATAACCATCTATGCATTTATTTGCAAACTTCTCCAGGAAAACTAAAAATTCATTACAAATTGCAGTCCGTATTTTCCTAACTCTCGTTGCACATTTTATTTTGTGTATTTTTTTTCAATATTATTTTATAATGCTTGTTTTATTTTTTATTAAATGCAGACCACATGGGCAATTATGCAGGGCCTTGGCTTCACTGATGTATACTCGTATTTTTTAGCAGGACTTCTAGAATATTAGATGGGATCAAGGTTGCAAGAATTCATAGCTAAACTATTTTTTTTTTGAAAATTTGTCTTTTAATCTTTTGGTATCTCACGGAACTTGTTACAACTCTTCTCTTCACTCTTCAAAAATGAAAATTAATGCAATTTTATTGAATTTGACAAAGAGAGGTTGAGATTAAGATCTTGGATTCCTAGATAAATGAATTAATCTACACCATAAGCAATATTTTTTTCACATGCATGCGAAAGAATTGAATCCATGCTCTTTTAGTATAGAGAGTTCATTTGTTCTTCCTTCTTTGATGTGATACTACAGTGAAGATATTGCTTGACAATTCTTCTATTCATTCTTGCAATTTTAAGATAAATGGAAGTTTTGTAAATTAGACATAGAGATGTTAAGATGTAGATCAGCAAGCTAGAGAGTGACTTGATCTACTCCATGAGAAATACATTCTTGCACAAGAATTTAAAAGAATTGAAGCTATGCATATTTGGTCTATCCAGAGAGCTTCATTTGTTCTTTCTCTTTTGTCCAGTTACTAGGAGTGGAGAGATTGCTAGGACATTCTTTGTATTCCTTTTGAGGTCTCTTTGCTTGAAGAATAGATCGTGGTTTGCTAGATAACTTGGAGTGAATCATATACACTTCTATTATGATTGAATGAGCTATTTAGAAAACCTCCATCTATTCTTCAAGCAAAGAGATGATAAAGATTTATGAAGAATTCCCTAGCAATATCTCCACTGGTGGTAAGAAGTCAAAAGAAACTATCCAGGTAGACCAAAAAACATAGCTTCATTTCTTTTACTTGCTTGTGAAATAAATATCTCTTTTTCATTTCTATAAATTACAATTTTTTACCTTATTCTGAAGACCTTGAAACTTTCTCATAGACTTAATTCATAGTTTCAGTTCTATTATATTTTATAAGAAAATATATCTTATTCATTCTCGTGACATAAAATCTCTTACAATGTTCAATCTCAAAAAGCATGTAGCATTTTCCACAACATAGATTGTGTGAAGGAAAATCTAGGTTGTATTCCAAGTTTCTATACTTGTATTTGCAAGTTTTCTTTCTCAGTTCTTCAAGTTTGGGAATGATTTGTAGGTGTATGAATGCAAACAATGGCCGTATGCATACATACAAGTATATCCATGAGCTTTTCTGTATCATTTCTTCAGATATGGGATTGAATTGTAGGTGCATGAATGTAAAGATGACCATATGCATTGAAACAGGCACATGCATGACCTTGAGTTTGAAAATGTTTTAGGTATAGGAAAATTCTGAATTATGGGTTTTTACATACCAGGACTAATTAGTAACTTGTTGAAACAATGGAGAGCTAGTTATATGGGTTTATGCTCATATCCTACCAATGAAGGAAGAAGATATTTGGGGAAATTCAAGATTAAAATGCAATAACCTACAAAGCTACAGTGTCTTGCAAACTATTGTATGGCTGGTGGGATATGAGTCAATATAAACTTTGAAATTACTTTTGGTTTGCACTAATTTGAAATTGTAACACATTGAAGTATTAACTGCAGTGCCTACTACTTAGTCATCACCTTATAGGTTCTAGTTAACTGTAATCTCAAATGCACAAAAGCAATTGAAGACTGATGCTTAAAAGGATTTTAGTGAGTTTCCAAGGTTTTTAGGCAACTCATGTGCCCTTCCTCTCTTCCCTCCAAACCTATCCTGCACTCAAGGAAACCCATTGTAGAATAGGAGCTATGTTCTTTTTCTGTTTGTTTGGACAGGAATCATTTTGTAGCAGAAGGAAATGGTTCCACATATATGTTGTAACCAGATCGCATGGTTGTAATGGCCAGGACTCAAGTGTAGAACCTTTTTTCTAGAATCAAACACAATCCCTTCACATGAAAGGGTTGAGTGTTCACCCCTGATTCTGGAGTCCAACCCAATCCCTTGACAAGAAATGATTTTGATTTTGGAATCACCAAAATTAAAATAATTGGATGAGGATCCTTGTTTCATGAATCTGTGACTAGAAGAGGGAGCATAAGTGCCACCTCCTACAAGTGATTCTAGTAATTGTGGGTGGAACCATTTACCTATAGGTTTTCTTAATCATTAAATATGAACAAGAATAGGAGTGGTGCTTTTTTGTTTTTTTGGTTTGTACAAGATTCCATTTTCCAGCAAATGGAAATGATCCCACCTTTGATGGAAACAAATCCCTTGACAGGAAACAGTCAGGTGCAGATCCCCGATCATTCGACAGGAAACAATTCTGATATTGGAATCTCCATAATTCAGATATTTGGGCATGGATTCCTGACTATTGAATCTGACCTGAACAGAGCATGAGCACCACCTCCCATAGGTGACTCTGGTGACTGTGAGTGGAACTGTTTACCTTACGTTGCCTGGCAACCAATATTAATTCGATTTCTATAGGTTTGAGAGCGATTGACAACCATTTCTGTATCCTTCTACTCAAATAGGTCAATGAGCCTCACTAATGTGAGCTCAAGTAATGTTTTCTCAACAAACTATCACGGCCATTTTTCTCTTATTGATAGCACAACATAATTAACACCTCCTCCTTTCAGCATTCCCTTGCACCTCTCGGTGCAATTGCTAGTTAAGTGTAGCTTCAAACTTGGAATTGATCAGAATCTTGGCCTTTATTCACTGTGTTGATTTTGGTCCCTTCTGTAGACTATGTACCTTAGTCTTTTGTTCTTGTAGCATAGCGTAGATCACATATTTTTTATTCATTTTGCACAAAGGTATAGAGATGCTCAGTCCTTTATGTCACAAATAAGACTTGTTTTGCATGTCCTTAAGTTCATCATTTGTACATTTAATTGCCTCAGAGACGATCCACATGGTTTTGGTTTCTTTTAACTTCAGATCATAATACACTTCTATCTTTCATCTCAGAGTGCCACATATTTTCATTCATGACGAAGATGATGGTATTTTTAGATGTCAAAAATGGATAGTCTCCCAAATGATTTGAGTTGCCTTATAAAGTATTCTTCTCGGCCTACTTCAAAAATCCTTTGGACATATTTGAAACTCAAGATCGAGCCTTTATTGATGTTGTTGTAGCCTTCCTCTTTACTGTGATTACCTTCGGCCTCCCTGAGACCCAAACTATTCAAGCATGTAGGTTCCACCCCTTAACCACCTTTCTCATTCAGGTTTCAAAATCAATTAGCTCCATCCAACTATCTTCTGCCACATAACAACAGAAACTAGCAAGACTCAGGAGGAGGAAAGTCTTGGTCAACCAACTCTTTCTAAAAACCATGGGATATGGGGCACTCAAAACTTCCTTCATTTCCAACACTATTTCTAATTGAAATTGGGCCAAAATTTTCATGGAAATCATAGTTCCACCAAAATTGGAGTTCTGTCCATAGAGAACTCTGCCCTAAGTACTTTGGCACTCTCCAAATTTGCGCAAATCCTTAAAAATCTAAAAAAAGTGGATCAATCACAACCATGTCTACGACATTTCACTAGATTCTAGCATAGGTTGCCATGAATGGTGCACTTTGAGTGACCTTTGTCAAAGCTCTTGAAATCCTTCATGAAACAAGAGTTTCTTAACACTCGTCTATTGTATGATAGAATATAGTGGTTTAAGTGACATCTTTATGAAATGGAAATTTTTGAGTATGGATGAAAGGAAATTCGAGTCATTAGAAATTCTGAAAGACAGATAGAATTAAATATAGATATGGAAATGAGTCAAATATCGAATTAGTAGGTCCTGCCCTCTTTTAAAGATAGGAAGATGTTCACCAAGACCTTTTAATATTTATCCCCCTTCCTCCAGTGGTTCTCTAGAATCCTGTTGGGGAATGTGATTTGGAAAGTGCCCTGATTCACCAAGACTAGAATGATTGAAATTTTGAGTATTATTAGTTAGACTAAGGTGATAGAAAATTCATAAACAACCAATGTGGACCTCCTAAGCCAACTATGAAAATTTGGGTGTCTATAAGCATGGACCCTAAACCTCATCACATCAAAATCAATATTAAGAAGTAAATAATTCTATTTGAAAAGTCCAAATAATATGAGAGGTTTTTTTTTTTCTGAAATAATCCCAGACTTTTACGGGGCTAATAATATGATTACACGTCCTAAACTATTTTGGACTGATTTTATGTATAGATAAACCTTTTCCCCTGCATTTCCACAAAAACATTCTTGCATCAGCCATTTTCACTATAAAGAAAAGGGAGGGCCATCATATAATCAAAGAAATAGTCTATTGCATGGCAGCGTACATTGGGTGAAGTAACATGTTTATAAGACTAAAAATTTGTTAGAATGAAGGGAGATTTGGGTCATTAGAAAACATATTTTTTGAAAGAAAGATAGGATTAGTTATAGATATGGGGGTTGAAGCCCAAATGAGTAGGGCCTACCTTCCTTTACTGTTCATACGCCTATCATCTGGTGGCTTTCTTGAAGCCTTTTGGGGAAGGCGATTTGAAAGGTCCCTGATTCAACATGGACATTATGACTGAAATTGTAAATCTAAGTAGCTAGACCATGGTGATAGAAAACTCATGAAACACCAATGTGGACCTCCTAGGCCAACTATGAAAATGTGGGTGCTTGTAAACATGAAATTAGCATTGGAGAGTGCCCTGATTCACCAAAGCCACTGTGGGTGAAATTGAAGGCATACATTTACATCAATAAATTGTCTTTATAAGTGTAACACCAATTCATATACATGGCTCTAAATGATATATATTTATGACAAAATGGCAAACCCCTAAAAGACATCAAGAAGAAGTCTTCGACCTATAATAAAAAACTCTTTGCTCATGAAACCCATGATGCGCAAGTATTACAAAATACATTTTATTATCTTTGTCTTCTTCATTACATAAATTCATAATTACAAGTCAATATGAAGATCAAACTTAGTTACACGTTCCAAAATTCCCTCTTAACTAGGGAGGTATTCATAATGGTACATGGTCACTCTCAATCTGAAGAATCTCATAAGAAGAATTCGATTGGTAATCCATCTGTTATAGCATCTTATTAACCAACATTGTTACAGTGCAAGGACTTGATGAACAACTCCATCTCTTCACGATACCATGAAATACAATGCTGGTGAGACCAATGATTATAGACATCTTCATCATTATCTCCAAGGTACATACTCCACTCACGTGTTCACCGAGTATGACCTCATAGGACTGTTATTTTGGGGATAGCTAATCCTCAAAGAATACCCGTCCTTTCACTACTACTCTTACTTTGGATACCATAATACATTCCCAGAAGAGTATCAGATGCCATATGATTATCCAATCCCACATTCTATCTTCCAGGTGAAGGCCAGAATGATACGTCTATCTCTCCCTCTTAATTATGGAGGAAATACACATTCCTATCAAGGAATGTTCTCAAGCTCCCTCTTATCCAAGGACTTGTCAAGGCTCCCTCTTAGCCAAAGACTTTTTTAGGCTCCTAGGGACTTGCTTCCAAGTTTCTACTAGGTAAGAAACTTATTACCAACCCCCCTCTTAATTAGGGACCTCTAGCAACAATGATGAAAACACCGAGCTGCTCATGAAGAACTAATTTCTTTGATGTCATGAATTTCTTCGTTTTTGAAGAGTCTTCATCTTTGGGATATCTTCATTAGGGCTCAAATCACCCATCACTTTTCATTTTTGTCTGAAAGTGATCCATCAATTTTTCATCCGGTCTACCTTCATATCATGTTGCTTTCCTTCCAACCATAATTCTTCCAAGGATCTTACATCCTGCGATATGATTATCAACCTGTGGAAGACATATACTTCCCTTTGGTTGCTCTGAATCATCTCATCAGATATTATTCAAATATAAATATGAATACTTAAATCAAAATTTACCTTAGTGATGATCTTTCACGATGACATCCTTCTTGTAGGAATCAACATCCTTTTTTATCTCCTAAAGATATGTATTTTCAAGGGTCTCTATCTTTTGCAGACTTTTATTAGAGTCCACATATCTTCCCTGGAGATCTTCTAGTCAAGTATTCTTGGCTTCCTTGGATGTTTATTGCTTCTTTCCATGGTTGTACTTCCCATGATATCTTCCTTTTTCTTTCTCCACTGTTTTATTTCATTCCCATGGAATTCCATTGTGCAGTTCCTTGATAATGTACAACCACCTCATATCCATATGATGACATATTATGTCGATTTCATCTAGTGTAGATCATGCCCTTTTGGCAACCTGTGCATTAGAAGAGTTTCTTCTTTCTATTTTCATCATACTTCTAAAGATAAAATTATACTACCTGCAACCACAGGCATGACTTCATAGCATCTAGTGTAAATATATATATACATGTACCTCACTATTTTCCTTTTCAGTCATCCTGGAACAGGTTTCCTTAGAATGAAAGGGTTTCATTTTCTTGATCTGCTTCATCAATATGTCATCATATTTTAATCCCAAAATTCTGTAAGTTAGAATTCTTGATGAAACCTTTTGCTTTCTTCCTAACTAGTGAATCCAAAGAGGATTCCATTAGAAAATGTGAACACCTATTTCCATATTAATTATTTAATGATGACCCTTGATCTAGATGACTGCCTTGCATACATATTGTTTTCAGTGAGGTTCCTAGGAGCCACTTCTTTCATGGCACTCTTGTTGACTGTTGTGGTCTTATTCCTTGGAAGGTTTTATCAACATGATTTCCATGCAAGATATTATACATTGTCTTGAAACTTCCCTATATTTGCAGAGAAGTTAGCGTCATTATAGTGATTAATTTGAAACTGTATTTTAGTGGAAAAATTTACTGTTTTTTAGTGGAATAGTTCATAATTTATTCTGATATTTTTTTGCAAGTGTACTAGTCATGATGATAAATGTGTGGTTTACTTCATAGGTTTCTCAATTCTCTCTAGATACACTTTTAATCATTCTCTTTGAATAATTCTCTAGTGATTTACCTTCATATTTTATCCCTTGCACAATTTCTCCTGAGGTCCATGTTGTTATTTTTATTGGCTATTTCTGTGGAAACTTTTTCCCAAGGTTCTGCAAGGTAAATCCAAATGAAAAAAATACTATTTTACATATTGATATTTGTTCAAGACCTTCTTGTGTGATACTTGAATTTCATAAATCTAGATTTCTATTTCGTTATATATAACAATATATAAGAACAGGCCCATGGATTGTTCATATTTCTCAAACTATGGAGTTTTTATTTTCCTTTTGCATGTTCTTTTATATTGTTATGTTGTGATTCAAATTTCTAGTTGTGCTTTCCAATTATTCTCATACATAGTACATGTTTTGTTAGATTATATCGAAATTTATTGTTCTTGTCTTTTTGTTATGTATATTGAACATATTATTTTGAGCAACTTTTGATCTTCCTAGATTTTCTATTCCTTTAGTGTATCTTTGCACCTTTAGGGGTAATTGCTAGTTTAAAGTATAATTCTTTTAAGGGTGCTAGCTCAATGGAAGAGAAACTACTTTACAAGTAGGAGGTTGGTGGATCGAATCCATCATGCACTGATATTCATAGGGAATGAGGATGATCATTTTTTGGTGACAGATGATTTTTTGAACATCACCAATGAGCTTATGGTGACATTTTCGACCCTCACCAAAATATCAAAATGGTGACGGTCAACAAACGCAACCATATATACGCATCAATAGTGACGACCATTAAAAATCCTTCACCATAAATCTTTCTTGTTGATATGAAATGGTGAGGGTCACTGTTTGTCATTATAGTCATTATTTGTGATGGGGCTTGATGTCACAAACGAGTTTATGGTGACGGTCAATGAAAGTCACCATATATATGCACTAATAGTGACGACCATGAAAAGTCAATAAAAAAAAATCGTTGTTGTTCATATGAAATGGTGACGGTCACTATCCGTCATTATAATTAATATTCATGACGGACCTTGAATGTCACCACAACACATACTTTTGGTGATGCCACCTTTGGTGACATTCAGTTTTTTGGTGACAGAGGCTATTTTCCATCACCATTGCTCATATGAAATGGTGACAGTCATTATCCATCGCTATAAATAATTATTAGAGATGGACCTTGGATGTCACCACAACACCTATACTTTCGGTGATGCCACCTTTGGTGACGTTAAATTTTTGGTGACGAAGATTCTTTTGACCCTCACCATTGATCTTATGGTTACCATTTTCGCCCCTTACCAATGTCCCTTTTTCTTGTAGTGATATATCTTTGTCTACATATTCTCCTCTATATTTAATACAACCATTTGGACATGCATGATATGATATGTATTTAACACCCAACATTTTCAACAATTTCTTTCCCCCTTCCCAGCTAGCGGGCAAGACATTATCACTCGGAAGAACCTTATCTTTGAATAACCTATAGTTCATGATCATATAAAATATTAATAAATGTACATTAATGACGATATAATTATTAACGTTCATAAAATTTACCATTTGTAATTTTCATGTTGTGTTTATTATATTTCTCAAATTTATATAAGGGAGGACTTTATGGTAACTTACCGCAAAATTTTTGAGAAACATGCATTTGACAAGCCAAAATTTTCTTTCAAGTTGTATAGTAACATCGTTATCCCCAACTGGGTATACTTTAACTGAGCACCAGGTCCAAAGAGAGGGGTGGTGGAAGAAAATTTAAGGCTTTCGAAAAAGGTGCCAACGATATGAGCATCATCCCCTAGATGATCATCGTTTTGGAATTCATCTAACAACATTGTCTCCATGGAAGTCGTATCCCTTAAGTAATCATCCATACCAATCTCTATTTGATTTCCTCCATTCCCAGCTTGTGAATAACTACTATTGATGTAGTCATTCCTAATTGGTGAAATTGGATGTAGCGGGAATTGAATCAGTGGATGATTCAACCATTCTTGGTATCGTTCCTCTCAGATTTGAAATTATCATGGGGTGCAACGAAATATGGTAGGTGGTCATTCATCATCACTATAATCCCAATAATTTAAAAAAAAATATTTGAACATGATTAGTACAAAATATATAATATCAACTAGTAAGCATGTTGACAATATTGCATGATTAATTGGTTTGACGTTGAAATAATTACATTAATCAATATACCAAAAAATTATAATTACTACCATCATTGCCCCAAGATTGTGGCTATAAGATGCAACATTGTTACAATATTGTCTCGGGATTGTGGCTATAAGGTGCAATATCATCTACCAAATGTGCCTTACGATATGCTACTCCTCATAAGAGCTTCCGAAGTTTTGGATTTGTTTGAATATTTTTTGCATCTGAACTCGATTCTGAATCTGCATGAACCTACACATTTGTATACATTATAAAGTTAATTAAGCTATTCATTATTGACATGGATAAAAAACATAAATTCAATTACATAATGAAAATATAAATAAAATCTAAAGTAAGTATTACATCTCGAGATTAATAGGGAGAACTCCACGATGGATTTTGAGAAATATTATGGAACGAGCTGGATTTTGAAAATTTTTCCATTCGATACAATTATCATATTTTCTCCATGCATTTGAGAAAATAAATAATATTTTTTTATGTACACACCTAAAAGTAATTTCGGTGCCCTAAAAATGGAATTCTTCTTATCGGTGCTAATGTAGAGATAACCACACCAATGAATTTTAGTTACTACGCACCGGTGTCGTGTTATCAACAGACACACTGGTGTGGTGCTATTAACTGACACACCAGTGATGAATAACAGGAAATAAAAAAATCACAATTCATTTTTTTTTAAGTGAAAAAATAGTGGCAAATTGAAAAATGGGTGGAAAAATATTTTCAAAAATCTAATTTCATAAAACAATTCTTTAAATACAAAACAATTTTCATTATTTCATTATTTTTTCAAAAATTTCAGCAAGATATTTGCAGGAGACATACTAGGAGCAAGAGAGCATGGGAGTACTATGAAGTAGTGAAATACGTTCGAACAAAATTATTCTGACAATCAGAATTCCAAACCTCTGGTGATTCAAACCCTGCAGCACAGAATTTCAAATGATATCATGATTAAATTTTAATTTTTTTATTTACTTTTTTCTGTAGTTTTTTTACTTAGTATGTAACAAATTTCAATTTGTTGTTCATTTTCAGAAAAAATAAATAAATATATAAATAAAAAATAGAAAAAAAATAAAAAATAAAAAATAAAAAATGAAAAATCAAGTTTTACACTAAACCTTCATTCTTTTTGTTTCTGCCCTTTCTTCTCCCTGTTTAAGTGATTTTAGAATTAGAGTTTTTCATTTTACATTTATAGGGTTTGTATTTTTATATATAGGCCTATAACATCCAACCCATGGGACGACTTGCATAGTCGGATCCCAATCCATGTCGGCCCTTGCGTGAATTTTTAAAAAATATATTTTTTTTATCGGTGTGCAAGGTCTAACCTACCACATTGATGCGCTGGATTAACCTAGTGCACCATGCATATACTATTTGATAAAAAAATTTAAAAAAAATATTTTTTAATCAGTGCGCCATATGTAAAATAGGGCACCGGTGTGCTATTTCATTATGGAACACCGCGCACATTTCATTTTGCAAAAACAAAATTTTGTTATGTTAATCGGTGCACCATGTGACATATAACGCACCACACTAGGTCTCCTAGTTGAAAGAGAGCATTGTATGGTGGTACGTTGTTTTCGCAGAGCATTTATAAGAATAGGTCGCACTGCCCCCTCCAGGACACCATATGCTACAAAAACTAACACTACAACATGTTTATTATTTTGTCTTTGTTAATCAGTACGATGGTTAACATGTAATGTATCAGTGATCCTTGTTGAAATAGAGAATCATACAATGTTTTATACTATTTGAGTGGTGCATATATAAGACCACCATGCATCGACTTCAGTGCGTACACAATGAATAGTGCACCAGTTTCTTGATTTTTCTTTTTGACCTGAAAAGTTGACAATTTATTTATAAAATATATTAATGAATGGTATTGTACAGGTTTCATATTGATAAATAAATGGCTGATAAGATATAAAATAACAAAAATACTAATAACACATCAAGGAAAGAAAAAAAGGCAAGTTCTTTGTAAATTATTTACAAAAAATATTATTTTTGAACTATATGTGGGTTTAACTAATATGTATTATTTACTGTGTATCATGCAGAGCCATAAAATGATGAATCTCAATAAAATTATTCTTTATCTTGGAGCAGAAGAGTGTAAAAGCTTGATGGAAAAATTGCAAAAGGATGAATCAGGTGAATGAAAAAATACTATCGATCCAATATGAGTTTCTTTTTATAATTTCCATTAATAATATAGTTAAAATTATTAGATAACATATGTCAAAAAATATATTAATTGAAATTTGTTTAATGTTCTATAGGGACAAAAAACTAAGAAAAGAAATGTTGTTCTAAGAAAAGAAAAAAAATAGAACATGCGAATGAAAATGAATTGCTCCTTAGCTCATCGAGAGTGGTGTTGGAGGTTAACGAAAGGGGTGAAAACTTTTACAAAATTTTGAACGATCTAGTGGAATGAATGTATAGACATTCTTTCCACTTACAATGCAAAAATTAGTCCAATGATTGCATGAACCAAATTTTATCTAAACTACGGGAAGAGTTTCTACAGAATTGGTCAATGAGGCATGTTAGAAGTTTAATAGAAAAAATGCACAACGGAAAAAAAGAAGGAATGAAAAATTAATATTCCTTTAAATTTTTGTCTAGAATTGTTTATAAATATAATTTATAAATATGATTTTTGTTATATTTACTTTTGATATATTAATATAAAAATTAAATATTTTATTGTCATGTTACATTTTCATGAATATTATGAAAATATCAAAACATGAACGATCTGATATCAAAAATATGCCAGTAGGAATGTCCAAAAAGGTGTACAAGCAGATGGTCAAAGAAATGGACAAAATTGCATCGCAGGAGGAGCCATCTCAACAACAACGTGCTTCAAATGTAATATGTAATCGTTGAATTTTTCGATCATTAGGTACAATAAATAAAAAAATTAACGTTAAATATTAATTTCCAAGTGTTTTCTTACTAAAAAGAAAAGGAAATGGAACCCGTTCAGCACATAAAAGATGACGACAAGGAAGAAAAGGGTTGATATCTAATTTTGTGACTAATTGTTACTTCCTTATAACAACTTAACTATATTTAATTTTTGTATATTTTAAGTTGTTTTAAAAAAATCACCATTGAGTGTCTTCAAACAGGTGCTAACATACAAAGAAGAACCATCACACGAATTGATTGACGTTGCATTAAATATCGGTTGTTAGTATATGTTGGCATATCAGAAATTAATTGTCAAATTTGTAATCATCGATCGATCTTGTTTTATTTAGCTCCGTCTATAATTGATAGAAAAGAAAAAAATATGTTATATTAAATATATGATTTTTTATGGGGTGTAAAACTTACACAAAACCAAGTATGGAACTGTGCCAACAGATGAAATATTGAAAGATGAAATACTACATGGTTTTAAAAGAATGTATTTAGCTCATGAGTCGATTTTAGCTATGGTATGTCACTTATTTTTTATTTACATTGATGTATATTATTTAATATTGCAATTTTCATCATTCTCACCAATGTATATACACTCATTATAGTTTATTTTTATGTTTGTAGATGGAAGGTGAAGAAGAAGAAAACAATCAACATCGTGAATGAAACATTCCTAAAAATAACCCAAGTCATGGAAATAGCTCTAGCACTGACAACAATTCAAGCGAGGAATGATGATCATTATGTTTGGATATCAAAGCAAGGCATTGTATTTTTTGAAATATTTATCTATGAAATGAGAAACTTTGTTTAATGTAATGAACATAGTCTTCTAATTGAAAGATAAAGGGATACCAATAACTGTACCATTTTGTATGACAAAGGTTGTCTTTTTCATATATATATATATATATATATATATATATATATATATTTTAATTTATTCGATTTTCTTATCCATTATCATTGTGAAATGTAACACCACTAATTAAATTTATGGATGATTAAATATTATAATGAAGAGATGTGAAATTTGATGATATGATATAACAAATTAATCCAAAAATTACATACAAATGCACTAATAAAAATTTAATTAATATGAATACTCTTACAAGATATGTGTCGTCTTTTGATGAATAATGAATTTTAAAAATCACAATAATTATGATATGATATAACAAATTAATCCAAACATCACATTCAAATGCATTAATAAAAATTTAATTAATATGAATATTGCTATAAGATGTGTCGACTTTTGATGAATAATGAATTTTAAAAAATCACAATAATTGCACTATCACGGGTTGATGTTTCTAAAAAATAAAAAATGAACACCAGTGTGTGTCAGTTACTATACATCGATGCATTTATATGACCTATGGGAACCGCACAAATACCAATACCAATTATAAATCTCGGTGAATTTGTGTGATACTGCACACTGATGCATTTATGAGAGACTACACACCAGTGCATTTGTATGACCTATGGGCACCTCACCAATGCCAATACAAATTAAAAAAATTGGTGCATTTTTCTGATACTGTGCAGCAGTGCGTTTCTATAAGACTATGTACCGGTGCATTGATATGACCTATGTGCGCAACGAAAATCCCATGACCAATTAGAACAACCTTATGGGTTGTATTACCAGCATTGTGCTGGGTGTGTTTTTAGATTTTGACGACCCTGTGCATGGACCTTCAACTACCCCTGGTGACCATCTAAAGGACATGTACCAGTGCATTGACATCTTAGTAGCATACTGATGAAAAAAAAATACGTAATAACCTTCGGCCGCCTAGTTTCTTTAGTTGTGTTGAAATTTTATTAAAAGCTCCACCAAAACCTCCATAACCATAATGTTAGGTCCCTATATTACTAGTATAGTCCCTTATTGTTGTTAGTATAACCCCCTTATTGTTATTATTGTACCCTTGTAACCCCCATTTTTTTTATTATTGTACCCTTAAATTATTATTGTTAGGTTGGTTAGGATTACATTGTGGCCCACTAGGATTACATTATGGCCCCATGGACTCCTATATATAGAAAGAAGGTTTTGTAAATTGTATCATCAAAGAATTGTTCATTTATGTAATGTATTGGAGGTTTCCCCCTCGAAGTGGCTTATTTCTAAAATGTTGATATCACTTTTCTTCTATTTTTGGAGCTAGTTACACAACATTTGGTATCAGAGCTTTGGATTCTAGGGTTTCACTACTCTAAACAGGTCATCGTGGAATTTTTGCTATAAAGTTTTTTTCTATGAAGCTTAAGAATCTGAAATTGTTAGGGTAAGAAGCTGAAATCCTGAGGAAACTCATCAAAAAATTTCAGAGCTTGGTTCGTAATATTTTTGGAGATAGGATCTGTGGAAGGTAGTGCTTTTTCAGGCTCCCGAATTTCATCTCAAAGAGGTGATCATGGGAAAAGATTCATAACTCTCTCTCTGAGCATCGGATTGGAGTGCCGTAAAAATTTGTTGTAAGGACATGGAAATTTGTTTCTTGGATATCAACTTCAGAGCTGAAGGACGAAACAATGACATGTGGAAAGTTGTACAAATTCACTCTACTGAAGCAGTCCATAATTAGGTCAGTGTGGGAGATTGGACACAACTTTGTCTTGGAGAATCCAAATCAATTCAGACCTATGGTATTCAAAAGAGAATTCAGAGGGCTACATTGGTGCCAAAATTCAAATATTAAAGTGCTGCAATCACAGAGATAATACAATTTCAATATCGAGCTCCTCAAAAGCAAGAAAAAGGTGTGTATTTTTTTTTCCAAATTGCACAAGTCTTGTTTGAAGAATCAATTTGAATTGATTCCAAGAGCATATTGTAGAATAGATATCAGTATTGGGTTCTAAAATATGCCCCGTAAAAATAATTGCACTACGATGACTCATGAAGATGAATAATTGCAACATGATCTATCAAAATTACAAGAGCAATTGCATCAAATTTCACTCTCGTAAAGAGAAACAAAAAATAAAATGGAAGTTTTGAAGAAAGGCATGGATGTGAAGATGGACAGTTTGAAGAAAGGTGTGGAAGCTAAGATGGATGGCATGGAAGCTGGCATGGAAGCTAAGATGGATGACATGAAAGACAACATGGAAAACATGAAGAATGATCTAAAAGCAAACATGGAAGGTTTGACAAAGTTGATATAAGAAATGTTTCCTAATGGTGAAAAGATAGTAGAAGAACCTTATGATCAGAACAAAATAAATGTTAATCATGATTTCATAAACTCTAATGTTGGCGGGAAGAACCACCATATTCCAAAAATGGATATGAGGAAGTTTTATGGAAAGTCCCCACAACCATAAAACAGTTACGAGGATTTCTCGAGTTAACAGGGTATTATCACAAGTTTGTTAAGAATAATGGGAGAATAACACCACCTCTTGTTGGGAAAAATACTGAGAGGGGGGAATAAGTATTTAGGGCATACTCAAAAATTTTTACTTTTTCATGCTCTAAAACCCATACGCTACTTTACTGAACCAGACTCACGTATATATGCAGATACCCTTCACAAGAATCGCGTATATACAAAGATCTTATTATGCCATTAATTATTTACTTAGATCTATGCAACATTCATTCTTCTGATGATTAGATAACAGTAAGCATGTGCAGTAATAACAAAATAAACCATCACACATAAGCATCACACAAGAACACCAGGATTTTAGGTGGAAACCCAAGTCGGGAGAAAACCACCGCTGCCGTTGTCTCGGCCTTCAATATTTTATTATAAAGAAAACATCTTACAACTATGTGATGGTGCAGACTCATACCAGCACGTAGACACCCACCTACGCTCGTTTACCAGCCTCTCCTAGAAGGGAGCTACGACCCCCTGCTCTCGTTTACCAGCCTCTCCTGGAAGGGAGCTACAACCCCCTTCTCTCGTTTACCAGCCTCACCTGGAAGGGAGCTACAACCCCCTGACTAAAGGCTACAACCCTCAGCACCACCATGGATCACGTTTCATCAATTTTCACACTGGATCTAATATCTTCAATAGAACACAACTTGCAGGCCACTTTTCATCATATTTTCAGACTGGACCCACTCCACACATTTAATCTCAATCATACATCAATTAGATACTTATAACTTCATCAGTTCAGACAACACAGATCTGTAGAATACATCAGTAACAGATAGCAGTAACACAGAAGAACAGATCAGACATTTCATACTTCATACTTCAGCAAACCCTAGTTTTCATACGCGCTTTCCTTTCACTGATCCGGCGTATATACGCGCTTTCATGTATACAAACCCACGTATACATCTGCACATACTTTACAACTAATTTCACAACCCATACGCACTTTCGCTTTATCCAATCTGCGTATATACGCGCTTCCGCTATTATAAACATGCGTATAGATCTTCAGACATTATAGGGCAACATACTTCTTCAGATCAGATATTCAGTTCATATTTTACCCTTCACTTCAGACTGATGTTTACCTCATCTCAGATCTATACATTCCACACACAGATCTAGAAGATAAAAATACATTTTAGATCTAGATTCCCTTCTTCATCATTTTCTTCATCAGTGCATCACAGATTCAGATCTATCAATCAACTGTAACCCATTTCATACAGATATACTTCAGAGAGAAGTATTCATTAAAACCCAGACATCTTGCACTCACCTTGCACAATGATTTTCTTCTCCTTATATAGATTTAGCCTTTAACAATACCATGAGCCAAAACCACATTACTTCCAATGGTATTCCTGGACGAGATCAAATAGATATCCCAGCGCTCAATACAATGGGTCAATACCATGGCAGTAACCCTTGGTTTTACACATTTAGAGTGCATTTATGCATACACGACTTGGCTCGTACTTTTCCGCGTGCATACGCGCCTTCTCCTATACAAACCCGTGTGGGCCTTGTGACATACACTTTTCATCATTGTTTTGGCTCTTACTGAAATTCTTTCTTCTGCACCTTATGTACTGATATCAGATTTACATCATTAACAAGCTCATCAAGTCAAGAACAACTTCATCAATTAGGTTTCCATCATCTTCATCAGGTGGGTTGCCATCAAGGACAACACTCTGCATCATATTGCCAACAATCTCCCCCTTTGGACTTGATGGAAACCATGATGGTGTTTGATCACCATAATAGATAGATACATTGATTATAACCATTATACAATAACCATGTTATTTTCCCCTTATTCAAACACCATGTCATTCTCCCCCTTTGACATCAAGGGCAAAGGGCGGATCAAAACCAATACAAGGTTTTTCTCCTCATGTAGAAAGAAGAACGTTGTAGATTACCATGCTCCCCCTGAGTTCATGTTGAATGTTCAAACATATTTTTCAATGAAGTTCATGACTCTATGTCCTTCCTATCACCAAGGACTCATACTTACATCAAAGATCCAGCCAAGTGGATTTACATATGTGACTCAATTACCCAACCAAGAGGGTTTACACATTTTGACTCAACTACCCAACCAAGTGGGTTTACACATTTTGACTCAGCTACCCAACCAAGTGGGTTTACAAATTTGAACAAGTCCTTACATGACTGAATATTACAATTTTACATCATAGGTCTCATCATGACATTTTCATCAAATTAAAAATATGAATTTTCATGACCACTACGAGAAAGACCTCAAGAGAGAGATCATATTACATAATCATCATAATGCCAACAATGCATTATACTCAGTAAGACTAATTCTCCCCCTGAAAATGTACATCCAAGCATCCTATCTACATGACCAAGGCTTCTCCTTAGCTTGTGCAACCTGAAGCTCTTTCAACAGCAAGTTATCAGCAAAAATTTCTGCATGATCTATCCTTATCTCTAAATCATAAGACTTCCATCTCATCCATGTGTGAAAGCAACGAAAACTCTTCAGCAAAAAGAAAACAGGGCTCATCCACAATCATAAGAAACCATGTAACATGTCATCATAATTTAGAACTGAGAAATAAATAGATACAGTGCCAATAATACAATCATTAACAGTCAGACTGATGCTCCCCCTGAACCTATGCTCCTGATCTTCAGCTGTTATACCAATTTTCTTATCATAAGTGCATACACGTTTATCTCCACTGTAACTCGCATGTATACATGGCTTTAGTTCACTGAACCCACGTATGGAAAGTGAAACATTGAAAACTTCACATTCCTTCATCTCCCCCTGAAGTTGTACCACCTGTGCCTGTCTTCTTCACATCAGATGCTCTGTCTGAAATAAACATAACCAGAATAACCAAAATAACCATGAGAATCATCATACATTGCTCCCCCTGTGATGATACATTACTAATCCCTATAATGTATCTCACATCTCTCCTGCATTCATTTAGAAAAGTAAGCTTTAGAAGTGGATGACTGCGGTAGGGTCAGTATTCCCTACGTTTCTAACCGGTCCTCCTTCTTTTTCCAAATTTGCTTGAACTTTCTAATTGTGTGCTGGAAGTTATCCAATTTCTCATATCTTTTCATCCTGCATTCTTTTTCCACATGTCCATACTTGTTACAAGCATAACATCTCATGTGACCAAAGAAGTAAGCTTAAGGATCATAGTGTGTTTCTCTGTTCTTCCTTCTATTACAATCAACTGCTTTATGACCATACTTGTTGCATGAAAAACAATATCCCTTGAAGCAACCAGAGTACCTTTCTGAATAGAATCTGTTTGATTATGCCTAAAATGATCTGCTTCTGCAATTTGCTGCAACATGCCCATAATTATGACATTTAAAGCATTCAACATTATTGAATAATTTCCTTTGAGAATTCATGATTGTCGGTTGATCTTTTGTTTCTTTCAGCACTTCAGGTTTTGCATTGATGTTCTTTGAATCTTTAGCACTTCCTTGTGAACTAGATTCTCCTTTAACAATTTCATGAAAAGCAAGACCAAGTTTAATAGCAGGAGACCTTTGATTACTAAGAATATTGTCCAGAATCTTAGTACTATCTTGAAACCTCAAGAGTTTATCCTTTTCTTCTAATTTACCTTTGAGAATGTTTACCTCAACCTCCAATTTTTGGCATTGCTTCTTCATGCTTTCTTCGACCCTTTTTCCTTCTTCTACTTGATCATTCAAATTTAAAATTTCTTCCTTCAACCAATTTTCTTGTTCTTCACATGTTTTTAATAGTTCTTCATTCTTCTTATTTGATGCTTTGATATCTGCCTTCAGAGAGATGATTTCTGCTTCACGTTCTTCATTCTTCTTATTTGATTTTTCCAGATCTTCTTTGAGAGAGATGATTTCTGCTTCAAGTCCTTCCTTTTCAAATGATAGGGGTTCTTCATTCTTCTTATTTTATTCTTCCAGATCTTCTTTGAGAGAGATGATTTCTGCTTCAAGTCTTTCACTTTGATTGGTTGCATAAACATACAATTTTTGATACTTGTCTATCTATCCATTCAGTATTTCTTTCGGTTCATTCATTCTAGAGATCATATCTTTGTAGATAGATTCTCTCTTATGAAATTGATTCCAATCATTGCTTTCATCATTGATCTTGAGATTTTCTTCTAGACTTATACTGTTACTTTCACTATCTTCACCATTGCATGCACAAGAAAGTGAATCACAAGAACAACAATCAATACCTATTTCATCTTCTCCATTTTCTGTTGCACATGTTTTCTCAGGTATCTCCTTTCCTTGAGTAGCCTTCTTCTTTTGCTTCTTTTCCATGAGCACTTGTAGATCTTGGTCAGAATCTTCTTCATCCTCATCATTCTCTTCATTTGTATAATAAATCTTTCTCTTTTCAAATTGTTTCCCTTTACCATGATTTTCTTCATAAGGACATTTAGCAGCATAATGACCAACTCTTCCACAAGCAAAACACTTGAAGGGAAGCTTACCTTTGAATCTTCCAGTTCCTAGTTGGAGTCTTCTCACAAAATTTGCTTCTTCTTCTTCTGATATATAATTTGATTCCTTGACATCTTCCTTTTCTTTTCCTTTTACACACGCCTTAAAAACAACTTCTTTGATTTGAGAGGGACCTCCTAGTCTCATTTCATAAGAAGTTAGAATACCATGTAGTTGAACAATAGTAAGAGTTTGCAGATCTTGCCTTTCTTCAATAGCTAATACTTTTGACTCAAATTTTGAAGTCAAAGATCTTAAGACTTTTTCCACCAGAGTAGTATCAGTTATGGTTTCACCCAAACTTCTCATATGATTTACAATATCATGCAGACGTAAAAAGAAACTGGCAATACTCTCATCACTATGCATCCTTAAATTTTCATATTCAATTCTGAGAGTTTGGAGTTTTGCACTTTTTACCTTTGTATCTCCTTCATAGCTCAAAATGATTTTGTCCCATATTTCTTTTACTGAATTTAGCTACATCACTTTAGCAAATTATGGTTTAGACATGCTTCCTAATAAGACATTGACTGCTTTGGCATTGATTTCATATTTCTTCCTTTCAGCTGCATTAGTAGGAATACTTGCCGGATACTGATAACCTCCTTCCATGATTGCCCATACTTCTGCACCAAGACTTTGCAGATATGATTTTGTTCGTATCTTCCAAAATAACAGATTATCTCCATTGAATAGAGGTGGCCTTATAGACATTACCCTTTCATGACTTCCCATTGCGACGAATCTCCTTCAAGCGATCACACTTCTTCAGAAGGACCTGCTCTGATACCAATTGTTGGGAAAAATACTGAGAGGGGGGGGTGAATTAGTATTTAGGGCATACTCAAAAAATTTTACTTTTTCATGCTCTAAAACCCATACGTTACTTTATTGAACCAGACTCACGTATATACATGGATACCCTTCACAAAATTCGCGTATATACACAGATCTTATTATGCCATTAATTCTTTACTTAGATCTATGCAACATTCATTCTTCTGATGATTAGATAACAGTAAGAATGTGCAGTAATAACAGAATAAACCATCACACATAAGAATCACACAAGAACAACAGGATTTTAGGCGGAAAGAAAAGTCGGGAGAAAACCACTGCTGCCATTGTCTCAGCCTTCAATATTTTATTATAAAGAAAACATCTTACAACTATGTGCTGGCGCAAACTCATACCAGCACGCAGGCACCCACCTGCGCTCGTTTACCAGCCTCTCCTGGAAGGGAGCTACGACCCCCTGCTCTTGTTTACCAGCCTCTCCTGGAAGGGAGCTACAACCCCCTGCTCTCGTTTACCAGCCTCACCTGGAAGGGAGCTATAACCCCCTGACTGAAGGCTACAACCCTCAGCACCACCATGGACCACATTTCATCAATTTTCACACTGGATCCAATATCTTCAATAGAACACAACTTGTAGGCCACTTTTCATCATATTTTCATACTGGACCCACTCCACACATTTAAGCTCAATCATACATCAATCAAATACTTATAACTTCATCAATTCAAACAACACAGATCTGTAGAATACATCATTAACAGATAGCCGTAACACAGCAAAAAAGATCAGACATTTCATACTTCATACTTCAGCAAACCCTAGTTTTCATACGCGCTTTCCTTTCACTGATCTGGCATATATACGCGCTTTCATGTATACAAACCCGCGTATACATTTGCACATACTTCAGAACTAATTTCACAACCCATACGCGCTTTCGCTTTATCCAACCCGCATATATACATGCTTTTGTTGTTATAAACATGCGTATAGATCTTCAAACATTATAGAGCAGCATACTTCATCAGATCAAATATTCAGTTCAGATTTTACCCTTCACTTCAAACAGATGTTCGCCTCATCTCACATCTAGACATTCCACACATAGATCTATAAGATACAAATACATTTCAGATCTAGATTCCCTTCTTCATCATTTTCTTCATCGGTGCATCACATATTCAGATCTATCAATCAACTGTAACCCATTTCATAGAGATATAATTCAGAGAGATGTATTCATTAAAACCGAGACATCTTGCACTCAACTTGCACAATGATTTTCTTCTCCTTATATAGATTTAGCCTTTGACAATACCATGAGCCAAAACCACATTACTTCCAATGGTATTCCTGGACGGGATCAAATAGATATGCCAGCGCTCAATACAATGGGTCAATACCATGGTAGTAACCCTTGGTTTTACACATTTAGAGTGCATTTATGCATACACGACTTGGCACGTACTTTTCCATGTGCATACACGCCTTCTCCTAGAAAAACCCGCGTATGCCTTGTGACATACACTTTTCATCATTGTTCTGGATCTTACTGAAATTCTTTCTTCTGCACCTTCTATACTGATATCATATTTACATCATTAACAAGCTCATCATGTCAATAACAACTTCATCAATTATGTTTCCATCATCTTCATCAAGTGGGTTGCCATTAAGGACAACACTCTGCATCATATTGCCAACACCTCTAACAACATTATTGAAGAAAGATGCATTTTCATGGACTCCTGAAGCAACCTAGCCTTTGAACATCTTAAAGATGCAATGTGCCTAGCACCGATCTTAGCTACGCCAGACTTCACAAAAACCTTTATTGTGGAATGTGATGCCTCAGGAAATGGAATTGATGTTGTTTTAATGCAAGAAGGAAGACCCATTACTTTTGAAAGTCATCCAATCAAAGGAAAGTATTTACAGAAACCTATTTATGAGAAGGAAATGTTAGCAATACTGCATGCACTAAAGAAATGGAGAACTTACCTAATGGGAAGACACTTCAAGGTAAAAACTGATCATGATAGTCTTAAACACTTTTTTGAACAAAGACTATCTTCAGAAGAGCAGCAAAAATGGGTCACAAAGATGTTGGGTTATGAATTTGAAATAATCTACAAAAAAGGAAAGCTTAATGTTGTTGCGGATGCACTCTCAAGAAAGAATGAAGAGGTGGAAGCATTGCTTTGTGCCATTTCTATTATCCAACCAGATTGGATAACCGAAGCAAGAGATGAATGGAAGAAGGACAAAGATGTATGGACACTCATTCAAAAGTTGCAGCAAGATCCTAGTACATATGATATATTTAGTTGGAAAAATGATTCCTTATGGTACAAAGATCGCTTATATCTTTGTAAGAATTCCCAACTAAAACAAAATATTCTTTTGGAATTGCAAACTTCTCTTTTAGGAGGACACTCAGGATTTTTAAAAACTTACCATAGGGTGAAGAAAGAATTTTTTTCGGATGGCCTTAAATCTGATATTCAAAAGTTTGTGGCAGAATGTTTAGTTAGCCAGCAGAATAAAGTTGAGAAAATTAAGACCTCGGGACTTCTACAACCTTTATCCATTCCAAGTCAACGTTGGGAGGAGATTTCAATGAATTTTATCACAGTATTACCTAATTCTGAAGGAAAGAGTGTCATCATGGTGGTAGTTGATAGAATTACCAAGTATACAAAATTTTGTGCATTATCTCATCCATTTAAAGCAAGTGCAGTTGCTACTACATTTATGGATAGAATTCAAAAGCTACATGGAAGCCCAAGGGTTTTTGTGAGCGACAGAGATCCCATTTTTACTGGAAATTTTTGGACAGAGTTATTTTCTTGTTTGGGTACTCAATTAGCTCATAGCTCATCTTATCATCCTCAATCTGATGGTCAAACTGAGATAGTAAATAAATGTTTGGGAGGATATCTTCGTTGTTTTGTATCTGATAAACAAACACAATGGGTCAAGTGGTTACCTCTTGCTGAATGGTGGTATAACACTTCCTTCCATACTGCAGCAAAAATGACCCCATTTATGGCACTTTATGGATATCATCCACTATCCATCACATCATATTTAAGGGAAAATTTGAAGGTTCAAGCGGTGGAAGATCACATCGAGCATCAACAAGAAGTTCTCCAACTCTTAAAGGATAACCTGAATTTGGCACAAAATCGAATGAAACAACAGGCAGATCAACATCACAGCGAGAGAAGTTTTGATGTAGGAGATTGGGTATTTTTACGGCTGCAACCATACAAACAAATCTCCCTCAAGCAAGCTAAGAAGGATAATAAATTATCACCAAAGTACTATGGTCCTTACAAGGTGTTGCAAAAGATTGGTTCTATGGCATACAAATTGGAGCTTCCTGCTTCTTCGCGAATACATCCAGTTTTCCATGTTTCATGCTTAAAGAAGGTTATAGGTGAAAATCTTCGAGTTCAAACAATATTGCCAGAACTTGATGAGGAAGGAAAAATAATATTGGAACCTGAAGTGGTCATGGAAACAAGAACTCGACAGCTACGGAATCGATCAATTTCAGAGTATCTCATCAAGTGGAAGAACTTACCCACTGAAGATTCTACATGGGAGGATGAGAATTTTATACAGAAGCACCCAGAGCTACTCAAGCATTGAGGACAACATTTTTTTGAAGGAGAGGGGCATGTTAGGTCCCTATATTACTAGTATAGTCCCTTATTGTTGTTAGTGTAACCCCCTTATTATTATTATTGTACCCTTGTAACCCCCATTTTGTTATTATTGTGCCCTTAAATTATTATTGTTAGGTTGGCTAGGATTACATTATGGCCCCATGGACTCCTACATATAGAAAGGAGGTTTTGTAAATTGTATCATCAAAGAATTGTTCATTTATGTAATCAATTGGAGGTTTTCCCCTCGAAGTGGCTTATTTCAAAGGCATTGATATTTCTTTTCTTCTATTTTTGGAGCTGGTTACACAACACATAAACATATATTGTAGCAAATGTTTTTTGGACAATTTTGGCCAATTTTATAACACTAAAAGCCTTCATTATAACCTCTGCTAGAGGTTCTTTTCCTTGTAGTGTGGTCATCAATTTTGGACATGGTTTCCGAGACATGGAAATTGAATTTTGGAAATATGAAATAGGTGTTTTGATAGATTGGTCTCATTTACAAAACTACTTTCATTTCATACACATTTATCATGATTTGGGAGATATGAAGGAATATCTAGACCCTGTATTTTCCATCAATTATTTCACCATGAAATTTTTTTTTAAGAATTCCAAGCACATGAAATCTTCTATTAATTCAATGAAAAAAATTCTTATTCCTCTATGCACGAAATTCCATAGATTTTTTCTCATGAAAATAACCTTGAATATTCATCATATGAAAACTATCAAGAAAATAAATTCGATTATTATTTCTTCATGCACCATATGAAAACACAATCATTTTCAAAGAGGATAGTTACTTATCTCTAAATGCATGCTTAGAATATTTCCTTCCTCTCTCTTAACTCCATTCTACATGTGTTTTGTCCTTATTTCCCCTATTTTCCCCATAGGCTTAAAATAAGTAGAATTAAGAAAATAGAATAGTTTTTCTTAATTATAAAATCATTCAATAAATCACTCCATAAATATTTTTCATAAATTCTAAAATCACTCCATAAATGATCCATGTTTTTCCACACTAGATTGTCTTTCGCCTTATGGAAAAAACATCAAGTACCCACAATTTTTGCAAAACTATTACTCATTATTTCTAAAACTCATAAAATAAACCAAATTGGAAATATAATTTATTTATATAGAATAATATAAATTCTTCTAAATAAAATAACTAAGACATAATTCTTGAAATGTCACATACACCAATATGAACACAAAAAAAAAAATTACATACCTGCTTTCAGAGTTAAGAATTACCATATACAAACATGGACTTTACAAATATTAACATAGTTCAATGTTGAATTTCTGCATTTATATCATTATAAACTTACATAAATGGTAATAATCATTCGATTATCATTTGGCTTGGGTTGCTTTGATATGCATATTATTATTTAATTTTCGTTCACTATTAAGGTTGAATTTATACGTGTAAATTTTATGCCACATGTCAACAATATACATACTTCTTTTATTACTACAATAAAACATTTTCAACTACCACTGTTAACTTTGTTGGCACCTTTGACTAAATTTAAGAGCTAGGTACTCGGTAATAACTCCAGAGTACAGTTGGGAGATTTGTTCGAAAACTGGTGTGATTATCATTTTACCTACTGTGATATCCACTGTGCGTTTCAACCCGATCTATGGCTAAGATTTGGGTGAGAGTTGTCTTGGATTCTCCACCAAACCCTAGCTTTTGTTCATCATATGGCTTGTATACTTCTGGTCTGTGATGAATTTCATTTTTCTTTGATGGTTTCACTCTGCATACCTCTTGACTCCAATGAGAGGGACATGGCTCTGCCTATGTTATTCTTTCACATTCCACCCATGTGTGAGCCTCGGGTTTTATCTTTGCATGTCGAACATCTTTGATTCGAGTTGGAATATCTGAGAGAAAATGATTGTATGGCGCCATCGTCTTCATAGTGGGTTCGACTTCTTCATATAAGAATTCATTAGTTAATTTCTTTTACTACTGAGAGAAATAGTTAAATCTATGTTTTTCTTTTGTTTTGTGTAATATCTATGAACCGTTATGAAACTTGGATTCTATTCTGTAGAAAATGCATTAATAGTCTTCTTCTCTATTTTCCTATTGCGCCCCTGACCCAAGGTAACTGGTCTGCCTTTCGCTAAACAACTTTTACCTTTTGGGTTAAGGAGCATGCGAAAAGTTCAAAGTTCCACAACTTCGTTTATTTGGGTTCGGCATTCTCGATAGCAGATAATTTCCAGGTTTTTATACGAGTACATTTGTCTTAACTGCCTTAGAGCTCCTTCTGATTTGTCGTGGAAAACTAGAGGTTAAATCTTAATATAATTCTTTTGATTTTTGGAAGGAATCCAGACCAGCGTGTTTTGTTTACATATGACCGTGTGAAAATTTTTTTATAAACGAGACAGATTTCCTGTAACTATTTTATTTCTCCTTCACAAGGAATTTGCAATAAAAAAAAAAGACTTGTAATTGGACTATGTGTTCTCATCTTCGTTTTTTTTTTTGTGATTTTCTATAATATGGCATAAAAATATTGTCTTTATATCATGCCTTTACTTCATTAAAGCAACTTTTTGTAATGAACATGGCTCTCAAGCCTCTTAAGAATGACCTTAAGACTTGGTTGTCTTAATGGAATTATTATTTACTGGTCTCTATTTAGAAACTGTTATATTGGGTAGAAACCCTCGACCTACTAATGCGATGAAATTTCTTGTAGGTATTTATTTTATTCAGAATATAAGGGTTTGCTAAAGCATTTACATGATTCCTCATTCCATGCATACAATGATTCGAATTAAAAATTTACTGAGAAAAAAAATGATTGATATTGCTATCTATTTCTTTATATAAATTCTTCAAGCTACATTTAGGTATCTGAATCATGAACTTGGTGTCGACACCACGATATCTTTAAGTTTGTGCATAGTCTAGATTTTAATGGTTGCGGACGATGTATCTTGGGTTTCGGTTATACCTAGAACTAAGGTCAATAGTTCATATGACTCTGTTAACATTCTAATCTGGTTAATTTAGGAAAGATTAAAATATACAGTTTCTCTTTATAGAAAAAATAACTCATTTGTGTTTATAAAAGTATAACTGCAATAGTCATCAACAATAGTAAATATGAAAGTATATGTATAACATTTATGTACTACATTTCCTGTTTTTTTTTGTTCATTATGTCCTATAACATTTATTGCTATAGGATCCTACTTGTCAGTAGCAACTGCTATATATATTCAGTTTTATTATTTTTAGCTTCCTTCATATCATAGAAAGAAAAAATATTACTTTCAAATTATTTTTTCTTAAACATTAATAACAGAGAAAGAATGAATAATAGTTTCAGATTGTTCTGTCTTAAGTATAAATAACAGAGAAAGAATAAATAATACTTTCAGATTTTATTTCCTATCTAAATTTTTTTTATTTATTAACAGAACAATACCTAAACGTCTGTATAACTGTGGCCAAATTTCCAATTCAGTACTAAATTACTAGGAATTCACAGTAATACTTATTTCTTTTAGCAGATACAAGTTGTGGTTCTCCCAACCACTAGGAGAGGTGATTACATCCTCTTCCTACCGCCGAGCCCAATCCTGGATGGTACGGGTTAACAGTGGATTAATTTTTTGTTGTGACCTCAGGACGCCCAGTCCAGGCAGTACCAGAAAATAATTTGTTCAAGGATTTGTGACTATTTTCCACTAGTCTCCACCAACTCCAAAATTCCATACTCTTCCTTTTGTCTATGAACATAACCCCTACTCCTCACTCGGATCAGTCTCTTATCCCTGGAGGAGTAGCTAAATGTTTCCAATTTTCCCGAACCATTTCCTAGTTCTTGGCACCTTTTATCATCAGCTTTTCACTTTTCATAGGAAATTATCTCAACTAATTTATTATTCATAACTAATTATTAGTGAAATAAATTTCCAGAAAAAATAATAATTTATGTCTTTTCTTGACAAAATAAATAAAATAAATGCCTTCTAACTAGTTAACACTAGTTATCTTTAATGAAGTTGTCACAACTTCTCTCCTGGAAGTAGCAATGTCCTCGGTGTTTTTACTCTAACTCAGCAAAGAGCTCTAGGTAAACTTATTGCACAAATTTTTCATCCTCCCAAGAACCTTCATCCGAGCCAAAGTGCTTCCATTACACTTTAACATGGGCGACAACCCACTTGCGGAGTACAATTTCCCTTCGTTGAAGTATGCGTTGCGGCTCGACCAGGAACTTGTCGTCCGGTTCTACCTGCAACCACAATGTTTCATGTCAATTTCCTCATCATAATATATATCTTAAGTTAGGATTTGTATCTCTATCTTAACTAAATATTTTTCCAATGAATTACGTTCTTTGCATCATGGACATAATGCTTCAACAAAGATACATGAAACACATTGTGTACTCGAATGTGACTGGGTAGAGCTAGCCAATAGGCTACATGTCCTACCCTTTCCAAAATTTGGAAAGGTCCACAGAATCTGGGAGCCAACTTGGCACAAGAGGTCCACCATAGGGTACTCCTTTTTGGTTTTATCCTCACATATACATGGTCTGCCTCTTCAAATTCCTGATAAGATCTCTTTTTATCTACATATATCTTTTTTCGATCTTGCGCAGCCTTCAGATTTTTTCTTATTTTCTTTATCTCTAATTCCATTTCAGCAAGCATCTTGGGTCCCAACATTATTTTTGTCTCGGGGCTTCTCCAATTTATGGGTGTGCAGCACGGCCTCCCATACAAAACCTTGAAAGGACTCATCTTCAAGGACTCCTAATAACTGTTGTTGTAGGCATATTGAACAAGATGCAGATAATATTCCCATTTAGTTGGTTGTTGCATTACATACATGCGCAGCATGTCTTCCAACACTTGGTTTAATCGCTCCATTTCTCCGTCAGCCTGGGAATGATAAGTTGTGCTAAAGTTTATATGAGTCCCCAGTCCTGTAAATAATGTCTTCCAAAAGGTAGAAATAAACTTAGCATCTCGGTCTGAGATGACTGTCTTTGGAATTCCATGTAGTCTGAAAATTTCCTTCATGAATATGTCGGATATCTGTACAACCTTGTAAGTATACTGTACAGGTATAAAATGTGAAGATTTTCCCAATATATCCACCACCACCATGATGGAATCATTTATCCTTTTTGTTCGTGGTAAGCCTGTAATAAATTCTAGGGATATGACCTCCCACTTCCATTCTTGTATTGGTATGGTGTCACACCTCCCGTTTCCAACAATTTTTTTTTTTCTATATCATGATGATCTAAAGTCTATTCGACATCTGAATAATTCAACATTTCTTACTTTCTGATTTACACGTCAATTATAGGTATTCCCTTTAACACCTATGGTATTTAGGGTCAAGATTCTTAACCTCTTGTTTTAAATTCTATTTATTATACTAACCATTAAGGTTTTTAACTCCATAACCCTTCCTTCATTTTATTAATATATATATATATATGCTTATTATACATATATATATAACCACGAATTTCCAACATATATATATATCCCTGACTTTACAACATATATATAGATCCACGAATTTTCGACATATCTATATATATATATATATATATATATATATATATATATATATATATATATCGAATTTAAATCTTTTCCATGTCCTCTGGTTACCACAACCCTAGCTTCATGATACCTCCTACGTCCTATAGTTATACGATCCACCCTTGTTAACGTTGAAATAATTTATTTGTTTGTTTATTGATACTATGAGTTGAGTTGGTCGTATTACGTTATGAACGTAGTGTCCTCCATCAAATCCGAGTGTTGGATACGTTTTGTGGCTATACTCTTTTATGACCCATTGGTTCTTACCTAGCTGTAGTCGCACGTTACTTTTCTATATGCATATGGATTTGATTTTATTAACCACGTGTATATGGAAGATATATATAATTCATACCTTGCGTATGAGATTTCTACTGCTCTTGCAACTCTCGGTTCCATAAGACTTCGACATCAATTTAATTGTTATATGTAGGCATATCTTTGGAAATCTATCATTCGAATTTGGTTTATGGCTTCTAGGTTATGGAACAGCCTGTGTAGTTAATACATTTTAGGTCCTGGGTACGTTGAGCTTTTATTGAGCCCCGACCCCAATGCAACATTCAATTCAGGCGTTGATCCATGGTTAAACCGTCAGATTTGAGCCACCTGTATGGATTGATCGCGTTAGGGTTTTCTGTATGTTTATTATAAATATAGAGCCGTAACCGAGTTTCAATTTATGGTCACTTTCTCCATTCTTCCAGCTAGCCATAGTCATGGTGGCTCTGCTGGGCTTTCAGGCGTACAGGATTTATCTCGCCGATGGTTATTCTCCTCTTGTCGATGCACAGAGGTAAGCTCACGGTATCGTTTTTTATGATCATTTCGTGGTTTATTATGCATGCTGTCACTTACACAGGGTGGTCTCGTTTCAATTCAGGGTTTGCATTCCCGAAAATTTTCTATACTCTAATCCTTCTCCCAATGTTTCATTCTAGATCAACGTTGCTATGGTTAGGACTTTACGTCCTCGGTTATCATTTTTCCAGGAATTCTCCTGTAGTTTGATAAACGTTGCGTTTTATAGGATATTAAGGAGTTCGGTGATCCTCGAGGACATTTTCCTTGCAAATGTGTGTTCAGGACGTCAAAATTTCTACCAGGTAAGACTGTCTCGACGCTGTGATCTCCGTTCCTCCTTTCTGCGTTTTCATTTAAATTTTTGGGTTTAATCTATTCACCTGATCTACACCTAAATCTTCCGGGCATCTCCGACACAGGCGTCTCCTCTCAGATTTTTTCATTTCCTAGGTAAAGTTTTAAGTTCTTATTTAGAGTTACGTCTTATTCTATGTACATTTCTCAGGTCTGGGTTCGAATTTCATTGTGGACATTTTTGGTTTCTTCGGCTAATACACATAATGTGCTCTTTTACTCGCAGGTATGGTTGTTATTCTTCGACGTCAATATGAATTCAACCTCATCATTCATCTATTCACTAATGGCATCTGCTCTCAATATCTTTTTCAGGTCAGTACGCGTGAGCCTTTCGACTACTGGAAAAGTAGTGGTTCATGAGGAACATTTATATATCTTGTGTTGTTTATTTTTCATATATATATCTAGTCCTGGGTGAAAATTTTATCTCCCAAAGGGAGTTACCCTTTGTTTTGTAAATGACGCATACGCAACAGCCTAGACTGTCAGACGCTCGAAATGAGCGGGATTTAGCACTGTGGATGATAAGAATTTCCGGCTTACTTCTCGAAATTTATTTTTAAAACTAGATCTGTGCTAGCACTGGGTTTGTGGTTTTGTTTCTTTTGTTCTACGAACTCTATCATTACTATTCAGTCTTAATTATTGGATTCTTGGTTTTATCCATATATGCCTCTGTTACATGCCATCGTTCACTCAAAGCGACCATACATAACTTTGGTTATTAAATTAACAAAAGGGCCAGTTATTACAATTCTTGATATGGTAGGCACATACCTCGTATAATCTAGATGAGTACTCTATCATGCATAGAATTTTCATTTCTATCACTGATGTAAAATGTATTCCTTCAATGTGTAATGGTTTTCGAATTGAAGATTTCTTACTGTTTTTGGTTGGCTACACCAGTCCGTATCTTTTAGTGTTTAATGCGAACATGATAGATATAAAACTCTGGTTATTATCTCGTTACGATTTCTAGTCATATGACATTTTTACCAGTAGCAAATTTTATGTTAAATGTTGATTCTAATGTTTACTCTACTCTATTAGTCAACATTATTAAATCCCTCGATGTTTCCCTTCGGGGTATGGATATAGATAAGTGTATCATGACTTCAACAGAAATCTGTGATGGAGTTCTGTGTAAGTGAAATATGAAATACAATTGCAGATCTATTTCAACATTTAATAATTTCTCAAACTATAGTTTCAGTCCTTGTCTCTCTGTTTTGTCACTTGGTCAACATGGAGATCTTGCATCTATATAGTTTCTTTTCCAGCACTCACACATAAATTTCTTCTATTATTTGGCTAGCAGAGTTCATTCTTATTGCATCCATTATGAACTATGATAATATGTTTGACTCTTGAAATTTTGATTTCAGAACCAAATACAATGTAATTTGTCTTATGTTCAGATTTTAATAAATGAGAGTCTGGTGCATCTAGTTTTAATGAACCTTCTTTTATTTTAAATTTCAGAAGCAGATTATAGTTAGAATATAGATCATCTTGGGAAAATATGTATTCTCAGATTTGAACGAGTTATGGTTTAAAAATTCTGATAATTTCTTTCCTTAGATGTGATTCCCACAACCATACAAAGGTTGAAGATAATTCTGTTGAACTTCTGTTAAATGTGTGGAATATTACTACATAAAATCTGTACCTAGATTTCTCCTTTTGATGCAACATAAACTCTAATTCTACCTCTTATGGTCAAATATAAATAAATAGGTCTAAGGTAGCATTCATAAGTCTAGTATGCAATTTCATCAATTATATGTAGCCAATTCATACCTTAAGAAGTAAAAACATAGTTAAATTTAGAGACATACCACTATTGAGATTGACCAACCTCCCAACCTTAGAGTCCTTTTGTCTCCCAGAACTCACCCCCGAGCTGAGATCATCCCCCTTGAACAGATCAACCCCTAATATGTACAACAACAACTTATTTAAGCTAATTTTCCCCAAAGCATGTTTCTAATTCTGCGTCCAGAATATCAGGATGCTTTTCTTCCTGTTTGGCTAGGCTTCCCATTTTTGGGATTCTTTAAAGCTGTTTTATGCTTTTCCTCAGCTTTTCCAGCTTTTTACCTCTTCCCAACTACTTTCCTCATCATTGGGGAAATTTAGATTCTTCCTCAAAAATCTAAATTAGAAATAATTCCTTTCAAGGTTTTTTTTAAAGGATTGTGGGGAATAGTTGCCTTATCCATCCTCATGGATTTAGCAAGTGATCTCATAATTCTCATTTTTGGTCAATATGCACACCAGTATTTTATTCATTTCCTCAACTTAAATATTAAATTACATTCACAAAATATTTATCCTTCGGGGTCCACTCCCCTTAGGATTAAAGTTCAAATATCTAACTTTGAAATTCCAGCACATAAATTGGGGGTGTTACATATTCCCCCTCTGAAAATAAACACCGTCCTCGATGTTGTTATTTAACTAATAGAGTTCATTTTTCAAACAAAAATGGATATCTTTCCATCATTTCAGCTTCTCTTTCCCATGTAGCTTCTTCAACAGTAAAGTGCTTCCACTGCACTTTTACTCTAGCTACTGTTCTGTTTCTCAATTCAATTTCTTCCCGCTCCAATACTTGAAGCGGTTCTGGCAGAAACTCCCCTTCTGGTTCCACCTGTACAACATTCCAATCAACTATGTGAGAAGCATCATGCACATATCTTTTTAATAACAAAACATGAAACACATCACGAAATCTAACATGGGGTGGTAAGGCTAGCTTATAAGCCACTGGTCCCGCCCTTTCTAATACTTCAAAAGGACCACAATATCTAGGGGCCAGTTTCGCACAACTTCCAGCATAAAGTGTGCTCTTTTTGGGTTTAATACGAAAATACACATGGTTCCCCACTTTGACTTCTCGGTGCACTCGTTTCTTATCAACATAGCTTATCTGGTGGTCTTGTGCTGTCTTGATGTTTCTTTGTATCTGTTTAACAATTCTTTCCATCTCTTGTAAGGCATCGGGTCCCAACATTAGTTTATCCTCTGGTTGACAAAGGAGTACGACACTTTCTTCCATACAGTGCCTCAAACAGACTCATTTTGATAGAGGATTGGTAGCTGTTATTATAGGAAAATTCGGCTAAATGCAAATACTCTTCCCACTTTGATGGTCTATCCATCACATACATTCTCAGCATATCCTCCAAAATTTGATTAGTCCTTTCTGTCTGCCCATCGGTCTGAGGGTGATAGGCAGTAATGAAATTAAACTTAGTGCCCATCCATCCAAATAGTCCTTTCCAAAAGGCTGCTGTAAACTTAGCATCTCTATCAGATACAATCACCTTTCGAACCCCATGAAGCCTTACTACCTCCTTCAGGAACACATTCACTACTTGAGCTGTCCCAAAAGTAGATTTCACTGGTATAAAGTGGGCAGCTTTTGTTAAAGTGTCTACTACTACCATTACAAAATCATGTTGTTATTTTGTTTTGGGTAATCCTGTTATAAATTCCATGGAAACTGTGTCCCATTTCCATTGTGCAATTGGCAAAGGGTTTAAAAGACCTGCTGGATGTTGATGCTCAACTTTGACTAGTTGACATTCCATGCCCCTGCTTAAATATTCTGCTACATCTCTCTTCATTCCGGGCCAGAACAACTTCTTTTTCAGGGCTGTTAACATTTTCTGATATCCTGGATGTCTTGCATATGGCTGTTTGTGATATTCATCCAGAATTTCTCTTTTTAAGGACGCTACATTGGGAATATACATGTTTTTATAACAGATCAGCCCTTTTTTATTTTGAGTGAAATCAGTTTTCTCCTTTTTCTGTAGTTTCACCACGAGTGTTTCATAGTTTGGATCTTGATGTGCTACTTTTCTCACCAACTCTTCTATTTCAATCTGGACACTACTTCCAATTCTGTTTATATTCTGACAAGCATTCCTGCTTAATGCATCAGCAACTTTATTTTATTTTCCCTTGATATGTTTTATGTCCATATCAAATTCACTTAAAAAGGACATCCATCTGGCTTGTCTTGCATTCAGATCAGTTTGGGAAAAGAAATATTTGAGACTAATATGATCAATCATCAATGTAAACTTTTTCCCCGGAAGATAGTGCCACCACATTTTCAAAGCATGGATAACAGCTGCTAATTCAAAATCATAGACACTATAATTCTGTTCATGTATTTTCAGTTTCCTAGATTCATAGGCAATAACTGAATTTTCCTACAAAATAACTCCTCCCAACCCCTCTCTACAAGCATTTGTACATACAACAAATTCTTTATTAGGATCTGCAATTTTCAGTATAGGGGCTGCGGTGAGTTTTTGCTTTAATTGATCAAAACTATTTTGGCATTTTTCAGTCCACACAAATTTGACACCTTTTCTTTGTAATGATGTAATGGGATATGCTATGGTAGAGAATCTTTCTACAAATCTGCGATAATAGCCTGCAATCCCCATGAATGATCTTACTGCTGAAACATCAGTTGGTACAGGCCATTCGTTTATAGCCTTTATCTTTTCAGGGTCAACTGCAAGGCCTTGTTCAGAAATAATATGACCCAAGTATTGAATCTTATCTTTATAAAATTCACATTTGCTGAACTTGGCATATAGCTGGTTTTCTTTCAGATTTTGCAACACTATCCGAAAATGTTCTCTATGTTCCTCCTCGTTTTTGGAGTAGACCAAAATATCATCTATGAACACAAGAAAAAATTTATCCAAGTAGTTATTTAACACATTGTTCATTAGACACATAAATGTGGCAGGGGCATTTGTCAATCCGAAAGGCAGGACTACAAATTCGTAGTGTCCATAGCTGGTTCGAAAAGCTATTTTGTTGATGTCTTCTTCCTTGATTCTGAGCTGGTGATATCCAGTTCTTAAGTCAATCTTCGAAAAGAATGAAGCTCCTCTCACTTTATCAAAAAGATCATCAATTCTAGGTAGAGGATATCTATTCTTAATGGTCAGCTTGTTCAGTTGGCGATAATCAATACACATCCTAAAAGTTCCATCTTTCTTTCTCACAAATAAGACTGGTGCTCCCCAAGGAGACACACTTGGTCTGATATAACCTTTATCTAGCAATTCTTGCAATTGCATTTTCAGTTCCATAAGTTCAGGAGTACTCATTCGATAAGGGGCTCGGGAAACAGGGGTTGCTCCCGGCACCAGATCGATTGTAACGTCAATTTCTCTTTTGGGGGGAAGATGAGGAATCTCATCTGGAAAGACTTCCTTAAACTCCCTTACCACCAGTAAATCATTCAACAGATTTTCTCCAGTTTTCTGTTCTACTTCCTCCACATGTACTACATAAACTTGGTATCCTTTTCTAGCTGTTCGTTTTAATTGTAGTGCTAATATTTGTCTCACTAAAATGGATTTTGGTTTTCCTTTTAGAGTAAAAGGTTCCCCTTCTTCATCCACACAATGCAGGATTTTATCCCAGCAGTTCATCAGGGCTTTCTTCCTTTCCATCCAATCCATTCCTATCAGCAAGTCATAAGATCCTAACGGCAGTATGTTCAGATTTACTTCTGTTTGAAAACCATTTAATTGGATTGCTGTTTTGGGAAATTTATGTGTTACCTTTCTCTTAGTTCCAGTGGCCAACTGTACCAACCATGACTGTTGAAATTTTTTAGGTTTAAGATTACATTTTTCTACAATTCCAGGACTAATGTAACTCAAAGAAGCACCCGGATCAATCAAAACAGTAACAGGTAGGTCAGAAATCTTACCCTCCATTTCCACCATAGTTGCTTGATGTTCTGCTTGCAGATTTTCCAAGGCTACACTGATAGTTGGTATATTTCTGGCTATGTCATTTACTGTTGTCGCTTCTCGATCCCTCGTGATCATATGAATGTTTCGATGAGGATAGTCCCTCAAAATATGGGGTTCTCCACGGCCCCAACATTTCAAGGGTTCCTTCATTTTTACTGTGCCCTCCTTCTTACTGTCTGCATCTATTTGTTTTGAGGCCACCTGTGACTGAGCAGTTTGACTTTCTTTGGGTTTATTAAACTTTTTCCGCTGATGATCTCTGCCAAAATTCTTCAAATATGCTGGTTTCTGTTTCCTTCCTTTAAACTCATTCTTGTTTGCCCAGCTTTTCCCTTGTTCAGTTTTTCCTTTGAACTATTGGTAGCATAATCTGGATTTTCTAACAGCTTCGTCCATGGTCTTTGGGTTGTCAAACTCAATTTTCTCTTTGTATATAGCAGGCAAACAATTCAAAAAACTTTGGACCTTTTCCTTCTCTTCCCTAATATAAGGGACATATCTCAATAAATTTGTAAACTTAGTGAAAAACTCATCGATAGTGAGATGTCCCAGTCTAAGTTCATGAAATTCCTTAGCTTTATCATCATAGTAACGTTCATTTAGATAGTGGTTTTTGAAATTAACTTGGGAATCCTCCCAAGTCACGGTCTTTTCATCAATAGCGTGAACCATTTTTGTCTCTTCCCCCCACAAGGTAGCCTTACCTTGTAGCTGGTAAACATCTAATATGGCCTTCAGATTGATCTCATATTCATAAACCTGGAAATATTTAATCATATTCAGTAACCAGGCTTCAGCATCTTCCTCCTTCTCCCCATCATAAGAGGGAGGTTTGATCTTTCGGAATTCCCCCTGTAATTCCCTTTTTTGTTTATATTGATGTGTAGCGGAATCTTCATCATCAGACTCATCCATCTTCCTCTTTCCAGAACCTTCGCCTTCTTGGCTGTTCCGGGAAGTTAGTTCTCTGATGAGCTTTTCTTGCTCCTTACTGGCTGATGACAACCTGTCATTCTGGCTTCTCAGTTCAGCCAATTCTCCTTGCAACCTATGCAACATAGCCATCATTGGCGCGTTGGGGTCTGGTGTACTATATTCGTCACGCAGATCCACATAAATTTCTTCACCCTCAGCCATTTCAGCACCACTGTACACTCCACATCACAGATTAGTAAAGTTTACAAAGATTTTTTTCCACAATACTTATTTAATCAAGGAATGCTTAAAAACAGTGAGCATAATAACAGTAGCCCAATTTTATAACTTGGGCTCTGATACCATTTGTCACACCTCCCGTTTCCAACAAATATTTTTTTTTCTATATCATGATGATCTAAAGTCTATTCGACATCTGAATAATTCAACATTTCTTACTTTCTGATTTACACATCAATTATAGGTATTCCCTTTAACACCTATGGTATTTAGGGTCAAGACTCTTAACCTCTTGTTTTAAATTCTATTTATTATACTAACCATTAAGGTTTTTACCTCCATAAACCTTCCTTCATTTTATTAATATATATATATGCTTATTATACATATATATATAACCACGAATTTCCAACATATATATATATATATATCCCCGACTTTCCAACATATATATAGATCCACGACTTTTCAACATATATATATATATATATATATATATATATATATATATCGAATTTAAATCTTTTCCATGTCCTATGGTTACCACAACCCTAGCTTCACAATACCTCCTACGTCCTATAGTTATACGATCCACCATTTTTAACGTTGATATAATTTATTTGTTTGTTTATTGATACTATGAGTTGAGTTGGTCGTATTACGTTATGAACGTAGTGTCCTCTATCAAATCCGAGTGTTGGATACGTTTTGTGGCTATACTCTTTTATGACCCACTGGTTCTTACCTAGATGTAGTCGCACGTTACTTTTCTATATGCATATGGATTTGATTTTATTAACCGCATGTATACAGAAGATATATATAATTCAGACCTTGCGTATGAGATTTCTATTGCTCTTGTAACTCTCGGTTCAGTAAGATGTCGACATCAATTTAATTGTTATATGTACGCATATCTTTGGAAATCTACGATTCCAATTTGGTTTATGGCTTCTGGGTTACGGAACAGCCTGTGTAGTTAATACATTTCAGGTCCTGGGTACGTTGAGCTTTTATTGAGCCCCGAACCCAATGCAACATTAAATTCAGGCGTTGATCCATGGTTAAACCGTTGGATTTGAGCCACCTGTATGGATTGATCGCGTTAGGGTTTTCGGTATGTTTATTATAAAGATAGAGCCATAACCGAGTTTCGCTTTCCGGTCACTTTCTCCATTCTTCCAGCTAGCCATAGCGATGGCGGCTCTGCTGGGCTTTCAGGCGTACAGGCTTTATCCCGCCGATGGCTATTCTCCTCTTGTCTATGCACAGAGGTAAGCTCACGGTATCGTTTTTGATGATCATTTCGTGGTTTATTATGCATGTTGTCATTTACACAGGGTGGTCTCATTTTAATTCAGGGTTTGCATTCCCGACAATTTTCTATACTCTAATCCTTCTCCCCATGTTTCATTCCAGATCAACGTTGCTATGGTTAGGACTTTACGTCCTCGGTTATCATTTTTCCATCACTTCTCCTGTAGTTTGATAAACGTTGCATTTGACAGGATATTAAGGAGTTCGGTGATCCTCGAGGAAATTTTCCTTGCAAATGTGTGTTCAGGACGTCGAAATTTCTACCAAGTAAGACTGTCTCGACGCTGTGATATCTGTTCCTCCTCTCTGCGTTTTCATTTAAATTTTTGGGTTTAATCTATTCACCTGATCTGCGCCTAACTCTTCCAGGCATCTCCGACGCAGGCGTCTCCTCTCGGATCTTTGCATTTCCCATGTAAAGTTTTAAGTTCTTATTTAGAGTTACGTCTTATTCTATGTACATTTCTCAGGTCTGGTTTCGAATTTCATTGTGGACATTTTTGGTTTCTTCGGCTAATACACATAATGTGCTCTTTTACTCGTAGGTATGGTTGATATTCTTTGGCTTCAATATGAATTCAACCTCATCGTTCCTCTATTCACTAATGGCATCTGCTCTCCATATCTTTTTCAGGTCGGTATGCGTGAGCCTTTCGGCTACTGGCGAAGTAGTGGTTCATGAGGAACATTTATATATCTTGTGTTGTTTATTTTTCATATATATATCTAGTCCTGGGTGAAAATTTTATCTCCCAAAGGGAGTTACCCTTTGTTTTGTAAATGATGCATACGCAACAGCCTAGACTGTCAGACGCTCGAACTGAGCGGGATTTAGCCCTCTGGGCGATAAAAATTTCCGGTTTACTTCTCGAAATTTCTTTTTAAAACTAGATATGTGCTAGCGCTGGGTTTGTGGTTTTGTTTCTTTTGTTATACAAACTCTATCATTACTATTCAGTCTTAATTATTGGATTCTTGGTTTTATCCATATATGCCTTTGTTACATGCCATCGTTTGCTCAAAGCAACCATACATAACTTTGGTTTTTAAATTAACAAAAGGGCCAGTTATTACAATTCTTGATATGGTAGGCACATACCTCGTATAATCTAGATGAGTACTCTATCATGCGTAGAATTTTCATTTCTATCACTGATGTAAAATGTATTCCTGCAATGTGTAATGGTTTTCGAATTGAAGATTTCTTACTGTGTTTGGTTGGCTACACCAGTCCGTATCTTTCAGTGTTTAATGCGAACATGACATATATAAAACTCTGGTTATTATCTCGTTATGATTTCTAGTCATATGAAATTTTTACCAGTAGCAACTTTTATGTTAAATGTTGATTCTAATGTTTACTCTATTCTATTAGTCAACATTATTAAATCCCTCGATGTTTCCCTTCGGGGTATGGATATAGATAAGTGTATCATGACTTCAACAGAAATCCATGATGGAGTTCTGTGTAAGTGAAATATGAAATACAGTTGCAGATCTATTTCAACATTTAATAATTTCTCAAACTATAGCTTCAGTCCTTGTCTCTCTATTTTGTCACTTGGTCAACATGGAGATCTTGCATTTATATAGTTTCTTTTCCAGCACTCACACATAAATTTCTTCTATTATTTGACTAGCAGAGTTCATTCTTATTGCATCCATTATGAACTATGATAATATGTTTGACTCTCTTGAAATTTTGATTTCAGGACCAAATACAATGTAATTTGTCTTATGTTCAGATTTTAATAAATGGGAGTCTGGTGCATCTAGTTTTAATGAACCTTCTTTTATTTTAAATTGCAGAATCAGATTAAAGTTAGAATATAGATCATCTTGGGAAAATATGTATTCTCAGATTTGAACCAGTTATGGTTTAAAAATTCTGATAATTTCTTTCCAGAGATGTGATTCCCACAACCATACAAAGGTTGAAGATAATTCTGCTAAACTTCTGTTAAATGTGTGAAATATTACTACATAAAAACTGTACCTAGATTTCTCCTTTTGATGCAACATAAACTCTAATTCTACCTCTTATGGTAAAATATAAATAAATAGGTCAATGGTAGCCTTCATAAGTCTAGTATGCAATTTCATCAATTATATGTAGCCAATTCATACCTTAAGAAGTAAAAACATAGTTAAATTTAGAGACATACCACTATTGAGATTGACCAAACTCCCAACCTTAGAGTCCTTTTGTCTCCCAGAACTCACCACCAAGCTGAGAGCATCCCCCTTGAACAGATCAACCCCTAATTTGTACAAGATAAGCTTATTTAAGCTAATTTTCCCCAAAGCATGTTTCTAATTCTGCGTCCAGAATATCAAGATGCTTTTCTTCCTGTTTGCCTAGGCTTCCCATTTTTGGGATTCTTTAAAGCTGTTTTATGCTTTTCCTCAGCTTTTCCAGCTTTTTACCTCTTCCCAACTACTTTCCTCATCATTGGGGAAATTTAGATTCTTCCTCAAAAATCTAAATTAGAAATAATTCCTTTCAAGGTTTTTTTGAAGGATTGTGGGGAATAGTTGCCTTATCCATCCTCATGGATTTAGCAAGTGATCTCATAATTCTCATTTTTGGTCAATATGCACACCAATATTTTATTCATTTCCTCAACTTAAATATTAAATTACATTCACAAAATATTTATCCTTTGGGGTCCACTCCCCTTAGGATTAAAGTTCAAATGTCTAACTTTGAAATTCCAGCACATAAATTGGGGGTGTTACACATGGGCTGCAACAATCCTTTTGGATGTTGATGTTCTACCTTCACCTGTTGACATTCCAAACATTTACTTAAATATTCAAAAAAAATTTTACGCATACCAGGCCAAAATTATACCTTTCTTATAGCAGTCAACATTTTCTGATATCCTGGATGACTTGCATAATTTCTGCGATGGTACTCATCCATTATCAGCTCCTTTAGAGCCATGCAATTAGGCATGGAAATTTTTCCTCTGAAAGTTAACATATGTTCTTCATTTATTCCATACTCAGATATACTTCCTTGCTTTCTGTTTTCCTCCATTTTCTGTCATAAAAATTGGTATTCTGGATCTTTCTATGCCTCTCCCTTCACTTGTTCAAAGATTTTATTTTCTAGATGATTATGATACAGCTCAAATATACCATGTAATTTTCTGCTTAAAGTGTCAGCTACCTGGTTATCCTTTCCCTTTACGTGCTGAATGTCCATATTAAATTCACTTAAGAAGGCATTTCATCTTGCCTATATTGAGTTGAAATCTACTTTCTTGAAGTAACTAGTCAAGCTGCTATGATCTGTTTTTAACACAAACTTTTTTCTCAGCAAGTAGTGCCTCCATACCCGGAGCACATGCACTACTGATGTTAGTTCCAGATCATATGTTGAATATCTTTTTTCATGATTCTTCAACTTTCTGGATTCGTATGCCACCACTTTTCCTTCTTAAGATAGAACTTCCCCAACACCCTCTTTACTTGCGTTTGTACATACTTCAAATTCTTTGCTTGGGTTAGCCACCCTTAACACTGGTGCAGTAGTCAAAAGTTTTTTCTTCTTTTCAAAACTCTTCTGACATTCGACAGTCCATTTGAAAACTTTTTCTTTCCTCTGTAAGGAAGTGATGGGAAAAGAAATTTTGGAAAAACCTTCGATAAACCTTCTATAGTACCCAGCTAATCCCATAAAGGATTTTATGTCTGCAATGTTCTAAGGTGCTCGCCAGTCCATGGTTGTTTTTATCTTCTCTGGATCAACAGCAATTCCCTCTACTGAAATAACATGGCCTAAATATTGGATTTTTGTCTTGAAGAAATCACATTTGCTGAACTTAGTGTACAACTGATGTTTCCTTAGCATTTCTAGCACAATCCTCAAATGATCCTTATGATCTTCCTTTTTTTTAGAATATATCAAAATATCATCTATAAAAATAAGTAATAAATTATCCAGGAATATATGGAAGACTCCATGCATTAACCACATAAAGGTTGCTGGTGCGTTTGTTAACCCAAAGGGTAACACCACAAATTCATAGTGTCCATACTTGGTATGGAATGTTGTCTTGAAAATGTCTTCATCCTTGATTCGAATCTGGTGATAACCAGATCTCAGATCTATCTTGGAAAACACTATGGCCCATTTAACTTGATCAAATAGATCATCAATTCTTGGTAAAGGGTATTTTTTCTTGACTGTTAATTTGTTGATCTGTCTATAGTCCATGTGCATTCGCATGGTCCCGTCTTTCTTTTTCAGGAATAATACTGGTGCTCCCCAAGGGGATACACTTGGTTGAATGTAACCTTTATCCAACAGTTCTTGTAACTACATGTTCAGCTCTGTTAGTTCTGGCACACTCATTTTGTAAGAAGCCCTTGACATAAGAGAAGCTTCGGGCATTAACTCTATAGTAAAGTCAATGTCTCTCTTTGGTGGTAACCCAGGAATATTTTCCAGAAAAACATCCAGAAATTCCTGCACCACAAGTATATTTTCTATTATAGGTGATTTCTCCTTGGAATCAACATACCCCACCTGAATAGCATATAACTGGCACCCCTTCCTTATACATTTATTTATTTGAGATGTTGTAATTGGACGTAACTGTAATGTCTTCTTGATTCCTTGTATTTCTTTACGTGTTCCATCAGGCAATCTATAATAAATAATATTTTCCTTACATTCCACTAAGGTCTAATGCTTTTCCAACCAATCCATGCCAAATAAAACTTCATATGATCCTAATGGAAAAATGTTCAAATCTACTTCTAACTGTTGTTCTGAAATTTCCAACTTACAACTTGGAATTTTTGTAGTTACTTTTTCGTTTTGCTCCAGTGGCTAGCTATACCAGCCATGAATTTTTAAATTTCTGTTCTTTCATTTTACACAGCTCCACTATTTTGGGACTAACATAAATTAAACTTGCACCTGGATCTACCAAAATAGAAACAGGTTGAGTTAGTATTTATCTTCCAGCTCAATCATTGTTGGCTGATAATCTGCCCGACGGTCTTCCAATGTCGTGTTAATACAAGGGATATTTCGCGCCACATCACCTACCGTAAAAGCCTCTTGAAAATTTGCAACTGTGTCACTCCTTGCTCGTTGTAGGAAGTTTTTGTAGTAATGTGCTTCACGGCACCCCCAGCACTGTAACAGTGGCTTAGTCCCTTGCCCTTGCTCCGGATTGCTGGATGCCTCCATAGGCTTTTCCTTTGCTGGCCATCTGGTTCTCTGGTGATTTCTGCAAAACTTTTTCCTTATAGAATTACGTGTAGAATTTTTGAAATTACTATTTTTGGCATTTTTGAAATTTGTGTTACTTTTCTGTCCTTTCTTTGGTGGCCAATTTCTGCCAGTATCCCCTTTCGCCTTGGACTTCTGATAACACATTCATTCTTTACGAATAGTTTCATCCATTGTTCGAGGGTTTACAAATTCTATTTTCTCCTTCATATGTGTTGGCAGGCTTCTCAGAAATCTCTGCACCTTAGCCTTTTTTTCTCGCAGATAGGGAACATATCGTAACAAGGAAGTGAACTTGGTGATATATTCATCCATAGAAATTTTTCCCAACCTTAAATCATGAAATTATTTATCTTTCTCATCATAAAATTGTTTTGTCAAATACTTGTCCTTAAGGTATTGCTGGAATGAATCCCAGGTGACATCTTGTTCTTCTATGCTGCGAATGTTCTTCACCTCTTCCCACCACAAGGTGGCTTTCTCTCTCAGCTGATATATATCTAATCTAGCCTTCAGGTTGCTACTATATTCATACACCTGAAAGTACTTATTCATTTCTATTAACCATGCTTCAGCTACTTCTTTCGCTTCACCATCATACGTTGGTGGTTTTGTTTTTCGAAACACCCCTTGGAGTTCCACTTTTTTCTTTTTAATTTCTTCCTAATCTGATACATTGCCAGATTTTTCTTCGTTATAATTTTTATTCTTGCTTGGCAGGGATGGGCTTATTTCCACTCTATCCGTGGTGTTATTTCTTTTTTTCTGCTCATCTTCTCTGTCAGTACTTGGATGTTCTACCTCCTGGTTTTGTTTATCTGACAGGATTTTTAATATCTTTTCTTGGTCTTGCAATAATCATTCATTGTCCTTCCAGACATGCACAATTTCCTCTTGCAATTGTTGAACGGTGTTCAATAGGAAACTGGTTTGGTGGTGTTGCTCTTTCAACAATCTGGTAGTTTGTTGATGTTGTTCCACACTTAACTGAGCCCACATTTCTGGGTTTATCATAGCTTTTGCTTGGGGTTCCTCGGTGTCTTGGGGTAATGAAGGTGTTGCTCCCCTCCTCGTTATGTTATATAAATTCTCTTACTCTCGTTATCTGTGCATCAGTACACACACAACTTAACCGTTACTTGACCCTTAAGGTCCCAGCGTATAACCGTTACTTTGATACCACTTGTCACATACACCAATATGAACACAAAAAAAGAAAATTACTTACCTACTTTCGGAGTTAAGAATTACCATATACAAACATGGACTTTACAAATATTAACATAGTTCAATGTTGAATTTCCACATTTATATCATTATAAACTTACATAAATGGTAATAATCATTCGATTATCATTTGGCTTGGATTTCCTTGATACTCGTATTATTATTTAAGTTTGGTTCACTATTAAGGTTGAATGTATACGTATAAATTTTATGCCACATTTCGAAAATATACATACTTCTTTTATTACAGCAATAAAACATTTCTAGCTACCATTGTTAACTTCGCTAGCACCTCTTTCTAAATTTAAGAACCGGGTACTCGGTAATAACTCCAGAGTACTGCTGGGAGATTTCTTTGAAAATTGGTGTGATTATCCTTTTACCTGCTGTGATCTCCACTGTGCGTTTCGACCCGATCTATGTCTAGGATTTGCACGGGAGTTGTCTTGGATTCTCCGCCAAAACCCTAGCTTCTGTTCGGCATATGGCTTGTATACTTACGCTCTGTGATGAATTTCATTTTTATTTGAGGTTTTCACTCTGCATACCTCTCGGCTCCACTGAGAGAGACATGGCTCCACCTCTGTTATTCTTTCACAGTCCATCAAGGTGTGAGCCTTGGGTTTTATCTCTGCATGTCGAACTTCTCTGATTCAAGTTGGAAGACCCAAGAGAAAATTATTGTATGGTGTCGTTACCTTCACAGTAGGTTTGACTTCTTCATCCTGTTATTCCTTAGTTAATTTCTTTTTCTACTGAGAGAAATAGTGAAATCTCAGTTTTTCTTTTTTTTTGTGTAATATCTACGAAATGTTATGAAACTTGGATTCTCTTCTGTAGAAAATGCACTAACAGTCTTCTTTTTTGTTTTGCAATTGCATCCCTGAAGCAAGGTAACGAGTCTACCTTCCGTTAAACAACTTTTACCTTTTTGGTTAAGGAGCATGCAAAAATTTCGAAGTTCTGTAACTTCATTTATTTGGGTTTAGCCTTCTCGACAACAGATCTTTTCTAGGTTTTTATACGGGTACATTTGTCTTAACCTCCTTAGAGCTCGTTCTTGTTTGTCATGGAAAACTGGAGGTTAAATCTTGATAGAATTATTTTCATTTTCAGCAAAATCCGGACCGGTGTGTTTTGTTTACATATAACTGTGTGAAGAAGAATTTCTAAATGGGACAGAGGTCTTGTAACTATTTAATTTCTCTTTCATAAGGAATTTGCAATATAAAAAAATGACTTGTAATTGGACTATGTGTTCTCATCTTCATTTTTTTTTGTGATTTCTATAATGTGGCATAAAAATATTGTCTTTATATCATGCCTTTACTTCATTAAAGCAACTATTTGTAACGAACATGGATCTCAAGCCTCTTAAGCGCGAATTTAAGCCTTGGTTGTCTTAATGGAATTATTATTTACTGGTCTCTATTTATAAACTGTTATATTGGGTAGAAACCCTTGACCTGCTAATGCCATGAAATTTCTTCCAGGTATTTATTTTATTTGGCATATAAGGGTTTGCGAAAGCATTTACATGATTCTCATTTACATGCATACAATGATTCGAATTAAACATTTACTAAGAAATTGATCTTGCTATCTATTTCTTTATATAGATACTTTCAGCTGCATTTATGTATCTGAATCATTAACTTGGTGTCCAGACCACCATATCCTTAAGCCTGTGCATAGTCTGGATTTTAATGGTTTCGGATGATGTATCTTGGGTTTGGGTTTTACCCAGAACTAAGGTCAACAGTTCGTCCGACTCTGTTAACATTCTAATCTGGTTAATTTAGCCTAGATTAAAAGATACAGTTTCTCTTTATAGAACAAATAACCCATTTCTATTTATAAAAGTATAACTACAATTGTCATAAACAATAGTAAATATGAAAGTATATGTATAATTTTTCTCTACTCTGTTTCCTATTTTTTTTTTCATCATGTTCTATAACATTTATCTACAGGATCCTACTTGTCAGTAGCAACTGCTATGTATATTCAATTTTATTATTTTTAGCTTCCTTCATATCATAGAGAGAATAAATATTACTTCCAAATTATTTTGTCTTAAACATTAATAACAGAGAAAGAATGAATAATACTTTCAAATTGTTCTGTCTTAAGCATAAATAATATAAAAAGAATAAATAACACTTTCAGATTTTATTTCTTGTCTTAAACATTTTTTTTATTAACAGAATAGTACCTAAACGTCTGTATAACTGTGGACAAATTTCCACTTCAGTACTAAATTACTTATAATTCACAGTAATACTTATTTATTTTAGCATATTCAAGTTCTGGTCCTCCCAACCATCAAGAGAGGTGATTACGTCATCTTCCTGCCCCCAAGTCCAATCCTGGATGATACATGTTAACAGTGGATTAATTTTCTATTGTGACCTCAGGATGTCCAGTCTAGTTAGTACTAGAAAATAATTTGTTCAAGGATTTCTGAGTATTTTCTACTAGTCTCTACTAGCTTTGGAATTCCATACTCTTCCTTTTGTCTCTAAACAGAACCCCTACTCCTCACTGGGATCAGTCTCTTATTCCCAAAGGAGTAGGTAATTGTTTCCAACTATCCCCAACCATTTACCCCAACCATTTCCGAGTTCTTGGCACATTTTTACTATCGACTTTTCACTTTTCATAGGAAATTCTCTGAACTGATTTATTATTCATAACTAATTATTAATCAAATAAATTTCCAGAAAAAATAATAATTTAAGTCTTTTCTTGACAAAATAAATAAAATAAAATTCTTGTAACTAGTTAACACTAGTTACCTTTAATGAAGTTGTCACATATTCTTATCATTAAGAATTACAGGAATATTCTTCATGTAATATCAATATAATAATTAATAACATTTAATTATTCAACAACCCTCATTTTAAGAGAGTTTTTACAGTAGGTTAAGCAAGGGATATTACAACCATCATGTGTCAGAATTCAACACTCCAACTATTTTTTAATATACCACCTTCTAGATAACCCTAAAGCCAATAGTTTATTAAGGATATAAGCAACAACTCCCAAGTTCTCAAGACACTACCTAGAAAATGCCACTACACCTTCAAACTACAAGCCACCACTTCTCTTAGTCAAGGCCACAACCTTTAGTCTCTCATGTGACCTTGTTTCACAATATTTCATACTAGGTTCTACTTGCACCAAACTTGATCCACCACAGGCCTCGCCTCATTCCATTTTCAATCTACACCCACAATAAAACTATCATCATCAGATTACTCAATACAAAACTCTCTCTCTACTGCAATCTTTCTAAGCAACACATCATCGATCTCAACTCTCACATCAACTCAGTGACATACATGGCTTTGTAATGCATGTACGCATATGTCACAATATAACTTAGCCCCAAACAATTAGTTGCATACAACCAAGCTCTCATATACCAGACTTAAGAACATTGCTAAAATTACATTAAGGCTCATTTACACATGTTCAAGGAAAACATAAAGGCTGACATCCATGCATCTGAGCGATATAGTTTCCACCACCATACAAGAGAGTAATTTTTTATTATTTTTTAAAATTGATATTTATATTGTATAAATTACGATTATTAAATAAATAATAATGTATAATTGAAAGAGAGAAAATGCTAGTTGAATTAATAATTATATTCTATAAATTAGAATCATGAAGTATTTAACAACCTATAATTCTAAGCTAGAAAATTATGTTTAAATTAATGTATTTTTAAATAAATTATTATAGATGAAATTTAATTTTTAATTAATTTTTAAATAATAAATTAATTTTAAACCATTAATAAATATTTAAAATATAAATTATTGAGATATCTTGTTAAGAAATTAAATTTAATTGAAAAAAATAAACATTTCTATTTAATATTTTAAAAATTAACCTAAATTCATAGGCTTAATTTTATACAGATACATATAGTTGCACTCATGAATAAGAGTGGTTTGTTCGAGATGAAATGATAATAGATAGAAAGATTGAAATTATTATTATTAATTTTTATATTCTGTAAATTATATTTACTAAATAGTTAATAATATATCATTTAAAGAGATAAAATGTTATTTGAATTAATTATATTGTAAATAGTTAATAATATATCATTTAAAGAGATAAAATGTTATTTGAATTAATTATATTGTAAATATTTAATAATGTATAATTTAAAGAAAAACAATGATATTTAAATTAATGTAATTTTCCATTATTATAGTTCAAAGTTCAAGTTTTAATTATTTTTTATATAATTAATTAATTAATTTTTAATTATTAAAAAAAACTTTAAAATCTAAATTATTTAGATATCTTTTTAAGAATTCAAATTTAGTATTTAAAAAAAAAAAAATTAATATTTAATAATTTAAAAACTAACCTAAATTCATATGATCAATATATATAAACTTGACTTTATATATTTGTATTTAGTTTTTTTAATTTGATGAAATTAAAATATTCACATAACTCAAACTAATTATTGACATAACTAAACAAGAAACTGCAGGTTAAACTTAACTTTTTAAATTAATTACTGATATAACTAAACAAGAAACTCCATGTTAAACTATTTAAATTAATTACTAATATAAATAAATAAACAAGAAAACGCAACTGTTTTGGAAAACGCCGTACAACCACAGAAAATTATTCTGGCATAGTCAATTATTTGGGCGTATTCCATTTAAAGCCTAAGAACACCAAAACTTGCGTGTCAATGTTAATAATGGAGAAAGCACAGGTTTGAGCATGAACTCAGTGGAGGAGATGAAGCAGTCAACAAGTGGTAGACAAAACGTGGGAACAGGGGAAAGGGTAGAGAAGTCATAGATTTTCAGTTAGCCACTCTCAGAGACGAAAGTTTAGCTTCATACATCTACACTGGCTCGGCTCCACTCTCATTCTCCCTCATGTATAATCTGATTGCATTTATACATGATACGTTTATTCATGATTCATTATTATTTGATTCATGCGTAATGAGAGGTTTTTACTGGCCGCAGCGGTGAGGAAAAAAGAGGCTGTCAAAGAAACTTTATGTGATTTCTGGGCTCTCGAGCATGCTTTCAGAGAGAAGCCGCTGCCGCTGGAATAGCAAAATGCATCTTGGAATTATTTATGAATAATTCTCGATATAAAGATGGTGGATGGCTTTAAATCTCTACGAATAATTCTTTGGGAATGACAGTAGCGGAGAGAGAATTATTCAGAGACGTTTAAAGACATCCAACATCTCCATATCAAACTCCTGCTCATCAGTGGCTGTTATACTCCGACTCTTCGATGAATTTAGATTCAAGGTAAGCTGGAAATTATTGTTCAACATTAATTTCTAAACATTAATATCTTTTGAGATTTTCTTTCCAAAATCATGTATCGACAGAGGTTATTTTTGGTCATATTCCTTTACTATTCGTAAGTTCGAGTCTTCACAGATATTTTTTCAGTGAATTTCCCTTTTTTTTTTTAGGGAAGTGTTAATCGTCCAATTCAGGTGTGCGGTAGCTTCAATGACTCTGAAGCTTGAGTTTGTTCTTTTCTAAAGAATTAGTGAGCAGAATGAGTTTTTAAGCATTGAGATATAATTTTCTGTTGCGTGATTCGCTGAAGAGGTTCAGCTGGAGCAGCTGTAGATGGCGCGGGTGCCAGCGCAGGCGATTCAAGCCAGATGGTATACAGGAATGGCCATTAAAGCCAGATAGTATAAGTTGGGTTGAGATTTTGTACTGGCTAACGCCATTTGGGTTGTGGGAATCTGGAAAATACGATTTCCAGCCATAATAATCAGCAGTCTTTGTCTAACTACTATAGTGATTTGTGCGACTCGTATTGTGTCATATGTTAACTGGTGAACAGAAAAAAATTCATATTTTTTTTTATAAGTGGCATTCAAATATTGAATATGTCCTTTCATTTTTAGCTTGTATTGTGGGCATGAATGCTCCTTAATGGACGCTCTTTAACGTTTGAAAATTGCTGGTGTCTAGCGAGATATTGATAGTTTAAATTTTCAATTAAAATATATCTTTTGTTGGCTCAGATTAAAATGTTGATTTCCCTCTAAATTTAAACTAGACGAGGTGATATTTATAATGTGGAAAGGAATTTTCATTTTATTATTAAATAAATTTTAATTTCTCAATAAATCTTATAAAAGAATGCTATATTTTTTAATAAAAAATAATTTAAGCTTTTTATTGAAATAAAAATTAAAGGTTCGTAGGTTTAGTATTTTTTTTTTATTATTTACTTAGAATCAACTTTATTTGATATTTATACTTATTCCCAAAAACAAAACAAAAAATCTATAAAAAATTATCCAACAGTTCTACCAAAAATTATCAACAATTCTCTTTTCCCATTAAAACTAAATAACAGCCTTGATTAAACCCCCAACCATCGTAATACGCTATTCACGGTAGGGTTTGTCATAGCTTCACCTCAACACTCTCGTAAGATTAAACTCCTTAGATTTGTTGACAAAGCTCAGAGTTTATTTACACAGGTCACATATTTAGGAGTTGGGAGTGTACAAAAATATATATTATTAAGGGTGTAAAAACAAAATTATTATGGTAAAAAATTAATTAAGATAAAATCTTTTTAAAGAATTAATTATATTTAATAATGAAAGATACTTAAAAAATAATTAAAAATTAAAAAATAATAAAAATACTAATTTCATTAATAAATATATTTTATAAATATTACATTTTAATTTTTTTGGTTAAAAGGAGCTCTATTATCAATTCAAATATTTACATTTGTTATGTTGTTCAAAAATTTACATTTGTCATGTTTGCTCAACTCTCTCACCCTCACTCCAACCAAATTTGTTGGCTAAGACAACAACGTACTGAAAAGAAAATGACCAAACACTACATCCAAAATACCAACCATAAACATCTAGATACACCAAAAAAATTGCAAAATAAACACAAAGTAAACCAACATCAAAAGCTTTTTGGGGGTGTGGGGCCTTCCCATTTTCCAGTAGTCTCAAGTGTCAAATACCTTCAAGTGCATGGTTCTCTAGGTGATCAATCCTCTTATCCAATTGGTCCAGCCACTCCATAGTTAGTCATTGATTACATATGATAGAATCCATCTCATCCATCATCAACCATTAGTTATTTTGGATGTCATTTCCGAAGGAAATCAACTTGTTTCGATCATCATGATGTTCCTTCCTCATTTCACCCAGGTCTATTTGAAATTTTTGTAGGATCCAAGTTATCGATTCCAGTGTGGTTGTCCAAAGCTCTGGACTAGGCATAAGGATGAATTATTGATCCACTTCATCAAATGACTCTCCCTCAGGTCCAACCCCTCCTGCCTCCCCAACTCCTCTGCTAGCATGTGCACAGTTTTCACCTGTCACGGCTCCTCCTTGTTGGTGTACATGCACATAGTTAGCCTTAATTAGCTTTAGTTGAACTGCAGTTATTGCATGTGATGTGCAGTCATCTTTAGCCAGTTAACTTGAGTGCTTACCTGTGGTGTACACTTGGCTTTAGTTAGTTAACTCTAGTTTCTTGCATGTGGTGCATGTGCACATTAACAGAACATAAAGCACAATTAGCTTCAGTTAGCTTTAATTATCCATAGTTATTTCATGTACAACTAAGCTTAGCTTATTTGTTTTATATATTCATTCTCAACAGAATATTGATGAATCAAAATCCATTATCAATTCCAATTTTTCTTTTTCAATTCTGGTCAATTGGTGCAATTATTCTTCTGTTAGATCTGTATTTTTGCTCTAATAATTATAAATGGTATAAGAGCTACAAGGGCTTGGAGAATGTGCATGAACAATATTTTGCAGGTTTGAGGAGAAAAGAATTGGAAATTGTTCGAAGATTTGATTTGTGGATCGGAGTATTAAAGAATGGTCACAATTTTTGCTACAACCACAATGCAAAAGAATGGAATTCCCAACTTCCACCATTATTACTCCATACAATTACCATGAATGGAAGCCAATGATTTTGCTTCATATTATGAGAAAAGGTTTCTACCAAATAGTCATGGGAATGGAGAGAAAACAAATGACAAAGGATGTGAAGTTAGATTGGCTTAATAGATCTGACATGCTTGATGGAATATTGTGTTGATATGTGTCTACTGATATTATTTATCAAATCAGAAATATTAAATCACCACATGATATCTGGACTGCATTGAAAGGATTATATGGTGATGAAAATGATATAGAAGAACACCATTTGGAGGAAAAGAGATCGAGTTATTATAGAAATCATGAAAGTGGTGAAGACTCTAATAATGTGGACAAATATTCTCAAGACAGTGTTGAACAAGAAGACTTTGCTTATTTTATTTTTAATGAACCTATTGCAGATGAGAATTGTATGTTGTCCAATAACGAAGACATTGCACATGAGGAAATATCTTCCTTTTCTAGTGATGAAGACACTAATTTCAAAATCATAGAAGAGGAATTTGATTCCTCTGCTATTGATGATGTTGATGATGCAGATCTGACAAGGTCTCAATTTAGTGATGCCCCACATGCACTCTCAGTCTTAGAGCCATGCATGCCCATGCATGCATCTAAGGAGGAATTTATAACACCATGTATGTGCATGTATGCATCCACAAAGGCATCTCTAAATTCACACATGCACATCCATGCATCCCTAGATACAATCATTCCCATGGATGTATATACAGTGCATGAATCTAATCGTCAAATGCAAGATGAAGTTGCAGGGAATCCATATTGGCATGAAATCATGTATAAGGAAATTCGGTCCTTGAGCTAATCATGGGAGGTGATACCTCTACTTCCAAAAATGAAGGTTATTCATATAGATCCATGATGGGATCATCGATCTTTAGTATTTTCTGAGTTCTGAGCACACTAATGATATTTGCACCAAGAATTTCACTGAGAAAAAGTTTTTATTTCCATGAGATCATCTCGGGGTGAAGAAAATGACTACCTAGCACTTGTATTTTCTCTACTTTTTGCATTATATTTTGAGGGGGGGTTTTCTTCCCACTGGGTTCTCCCTCTTTCCTCTTTTCATGCATTGTATATGGGTACCTAAAATGGCCTTGTTGGTCAGACTCATTCATTTTTCATCACACTCACTCAAGTTATGCTTAAGGGGGGGTGTGGGTTTCCATACACGCAGTTAGCCTTAATTAGCTTTAGTTCAACTATAGATATTGAATGCGATGTGCACTTGTATTTAACTAGTTAGCTTGAGTGCTTATGTGTGGTGTGCACTTAGATTTAGTTAGTTAACTCTAGTGCTTGCATGTGGTGCATGCGCACATTAATAGTACATAAAGCACACTTAGCTTTAGTTAGCTTTAATTATCAATAGTTATTTTATGTAAAACTAAGCTTAACTTAGTTCCTTTATATATTGATTCTCAACCTAATATTGATGAATCAAAATTCATTCTCAATTCCAATTTTTCTTTTTCAATTCTCACAAGTTGGTGCAATTATTCTTCAGCTAGATTTGTATTCGTGCTCTAATAATTTTACACTCGTCTCCTAGCCCAAAATATTTTGCGTAGCATAATTATTTTGTAGTGAATTGAACACACTTTAGCTCCATCCCTCTCTCACTAAGCCACCTTCTCACCGTTCATGCCTTCGAAAGCCAAAAAGCCCTAATCCCATGATGACACTTCCCTACCAAGAAAGAAGGGTCACCACCATTAACGTCCACCTGCTAAAATTATAACACTTGATTGTTGCCAGCACACAATTCCATGAGCCCACAAATCCACCTCAAGTTGGAAGACCGCAATGCCAATCATCTCTGCCCAATACTCTAGATAGGTACACAAGCCTAACCAAACACCAAAGTCAACCAAGCTGCGACACTGGGCTATATTTTACCTTACTGAGTCATAGGATGGAATCATCAAATGATTTTTCTATCCAAAACCCCTAAGTGATATACTCAACAACGTGGATTTTTGAATTCGATTTTAGCTTCAAATAGAAAATTCACTTCCAGAACTTGCCAACATGCGGGTCCTATGTCAAACGAGAAAATTTTCACCACCCTCACCCATATTTTGTCCCTCCAATTGTAATTAACAAAATATTTTTATGTCGTCTAGGATCGGGCATGCACAACCAAGTCATTTGTGTATCTGGCTCTACTCTACTAAATTTCATCTTCCCTCCCATAACCTTCACCATATGCCTCTTCCAAAATTTCTTATGAAGAGATATAATGAGTGCGTGAGGGTCAAGGGATCTATTAGTCCTCACCTGCCCTCCCCATTTTTCCTTACATCGCACGATCATCTGATAGAACTCCCTCTAGGCTATTATCACCATCGCTTCCTTCTTGATTTCTTCTTCGTATTGTAACCTCCATTGAGGTCTTGAGATCATTATCCACAACTTGTTTTAGCTCCTCCTATGCTTCCATTAATGGATCTAGGGGTTAGTTTTGGTTTAAAGTTAGACATGTTTCCTGGCAGCTGTAGTTTGTTAATAGGTCTGCTACTCTATGCCTTTTTTTGATAGAGTGAGAGGTGAATTCATAAGGGAATCACAATAAGAAATACTAAATTATTTCGGTTACCAACTCGAGCTTTTATATCTTGCTGACACATTGAGCCAAGGCACCATCTATAAGTTTATTTGTCACCCTGATTCTTAGCTATGAGTTTCCATCTATATGCATCTTATAAAATCCATTCTCTTTTTCCTAGGTGAGGCCTCTCTAGGGCACAAAACTCTGCCACATGATTACTATTGAAACCATATTAACTCACATAAAATCCTAGAGGATTTCCCCTCACATCCTGAATGATTCATCCATAACCGGTTGGGCCCATTTACCTTTTGAGTCTCCATCAAAATTTAATTTCAGAAATACTTTGGGAGGAATAGTGAAAACAACATGTGAAGATATTCTCAATCAAATTATTCAGACATTCATTCATTCTACTAATCAGATTTAAAACTATCTCAACCAAATTTACATAAAGATGATATATCTCAGTTAATTTATATAAAGATGATCATAATCATTAAACAATATTAATGTTGAATAATTTACACCCACAGTTTTACCCACATATAATGTGGGAACATTGTGATATTCTGCACCGAAAATGTTGATTTATAAATGTGTACTGGTACGAGGTCGATATATGGATTCCAGGAGTGGTATTGCACGTTCTTCTCTGTTTCAGGACACCGCTTGATGCCGACAATGAGGGGTGATGTAGGGATATCTGTATCAAAGTCTTCAAATTAACTCATTCTTTGGATGTTTGAGAAGGTTGTGGACCAGCAATTTGCTTACTCTTTGCGAATTTGATTTCTTACTTGGCATTCTTCTAACCTAATATTGTTTATATACAAAATTTTGGATTTGAAATACGATAAATAATATAAAATAGTTATACATTATAGATAATATTAATTGCTTCTAGTCATATTTTATAGTTTCCATTGTTTGTAAATTCTTGAGTGGAGTCCATTTATTTAACAGGTTAGGATAATGCTCAGTGATGTTATCCATAAATTTATGGTCTTGGTGGAAGATAGTGCTATCTCTATAATTATGGTCATGTTATGAAAGTACGAGTATCAAATAGCTAAATTTAATAAAGGTTTATACTAGATTTGTTTCATAATAGATATATAGAAGTATTGTTAAAATGTGAATGTGTTAATCACTTCGTCGGAGTATTTTCATAAATTGTTTTTGAGTTACTCACAATAGTATAAAATTACTATATGCATCATGAAACATTTTTTCTCTTTTGAATCTCTCATATATAATTGAAGTGAAGGAAGCTCTATTACACATTTGAACAAATATGTGTTAATTCTTTATCATGTTCACACATGTAATGTTTTATAAATTTATATGTGGGTTGTAGTTGGGGAATTTACTTTAAGTTATTGTTGGTTACTTTGGTGAGTTGATGGTGAACAGATGGAAATACAATGTTATCATCATTATTCTTATTTTTTTAATCACTCATTTCAACTATAAACAACACTAGAACTATTTTTCCAACTATTTATTTCTTCTAACTATAAATAAAGCTACAACCTTGTGACCTAAAGATCAAATTAGTATATTTAAAACATGAATACCTTAGACACTAAGTTGTTCCTTCTTGTATAAATTCCTTAATGAGACATGTCATGTTTCCTACAAATAGCTTATGCTACAATCCTTACTATAATACATATCCCAAAAAATAGAAACTAGTTTTTTTTAAATCTAAATCATACATATATCAACAAGATCCAAGATTTTGTTTTTGGCAATATTTTGTTGATGGAGTGAAGATCCAATTATATTCATAGAATACATCTAGGATTGAAATGGACTCCACATCTTGTAACAACACTCCCTATCACATTGAGTATCGTGGTTAAAACTGTAATACTACTAGCAATGTTAGTAAATGTCATGTTAGCAATTACAACTTATACCCAACATTCCTATAATAATACGATGAGTTACATCACAAAGAAGAATCCAATAAGCTATAGGTTATAATGGATTCTAATAAATGTGTGTATATAATGGAATCAAACTTTAACCTATTATCACTCTGTAATTTCCCAAGTTATGGGAGAAACCATAAATGTAACCACAAAACCACTTTGGAGTTTAGGATCTAGCCTTTCTAAACTGAGAGAGGGATCTCTCTGTCAAATTTAACTTTATTGTATTTATGATATTAGGATAGCTATGAATGTTAAATTTTTTGTTCGATTTTTTGAGAATTTTCTTAATTGGATTGGTTAATTAAATGCCTAAACTTCCATTCATCTATGCAGTCTACAACTTAACATGGACATGTCTTAGATATTCAAAGGGGTCTCATAGCACAAGGTAGTTGAACTAACTATATCATTTATATTTAAATGAAGTGTAATAGAAGAATGAAATAGGTTCAATTAAGAAAAATAGTAGTTAATAATTCTTTAACTTAATATCTGTTGACCGGATAAATCGATCTTGCAGACAAGATCGATCTCCCTAGTGTCAGAAGACAATCTAGCAACAAACAAACAACTAATTTTGTCTTTCTATAAATATATTTATTTTACAAGTAAAAGCTATGAAGGTGTCGATCCTACCTTAGATCCAAATGCTTATTTGTGGTCATAGTGCTTCCGTCGCAACAAGAGTTCTTTCATCACAAGAAAGTGTCGTCTTTTGTCGACCTGCAATCACAAACAAGAAAATATTAAATAGCACATGTATAACAAATAATCATAAAACACACCTATCATAGTGATAAAGGAATCTATGAGATAAACAATCAAACAACAACTTATTGAAATAAACAATCGAACGACAATTTATTGAGAAAAACAAAACTTGATTGTATTAATCTTAAAATAACAGAAGAACCTTACAACCTTAGCCTGGATGTTTGAAAAGGCCTTCCCGGAGTCCGAAGCAGGAGTCTCCTCTACTTTTATAAGTCTTGCACTCTTCCTCCAGGAGCAGTAAGAGGTATGTGATCTTTCCTCTCAAAAGCTCAGTAGAAAGAAGACTAAATCTCAACAACACTTCAACTCAATCACACATAAAGCTTTAACTCCAATTCTCAATGTCCAAAATATAACCATTTGAGGCTACCCAATGCCTCCTTTTATAGAGTAGATGCGGAGGTTAGGATTCCACCTTCGTAGGGATAGAATCCTCCTTCAAAGGGATAGACTCCTCACATCAAGGGATTAGTTCCTTAAGGTGAGGTATACATGCACCTTATCAAAGTGCACGGATCCCGAAAAATTCTCATCTAGAACATTCTAGAATTGACTTCAAATCAACTTTTTAACTTTACTTTCTCACCTTTTTGAGTTTGGAGGGGGTACGCAGGAATTCCAAAGGAAAAATGTGTTCTAGAATGCAAGTAAGCCATGCATTACCTGCATACCCAAGACAGAAACGCAGGCAGGCTTCATGTTACCTGCGTACCCATTCTTTCAGAGGTTTTTAGGGTTTTTCTTCTTGTTTCAGGGCTTGACATGAGGAGTAAAGGTTGTAAGACTTGCAGAGGAGGTATTTATGAGTGTTAATGAGCCCATACAGTTAGCAAAATGTCAAGGTGATAGTTTTTAGTGTAACAATATCAGAGGAAAACATTTAAATTATCTAGAGCCAGAATTAGAGTGTATCTTTCAGCAAATTTTGTTCATCAACTTTCTGTAAAATAATTTGGATTTAAAAACACATAATTAGGAGAAAAAAGAAATAAACATGTAGATAGTGAAAGGATCACTTCATTCCAAAACATGAATCCTCTAAAATAGTCCTTTTATTACTGATTATCCCATCAAATGGAAAAGTACAATAGCTTCCAAAATGCAAAAATCAACCCTCAATACTTCTAAATTTGAAGGATTTAGGAAGTTATTTAGAAAATTCCTCTCATAATTAATCAGGATATATTTTAGGAAAATATAGAACAAATTATATCTATTACTACAAGCTAATAGGGAATGTTGGAACTGTTTGAATGTTAGGCCTGATTTGAAGGAGGTTGTTGTTGATCGATCACTTTGATCCTTGTTGCAATGTTCATCCTTTGACTAAATATAGAGTTACTCACTTAATCTATTAACTCACATAACTTATTCCACCTTTCTTCATTAGGAATAGACAACTTATTCACCCTATTGTAGATCTCATCTACTTTAGTGTCCTTGGAAAAAGTAGTTCTGATGAAATTTTTTTGATTTAACTCATGTTGTATGGTTAAATAATTCTCCAGTGTTTCAAGAAAGGTTCATCATGTTATGCTTCCCGTTATACCTGCAAACTTGGAGTTGTCCTTAGCCATATCTTTCAATTTCTTATTGTAGTCCTCCTCAGTGATCAGTTTGTCATTTATCACAAATAAACTTGGCAATACATTTTTGTTCAACACTTCAAACCTGTTGAAAAACCCACTAACACAAATTTCCATACCCTGACATCTTTCTTCTTAAGAGGCATGTTGATTATTCAAATTGCGGGAAAGGGAAAACTGATAGTGGGAGATTATGATGGATTTGTTGATAGCCGGTTGTAAGTGGAAACAACGTATTTTTCCTATGCTCTATTGGCTTCTTTGTCAGCTATGGAAGCTTACTTTGTTAGCAAAATTTTGAAAATAAGGCTGACTGTAAAATCTGTGATAAAAGGGAGTGAAAATAATGCAGAAAGGGGGTTTTATGGTGATTGAAAAATCCCATTGGAGGGGAAAGGAAATTTTTGAATTCAAATGGTTATCCTAGAAAACAATAAATGTGTAATGAACATGGAAAAGTGTCGAGATAGGAGTGGAGGGGAAGTCGCAGGAAGATCTGGTGGGAAAAGATGAAGCATCGGTGGATTTTAGAGGGGCTAGAGGCGGTAAGAAGTTTGTGAGTGGGGTGTGAAACATGGAGGGACTGACACGTAAGGGTTGGAACCAAAAGGGAGGAAACATCTTTCGGACATCCACCCACCCCTCTCCCCCCCTCCTTAATCTATAAAGATAGGATGGGTAGGGTGGGTGCAAAAATCACTATCAGTCGTTAATCTAATGAGGTGATGATCGAACAGCTAATAGGAGCATGCAATTTAACCAAATATGAATAAAATCCTTTTTGTTTCTTTTGAACCTTATTATATGGGCAAAAAAATTTGGATAAGATAAATAATGCCTCTGAATGTAGGATAAAAACATTTGATAAGCCTAAACATAGGATAAAAGGCCACATAATGTAAAATCAACCTCCTTTTGTTGGGAAAAAATACTAATATGGGGGGGGGGGGCACGTAATTGAATCAATATTTATAACTCACAATAAACTTTAATTTTTGTTTATTGATTTCTATACGCGACTTTGATTAATCCGACTAGTGTATACACACGACTATCTTTAATGAAACTTGTGTATGTCGAGATATCTTACCATGCAGATAAATATTTACTTAGATTAGTGAGTCATTCATTCATAATACATTTAGTAAGTAGGATGCATGTGTAGTAAGAAGAAAATAAATCATCACACATAAGCAAGACACATGAACACCATGATTTAAGGTGGAAACCCATGTTGGGAGAAAATCATCATTGTTGTTATCTCCATCTTCAATAGTTATTATAAAGAAAACAAATTACAATATTGTAAGGGCACATACTCATACCAGCACGTAAGCACCCACCTGCAGAAGGTTGAAACCTTCTCTCATTCTCCATTTACTACTCGAAGGGAGCTCCAACTCCCTTACCTCGTTTACCAGCTACCATTGGAAGGGAGCTATGCCCCCCTTCTCTTATTTTCCAGCCTCTCCTAGAAGAGAGATAATACCCCCTGATCTCATTTACCAACAAATACAGCAAGGTAGATACCACCCCCTCACTGAAGGCTCCAACCCTCAGCACCATTGCGAACCACGTTTCATCAATTTTCACACTGGATCTAGCAAATTGAATACAACACAACTTGTAGGCCTCTTTTTATCAGATTTTTAGACTTGATCCACTCCACTAATTTAATCCCAAATAACATACATCAAACTAAAACTCATAAATGTATTAAATAATTAACTGGATCATCAATCAACCAGCCAATCACTTATCTTTAATCACAATCAACTAGCAGCATAATGAATACTTAAACAACCCATATATATATATATCTATATATATATATATATATATATATATATATATATATATATATATATATATATATATATATATATATATCACTAACAGAAAACATAAATGTAGAAATTATATAAATAATATGTATTCATATGTATTCAAATGGACTCAATATGATCATGTAATAGACTAGAGAAAAATACTAAATCCTTCTACAATTAATTCTGCAGAAATTAAACTTGATCGCACAATCACACCATGTAAAAGAAAGAAGAAAATCAATCCAGAAGACATATATTTTTCCTGGGGAAATATTTCTACTTAAAACACCTTTATCTATATTGTATAATTAGCTAAGGAATCATGAAACAACTACAATGCACTCTTCTCGTAAGAGTCTCCTGCACTCTGCTAATCGTCTCACACTGATTCAGACAAAATCGGGCTAACACTTAAGCAATTATCAACTTTTCTTCAGCCTTCCTCTCTCACTAAATTCATGAGGAATGCAATCCATGTTCCTTAGGAATTTTATACTTTCTCAACTGCGCAAGTATCATGGGAAATACTATGGTGTTTTAACTACATCCGGGCAGTTTGTTAAAAATACAACTGATAGGCAACTTCCCTTAAACCTTTGTCTCAACTGGGTCTCCACTAGAACTGGCATGCATGCATGTGTTAATAGTAAATCATAAATTGCATGGCAGATCAATGCATGTGAATTAAAACTCATTTAATTCAATTGATCTCTCCCTAGTGCAACAATCAATTACAACTAGTTAAACTTATTTTAACTCAATTAATTGAGTTAACTGATTTCTCATGCATTAAACTAATACAGTAACTGCAAGTTGGACACTAAAACAAATATAATCACTCTACATGCCTCACAAACAAACCTCAACTCGAATTCCATGAGCTAACTGATTCTATGACACTCAATTAACTATTACAGGTGATTATGAGATAAGATTACAATTTATTGTCCAATTTATTTAAGGGATAAATAAATTTGACATACATTTCTTATAATTTAATTAAGAAATAATTAAATAAAAAACCTCCATGGTAGCCATTTCTTGGTGCCATTTTCTGGATGACAATTCCAATGTTTCTTCTTGCAAATTTCAACATTGCCTTTGAACAAGAAAGGAGTTAATATTTCCCGATCCGGTAGCTTTGGAATGTTTTTGGATGCAACACTTCTTAGTGTTGTTCGCACATGAAACTCTCTAGAAACTGAATAACCTCCAAACAACTCAATCAGTATAATGTATCTGTCATCAGAGTCTTTTGACTGCTGGATCCTACTACACATGTCTACTGAACTCTCCACGTTGTTGAAATCCACGTCCATGCACTCTGCACTGCTATCAACTTTGATCTGTGCTCCATTACTTGACACGTGTCATTCTGATTTATGTCTTCCTAACATCTTACTACATCAATATAATCGATCCTTCCTAGTACTGCTATATTGTGGGCTCGTCCTAGCCAGGTTCGATCCATGGGACACACCATCTCAATTAGCCCTAATCAATTAATTCTTGGGATTAAGTTTTCAAATCGCCCCACCTCACACCTAGAGGTATAGCTGCATGTACTCCCTCTTCTCTTCTCGCTTGAAATTTCCCCCTCCTAGAGGTCTCTTCTTGAGTGGATTCTTCCACTCAATCTCCTCTCTACTTCTCGAATTATGGCTTCCCCACAAAATTCTGAGACTATTGATGAGGCTGCATATTGAGAGATAATTTCTCCCCCTTAACCACCACGTAATTAACCACTCATTTTCTCCTCAAATAATTGCATGCATCCTTAACCTTGAGAGAATATGGGTTCTTGACTCTTAAACTGAGCTACTTCACCTGTACTAAGGCTATGTGTTTAAGGAATTTTTTTTTGTTTCTAAACATCACCTCATAACCACAGTCTTCCAATACCGCTATGGAGACAATATTATTCCTTAGTCTTGGAAAATACAAAATATTTTCTAGTGTGAGAAGGGAGTGAAAATCCCTTTTAAAGGTAATTGTACCTATGTTGGTAGTGTTATACCTCTTGTCATATCCAAACTCTATGTTTTGTTGAATGTCCTTCTCCACCAAGTCACTAAATATATCTCTATTCCCTGTCATATGGAAGAAGGTGCCACTGTCTAAGTACCACATGCATCCCATTACAATGTTTTCCATGCATGCAATGAGAGTAAAATCAAGCTCGAACTGTGAAGCCAATGCTTCACCTGCTGTAACTGCATGGTCCTTCTTGCTTGCCTTCTTCTATGGAAAATTTGTAGCATAGTGCATATGCTCGTGACAGTGAAAACATCTGATCTTGGACAATTCTCTCTTGCCCCCTTTCCCTTGTCACTTATTTCCCTTGGATTTATTTCCTTTTCTTACTCGCGCGCATTATAATTATCCCGTCGTCGCAAAATTTTCTTAAAAAAGAGTTGGTTTTAAATCAAGGATATCTCCCTCATCCAAGCTCTGATTCGATTGATTTTTTTTTTTTTTATTTGGGTATTTGTTCATAAGGAATCCAAATATGCTCTTTTTTTTAATTTTTCACCAAAATTTTTATATTTTCTTTGCCACCTCGCGCACATAAAAATTTTCCGGTCTGATACCATGTAGAAATTAGAGAGACAGTATGTATGCCAAAGGATTCAATCTGATCATGCAATATACTAGACCAAAATACTGAATCCTTCGATAATTAATTCTGTGGAAATTAAACATGATCACACAATCACCCCAAGTAAAAGAAAGAAGCAAATCATTCCACAAAACAAATATTTTTCCATTGGAAAGCTTGCTGCTCAAAACCCCTCTATCTATATCGTACAATAGACCAAGGAATCATGAAACAATTACAATGCACTCTTCTCACAAGAGTCTCCTACACTCTCCTAATCATCTCACACTGATTCACAAAAAATCAGGCAACACTTAGCCAATTCTCAGCCTGTGTTCAACCTCCCTTATGCAATTCATGAGGAATGCAATCCCTATTCCTTAGGAATTTCAACCTTTCTCAACTATGCAAGTATCATGGGTAATCCTGTGGTTTTTTAACTGCATCCTCAAAGTTTTCTAAAAATACAATTGATAGTAAACTTCCCTTTAACCTTTGTCTCAACTGGGTCCCCACTGGAACTCACATGCATGAAACTGTCAATAGTAAATCATCGGTTGCATGGTAGATCATTGCATGTGAATTAAATATATTTTAATTCACTTGATCTATTACTCATGAAACAATCAATTACCACTAGTTAAACTCATTTTAACTCAATTAATTAATTTAACTGATTTCTCATGCATTAAACTAATACACTAACTGCAACTTGGAGTGAAAAAAATAGAATCACTCTACATGCCTCACCGACCACCCTCAACTTGAATTTCATCAACTAACTGAGTCTATCACACTGAGTTAACTATTACAAGTGATTATGAGATAATATTACAATTTATTTAAGGGATAAAAAAATTTGACACACATTTCTTCTAATTTAATTAAGAAATAATTAAATCAAAATCCTCCTTGGTAGCCATTTCTGGCTGCCATTTTCTAGATCTTCTTTCTAGATTCCAATTTCACTATTTCTTGTTACAAATTTAAACCAGAAACAAACCTATGTATATATGTGATTTTACTGAGACGAACCTGCATATAGATCTGTAAACATTTCAGGACTGTGTAACTCTTTATAACAAATAATTAGCTCAGGTCTTATCCTTCACTTCAACAAACATTCGCCAGATCAAAGATCTAAACATTTCACAAATAGATCAAGTAAATACATAGTCATTTCAGGTCTAGAGATCATGATCCATCATTTTATTCATAGCTACATCATTATTTTATATCTATTAATAAAATGTAACCCATTCCATGCACATATAGTTCAGAGTAAAGTATTTATTCAATACCCATACACGTGCATGCCTTTGTACTATGAAATTCACCTCCTTCTACCTTTTGAGCCTTTACCAGTACAATGATCCAAAACACAGGTGCCGATTAAATTCTTGGCCGGAATCAAATATATGATGTAACACTCAATATTGTGGGCTAAAACCATGGTAAGGACCGCTAGTGTCATAAATTTAGAGTGCAGAAGACATACACTACTTTTCTTCTTCTTTTCTGCGTGTATACATGAATTTTCCTGAAATAAATCGTGTATAGTTCCTTAAATATGTACTTTATCCATATTATTCTAAACCACTCTGCTTCTGCATAATCCATACACTTTACCTTTTACAATTGGTTACCATCAAGGACAAAACATGCAACCATAATAAATCATAATGTTAAGAATCCCCTCGTTTGGACTTGATGGAAACCATGTTGGTGTTTGATCACTGCAACATGTAGATACCTTATATACAATCATAAACATTATTCAAACACCAAGTTAGTGTCCCCCTTTGAAATTAAGGTAAAATGGCATATCAATACCAAAACAAGGTTTCTCTTTTCTTGTAGAAGGAAGAGCTCTGTAGAACTGATATGTACTGACCATACTCGCCCTGAGAACATGTTGAGTCTTTAGATTCAATAGAATACATGACTCTATGAATCAAATAATTATGACATTTCCTATCACCAAGGACTCTTAGGACTTTATTTGACTCATCTACCCAACCAAATGGTTTACATATTTGACTGAGTCCATGCATGAATGAATATGAAAATATTTACATCATAGGTCTCAACATGACCTTTACATTACACATATGACCTGTTATAACCAAGACCAAAGGATCTCAAGAGAGAGATCATAATTCAGCAACCAACATAATGTCAATAATGCATTATTCTCAACAAGGATAATGCTCCCCATGAAACTTTGCTCCTACTCACCACAAAAAATTATTCATAAAGGCAGCTTCATCAATTAGATAATAAAAACTTACTATCATATCAACAGATATAACAATCAACATGAGATCAAGAAAATTACACTGGTCTTCTAGAATTGTTCTTGAGTCTATCTCACTGTTTTTCTTATCATAGAAAAACATACACTACTATCTCCAATGGAACTCACATGTATACATGGCTTTATTTCATGAAACCCACATAAAAAAAGTGAAATAATGAAAAATTCACAGCTCCATCTCCCCCTAGACTTATACAGTATGTACCTGTCTTCTCTTTTTCAGATCAGATGCACTCTTAGAAATAAACACAACCAAAATTACTAGACCGACCACGTGAATCACCATATATTTCTCCCCCTGTGATGACACGTTATTGATTCCTATAATGTATCTCACATCACTCCTGCAGTCATTATGAGAAGTAAACTTTAGAAACATATGACTACAATAGGGTTAATATTCCCTATGTTTTTTCATCGGTGCTTCTTCTTTTTCCAAATTTTCTTGAAATTTCTTATTATGTGCTGGAACTTCTCCAATCTCTTAGATCTGTTCATGATACTTAACCCGCAAGATGTGGCCTTATGCCCAAATGAGTTACAATAGAAATAACATCCATTAAAGGATCCTTTCTTTCTTGATCTATGAAATTATTCAATAACTAGATTCCTTTATTTTAGGGAATTATCACCATCCATGGTACATGCCATGAGCACTTGCAAAACTTGATTAGAATCTCCCTCTTCTTCAATAGAAAATCCATCATTATCTCCATTTGTATAAAAAAATACTTCCTTCTTCAAATTGTTTCCCTTTATCATGATTTTCTTTATAAGTACATTCAATAGCATAATGACCAACTCTACCACAAGAAAAACACTTGAACGAAATTTCACCTCTGAATCTTAGAATACTTGGTTGAAGTCTACTCACAAAATCTACCTCTTATTATTTTTATATATAACATGATTATGTGAGAACTTCCTTTTATTTTCCTTTTGCAGAGGCCTTAAATGTGGCTTCTTTGACTTATGAGTGACCTCATTTTCTCATTTCAAAAGTAGTCAAGATACCGTGAAGTTGAACAATAATAAGAGTCCACAAATCCTGCTTTTCTTCAATAGCTGACACTTTTGAATTGAACTTTGGAGTCATAGATCTAAATATTTTCTATACTAAATTTGAGTCTTTTATATCTTCACCCATATTCCTCATAGAATTCACAATCTCATCTATTATTACAAATAAACTTGCAATACTTTCATCATCATGCATTTTTATATTTTCATATTAAATTCTAAGAGTTCGAAGTTTAGCACTTTTTACCTTTGCATCACCTTCATAGCTCCGAACGATATTTTCCCATATTTCCTTTACTGAATTTAGCTCCATAACTTTGACAAATTCTCTTTATGACAGGATCCCTAATAAAGCATTGACAACATTTTCATTGGTTTCATATCTCTTACTTTCTACTACATATGTAGGAATGCTTGTTGGATACTGGTAACCTCCTTCCATGACTCCCCATACATATCCTAGAAGACTTTTCAAATAAGATATTTTTCATATCTTCTAGAACAATAGATTACTTCCATTGAACAATTGAGGCCTCAGAAAAAACACTCCATGAATTCCCATTGCAATGGATCTCCTTCAAGTGATCAAGCTTCTTCTAAAGTACTTGCTCTGATTCTAATTGTTGGGAAAAATACTAAGAGTGGGGTGAATCAGTATTTACAACTCACAATAAACTTTAATTTTTCTTTACTGATTTCTATATGTGACATTGATTAATCCAACTAGCGCATACACATGAATATATTTAATGAAACTTGTGTATGTCAAGAGATATTATTATGTAGATAAACATTTACTTAGATCAATGCATCATTCATTGATAAAAAATTTAGTAAGTCGTAAGCATGTGCAATAAGAACGGAATAAATCATCATACATAAGAAACACATATGAACACTAAGATTTAAGGTGGAAACCCACGTCAGGAGAAAAAAACCATTGTTGTCATCTCTGTATTTAATATTTATTATAAAGAAAATGTAATATTCCAAATATAGCTTTTAGTAATTATAATATTAGATTTTGTATTCCTTAATGAATAGATGAATAATAGTGTAGAGGGACCCATAAATCCCGTTAGTATGAATAAAACCACTTCTTAATGTGAATATGGATAAATGCATCTATATTGGGTCAAGATGAATAAACTACTTCTTGGTGTGAATGTGGGTCAATGCATGAGGACGGGGTCAAGATTGACCAAATCAACAACGCACTCATAGAGGTTGTGGAGAGATATTGGAATGGCAGGGATTCTCCATGAGAGTAGCATATTTAATGAGTCTAACCAAGGGGAAGGAGGCTCACAAAGCCTATAAGGAAGGATAAGGAAACCATGGAAAGTATTTTAAATATTTTTTATGTTTATTCTTATGACTTTCTATAAACTTCAGTTGTTTAGCGGAGTAAGTTGTGTTGTTTAGCACAAGGGTGTTTCCGAGTAGAAATCCCACCCACATCCTTGAGGTACTTCTAATGCTCACTTAGGAAAGGTTCATTCCACCATCCATCATTGGACCAATCTTCATTCATCTTCAACAACAGAGTCTCCTACAGAAACTGCGTTATTTTTCAGGGCAGTTGCTGTGGAGGGTTGAAAAACCTAGTTTGTGAGCTTGTTTTCCAACGAGGAGAGAAACCATTCATCTAGAAGATCAGTGGGGAGGAGTATTAGCTATTTTCACATTATATCATCCACCTTTTGGTAGTTACTCAGTTGCAGTGTGTTATCCAGTCCTGGGGTTGCATTTTCCATCTTGAGTATTTCCAGAAACCCCTCCTAGGTTATGTTGGAATTGTGCTAGAAAGCCTAGATCTTTCATCCCAAAATTTTCTTAGCACCCTATCATTAGATCCATGTATTCTTAGCTTCTAGCCGTAGTCATTCCCAACAAGACTGGGTAGTCATAACCTTTTGACATTTTATGTAGCAATTGTTTTTCATGTGATGGTGTATTGGGTCATTTCAGGCTTGTTTGTCATAGCTTCAGTGTATTTTTCCTAAAGATATTGTACTTCATTTCTGCTATTATCTATAATAAAATGGCTCAATGATCTGCTCATGTTTGATGTATTGATATTTATTTCAATTTCCATATTTATGTTCAATATTCATGTTCTCCCTATTTTGGAATATTATAGTGGTATTAGAGCTCACAGACCTGGATTAACATGTGTAACAATTGGCCTATGACATCCGGATATAGAGAATACATTACGGACCGAACAAGGAGATACAAAAACTGAGAATGTAGAAATCAACTAAAATAAAAATCGACGGTTTTGCGTTATATGTTTTGAGAAAAAAAACATGAATCTCAAATCTCTTAGACATGAATTTTGTGGAAAATGAATCAATAATGTTACCTTAGAGGCAGTTTTTCCGAATTCGATCTGGATTTAGAGAAACAGAAGGTTCTCTGAGAGATATAGAAATAGAAAACGCAGAAATTTGCTAGGATAAAAAGTGACGACTTTGTATTTGCTGTTTCGGGGAAATGAAGACAAATATCGAAAATCTCAAACATGGGTTTTGTGAAGAAGGGACCAATTCTATTTCCTGATGAGAATTTTTTTGCAAATTCTGTCTTTATTTAGAGAAAAGAAAGTTTCTCTGAAGACGATTTTATCATATTTGTTGTGGTGGCCATTTTTCAAAATCTTCCAATTACAATACTAGATTCAACTTCTTTCAGAGTTCACATCTGGAAAAGAAAATTGTGTTCAAGGGGAGGAGGATAATGGGAGTCTCCAATGGGAGAAAATTTTTATGGGAAGGAGTTTGGAAATATCATCCTCAGAACTATGAAGGATCACATGAGAGAGATGAAGGAGATGAGAGTAGAGAGACAAAGGGAGACCCCAAGAGAGTTGCAAAATGGAGAAATTTCCAGTACTTCACATCATTGGTATGAGAAATGGGTAGTGCAGCAAGCTTCATAATGCTCCACTATGCCTACCTTCCTAGCAGTAGGAAATGAGGTTGGAGGACCGCAAGAATAGGAGGCTCTCAATGATTATTTTCTGGAATATGAATCTTAGTATCAAAGATTCAAACAACATCTAACTTTCTAATAATTTTCCAAGATTAAGGAAAAAATAAGACCTCACAGCTACAATAGACGAAGAGGGTACATGTCGGGAAATGGCCTGCACTTTATCCTCGGTAAAATTTTTCTACCTACTTTTGGTGGGTCATCAAAGAGTATCGCAAAGACTTGGGAGGAAACAATTGAGCATACACTCGTTGATGAAACACCACCCATTGTTGAGGTATCCATTGGTGGGGTATCTGCGGTGGTGACCGAGTTCTCTAATCATAGTAGTGCATCAAAGGTTGATGAGGTGTCGGAAGACAACTCCACCATTGTTGAGGAGCCGATAGGTATAGAGGCCTTTAGGTTTATGGTAGAATTATTAGATGAAAATCACATGCAGCTGACTAGTGAGCATGTCTTGCGTATTGGAGTATCTATGGAGGAGGGTGTGCAACCATCCTTTGGGCTAGCCCTTGAGGAGGCGCTAGGAGATATAGAGGTATCAGATGATAGTTTCACACAACAACACCATCAGTTTTAGGTCTACTTTCTAGCTTTGAAGGTGAAGTCCATATTAGTATGAGAGACTATCCTACGGGAGAATGAGGAGTTGGAGGGCATGAGAGTGGCTTTTGCCAAGCCAACGGAAAATTTGTTCCACACTGGGGAACGGATGGATTCCATAATGGTGTAGTAAGAGAGCACATTAGAGTGTCAGAGCAACCCTCTTAAGGCATACATCGATAGGGTACAACACTCGCACGATGGAGGGACTATTTTATGTTCTAGGATTATTGCATTTGATCCTTTTCAGAAGGTTGGATGGCGAGAGGTATTGAATTGGTACCCCATGGAGCAAGCTAGGCAGCTGGATACATCCATGGCCACATTTCAGCAAAGTCCATGGATTACCATAGGGAAACAAGGGACAGATTACTGTTGGGATCAAGGTGGGATTTACCATCACATGATAGATTCAGTAGGTGATGGTAGTCATTGTGTGATGGGTCTTATGTTTCGGTGCACACACATTTTCAGATCTCTATCAGATCCCCACACTTCCCTAGTGATAGGATGGTTCGAGAGGAGTGTACACCCTTTTCTGGAGTTATCTCATCATAAAGGCCATGCATGGGGTCAGAGGGTGATTATCCTACATTGGCAAGAGTTAGCTGGAGGATAAGGCATCAGCAGGTTACCAGACATGGTAGTTTGTAGAGACGGTGCTCTCTCATGGTTATATGGTATAATTGAGCTATGGAGGATAGGAGAAGTGGTGTCATTGTCATTGGAACATGCAAATTCGGGCCACTCTAATCCTTTAGAGTAGATACATATATGTAGCCCACCTCATCAGGGATTGACTAGCAGAGTGCTGGATCTTTTTACCCATGTAGGATACATGATGTTACATGATGGTGTATCTGTAATTAGTGGTATCCAGTGATATACAGGGGAAATCCATAGCGTACAGTGGCATGATGATGAGTGCAAAGACACTTGGTGGTATGCAATGACCCATAATACGATGCAGTAGGCACTTGAAGCATTACCTACAAGGGGAATTATGGACAAGGAAATTAGGTGTACCCTGGGATTCATATCACGTTGGATTGATGAGGATAGCATTGAGCATGTCGAGACACTACATTTAACAGAGACATGGATATGAGGGTGTTATTTGTAGATCTGAGGAAGAGGGAGGCTTGATCACTCATGCTTGCATGATGCAGATCATGTGGCAAAGGTAGAGTAGGGGTACATTCCTTCTATTTTCCAAGATGAGGACTCTTCTTCAGATGAGTCCATGGGGTCAAATGAGGATGCTTTTGGAGAGCATGAGTAGTCATGTGGTGTTGATGATAGTAGGCTGGATTTGTCTTCCAATATGCAGGGTGAGCCGTCAGAGGACTCGATGAGGGATATTTATGATGATGAGTCACTTTTGATGATTCAGCCTAAGCAGAATATGGCAGAGCATGGGGAAACTAAGGAAGATGTTATGCACATCATGCATGATAGTCCTTTGGGGGACATATAGATGGAGGCTCACAGTGAGCTTTTTCTAGATATGTGGTTAACCTTAGGTTCAACCATGGATGAGGAGTTGTTGGAGATGGTGGTGCATCAATATTTGGGCCGACCCATTGATGAGGTGTCTGTATTCGATGCATATACAGTTAGCAGGACTATAGTACTTTCACGGAGAATCACTGTCCACGAGTACATCGATGGGGCTTGTTGTTCACCTTACCCACTTGAGCCTATGATAGGGAGATAAGACTTTCATTTGTGGTAGTTTTCATTGGTAGGTAGTATAGAGCATCATGAATTCAGTGTGAGTTGGAAACCACACTCTAGACATGTTCCGTATGAAGATATCACCACATTTTATTTTTCAACCAGGATAGACTGGCGGGAGATCATGAGTTGGTTTCCTATGAATGGTATGATCTTCTTAGTCAGGTGCATAATGGAGTAGGGACCTGTAGACATGACAGGGACTATGGTTTATAGCTCGGAGTGGGGCACATGTCGACAACTCTTTAGCATTCCATCTCAACTTTGGGAGAGCAGGATCAACATTGGATTTAGTCGGGGGAGAGAGGTGATGATTTGGTATGCAGTTGGTGGGGCATCCTGTACAGTTAGATCTACATCAAAATAAGGGCCATGGAGCATTAATGCATGTTGGCATTCTTCACCTCTTGAGGCAATACCTATAGCGAGATGCAGTGTGTAGTCCAAGCTATAGGACCTAGGCGATGATTTTCCATGGCAGTGTTAGGATTCGGGAGGATTGATTGATTACATGTATGGCCAGAGATCCATTTTAGATCTCGACATTGAGGGGTCTATTCCGGGTAGCCTGACATGGGGACATATCCGCACTGAGGGGTTTGTATGGGATCTGGGCATTAGTTTCAGTTGCATCAGGTCAACAGGTTGGCCCAAATCTTTGCAGTTGCTTGAGGACAAGCAACGTTTCGGCAAGGAGAACTATAATATTCCTAATTTAGGTTGTAGCTAATTATAATAGTAAATTTTTTCTTCCTTAATTAATAGCAAGGAAAATTTTAAGAACCCCCCTAGATTTATATGTATAACAAATGGGTGAATCCCCATGATACATAGCAAAAATGGAAGCTGATTTTATTAATAATATAATATGTATATATAATTTTTTTGTCGAATCTCTCATGAGATTAAACTATATTGTAAAATCATGGTGAATCACCACTACAAATGGTGAATCACTAGTACAAAATGGTGAATCATTGTCTAGAGGAGTTCAGGATGTTGGCTCCAATGAAGATATGGTATTTGAACTAGGAGTTGAGGGAAGTGAACCACCGAGACCAAGCATGGAAGATGGTGACTCTTGAGGGAATAGTTCTCGTGTAGTTTGGAAAACACGTTCTTCTAGTTCTGCTAAGCATAGTGTTGTTTCTCATGCTAATAATAGTGCTAATATTGAGATTGGAGAGTAGTTTGAGGAAGAATGGAAGGTAGCAGTGGTGGAGAATTACAAAGAAAACCCCATGTTGGGCTCCATTTTTCCCTTTGGTATTTGGGCCTACAAGATATTTTGTCCATTGAACCAACAATTAACCGTTCAACCAACAATCATATTGACTGAGTTGATTACGTACGAGTAAAATTGGACTAATATTCAAAAATGTGCTTTTCACTATCCCATATTTATCACACTAATGCTACACAACATTGTGCATTTTCACCCAACTCTCATGCATGCGCACAACATTTTCATTAACATCTATAACCCTAACCAAGTGATAATTGATCAACAATTTGCACCAAAGTTTGTTATAGTGTTGAAATTTCATAAGAAATTTATATCCAGGTACCTTAAATAAAATTTGAGATAGCCTCCACAAATTTGACAATGATAGAGAAAACTTGTGATAAATTTTAAACCTACAAAAATTAGGATTCATGTTCCTAGGAATGACCATAAGAAGTAGTTGAAATATAGGTTGAGTTTTGAGCCTTGACACATTGATAATGCAATGGCTTAGGTCAAAACTCACATATTGAAAAGTCATCAATGAAGAGAAGACAAGATCATTATGAATTACACATACTACAAACTTCCTACCAAATTATACTTAGTTTTCCGCAACTCGGCTATACATAATCTTATAGTAAATACAAATTCCAGAAAGCCTTCCTCACATAGCTAATAAATGGCCATTGAAAGAGCACCCCTTATATATTATTAATAGTAGCAATCAATAGATTATTTCATATTTAACTTCATAGCCATAGCACTCCTATGTATTATATGATGTATTCAACTTGCATTATCAAATATAGATAAAATTATACTTTTGATCGATACATTAAAATCATACTTGTGCACAATGTTGAATGCAATGCCAGTCAACGAGTAAAGTCAGTTTGACATGTAATGATATATAAAATAGTGAAGAAACTTAGTAACACATCACAACATTCATGTTTGAAAAAATTATAAAGCTTTCATACAAATCCATTATTGTTATAGTTCCTTCTCTCAACCATGTTCCACATAAGCATGGAAAATCAAGTAATATTAAAATGCATTTACAATACTTTGAAGAAATTAATGCTTATGGTGTCTTTTAATACCGAGTTATCACTCTACCCCAGTTGTAATTTATGCAACTATATTGTATTCAATCCTTACAAATAAATTGAAGAGAGGATAGTTAGAAACTAGGGATCAATATATTATAATCATTGATGCCTTGACCAATTATATAGAATTTATATAAAACAAATTGGATCTGGGTAAAGAACGAATGTGGCAATCATGTTGTACACAGTAAATGGAATTGAGTTTGACATAAGATATTGTCTTTTACTATTGGGATACTTTCACCCTCAATAGTGATAAGAGAGGATATTAGATGACTGATATATTGAAGGAACAGATTTATAAAGTAAATGGATTGTAAGGATGATAAAATAAGAATCCACCAAGTCGTTATCCACGATATCAACCATATATTGAACACTAGAGTTCAGTGCTAAGGCCGGGATGTTTCCTTTCTAGAATATGTAGATAGTAGGGTGTGGGGGATAACATATGATCTTATTCCACCATTTTACTTCTTTTGATTCTTATATTAATCGGTTAATATAGCACACATTTTCAACCAACAAAAGCACTTAAAATGATACATGAAATTAATTTATTTCCATGTTTAGAGGTTAGGTCATTAATATGTTTAATCTTACATATATATTCAAGGATGCAAGTTTTGAATACGTGGGCCCATGTGATGACCATTCATGAGCCTCATTGATCATATCTCTTCCTCCTAAACTTTTGCGCTAAGCCTCTCTTAAGGTCACCTCCTTTGATTTAAAGTTGAGAATTTTCAACCATTCTTTCTTGTACTAAACCACATGGTGAAGCCTGATCAAAAGGAACCCAAGTCACCAATTATCTCCACTGAATCAAAAATAAACATAAATTCATAAAAAAAAACAAAATATTTGATCTATATTTACTTAAAAATGTGAAGATCCCAAATTTTAATCAGGAGCATTTAGGCCAAACACATTACCACACATGATACATAATTGTTTATTGTAGCACCGAAATAATGGAATCAATATGCCAAAAATAGTACAATCATGCATCATTATTTCACCACAACCTTTCCTATATTAAATTGATGTATTGTGCAGAGTGATATGGTCAAGAGTAGCAAAACCGATAAGAGATAGGAATCTATACCATCGCTTGGAGGGGTAGCTGTGTAGGAAATCTTGACTATCTACGATCAAAATTAATATTATCTCCACCCTCTTCTCTGCATGCCTTATTCAACAATGTTTCTCCCCTCTCTCGTGCTACTCTGAAACTTAATTTTCTTCTTTTCCATGAGGGAAGACTATGCATGGAAGTTTTCTGCAAAGGGTGATCAAATTATAAATAATATGGATCCTCAATAAAATTTGGAACTAGTTCTAGACTTAGTATACTAGTCATCATCCAATTGTTACCAAAAAGACTATCTATGTGATTCAAAATCTAGCCAAAATCAACTTTGGAAGATGATGAATCTTATAGGGGTCACCCTTGGTGTGGGTAACATGTCCTTTGCTCGGATATATCATTATGAGACAAGATTCTTCTCTTGATCACTTGTTTGATTAAAAATTGCAACAAAATTCAAGGTTTGCAACAAAACAAAAATCTACCATTTCTTGATAAAAGACACTCCTACAACCATTTCTAACATCAAAGTTTTTGTTTTTATTTTGTAGCCCCAGTTGGAAAATGGAGAAAAAGGCTAGTGATTCTCATTTTATATACACAGTGTGGCATTTTTTTTAATCCACAATAGAGTTTTGGAGACATCATAATCTGAGGAAGTTGTAATATATTTTGTTGAATTTGTTGGATGGTTTTTCTCTAGAAAAATTTGCAGTCTTACTGCCTCCTTCAGCCCTTGATCATCTAGGTGAGTAAGCTATAGCCCATTTTTTTTGCAATATAAATATTAAGTTATTAAAATTTCAAGTGAATGGTACTCATAGTGGTAAGATATTTTTACTCATTGGCATCTGACATATGCTCTTTTAGGCATCTTAAGTTTTTTCTTTTTGAAGTTGGGCTCTAGCCTTAATTTGATTCTACTTCTCTTGTTTTTTCATATATATATTCATTACAAATATATGATCCTATTTTCTTTGAGATTTATAATGCCGCAACATAACGTATATTTCATTGTGGAGTACATGAGTTTACTATTGATGAGGGCATGCATTACATGCCATACTGGGTATGTGAGACTTTGTTTTTCCTAAAATGTTTAACAGATAATCAACCTTTTGTCAAAACATTGAAACATTTTTCAGGAGATTTTTGTAATATGTATCATGTTCTATTTAGATGATGCAAAATATGTTGTTACAAGATGGAGATATTGTTAAGGCAAAAAATTCCAAACTTCCAAAAGGAACTTATGTGAAATTGCCACCTCACAAAAAATATTTTCTTCACATCTCCAATCTTGACGATGTGTAAGTGTTTCATCTATCATACTCCAAATAATTGCAATGGAATATTCATGGACGTTATGTGACAGATGATGATTTTGGTTGCTCCTTGAATTTCCTTTAACATGTTTACAACTACAGGTCTCAAGAAAGTTATGTATACATAGGTTTAATTTTACTTTTTATTATCTAGATTGGAAACAAATTTAAGGAACTTTCCCTACTTAACAACAAATGATAGCATCATGGTATCTTACAATAGTAGATACTATTATTTAGATGTTATTGACACCAAGCCTTCCTTGACCATATCAATCATTGAAACAGACTGTGAACTTGATATTTCACTTCCTCTTGACTACAAAGAATCAATGAGTGTATCCATAATCTCTTGTACTCCATTGAGAAGAAGTAATTCATCTGAAGGTAGGCTTATTAAATGATATTTTATTTTTCTATCAACTTTCATTCGTAGAATAAAATCAAGGTATTCAATTTTTATTTGTATAGTAACCTAGATTACAATATAGTCATTTAGACTAATCCTTCAAGAATGGTGCAGTTTATGATACCTTATGGTCTGAAAATGCATCCACTCAGATTGGAAATTATGTAGCATATTAGCAATGATGCAGGTAATGCTAGAATAAAATAGAAAAGAAAATTGAACAAGTTCATCTTTCTATAATTTCTCAAAATAAAAAACCAACAAATACAAATACCAGCCTTTGTAAGCTTTGGACTGATGTCGAATACTTTCTTCAGTCCATCATCCATAATTTTCAGGCACTCCACGATAGTCAATTTTTTTAACTGACCTTGAGACGTTTTAGTAAGGTTTAAGAGGGCATCATCAGTGAGCCTTTCCATGTTTATAGGTTAGGTCATTAATATGCTTAATCTTACATCTATATTTAAGGAAGCACCTTGTGAATACATGGGCTCATGTGATGACCATAGATTATTCATGAGGCTCATTGATCAGATGTCTTCCTCCCAAAATTTTGCACTGAGCCTCTCTTAAGGTCACCTCCTTTGATTTCAAGTTGAGAATATTCAAGGCATAGTCACCTAACCATTCTTTCTTGTACTAACTCACTGCACTAGGTTTCTATCACCTCTACCTTGCATAGCATATAGAGCATTTCTAGCTAATAGAAAGAACTTCTTCTATCCCCTATCAAAATAAAAATGTGCAATGTGAATGCCCTCCACCACCCACAATGTAGTGAGAACACTCCTAGGAAAAGTGACTTACCGTTTGTTGCCTAATTTAGTGAATTGCACAATATCATCTCATAGAAAGCCCCTCTAGAATTAAAATATGCTAACATAGGGCACACAGAACATCTCTAGTGTACAGTGGGCCATTATTGAAGAAAGATACGCTAGCCTCTGGCCTCCACCTCTATCTTAGTGCACTCCATAGTCTTAAGGCACAATGAGGCATCCTATCAATCACTGTCAAGTAAAACTACAATAGCATAAGGCGTAGATCACATTCCTAGTGGAAATTCAACAATTGTTGAGATAAATTGTGTTGTTATAAATCCTAGGCAAAGTGCCTTACCATTTGCTGCCTACTCCACTGAATTGCACAATATCCTCTCATAGACAACCCCTCTGGAAGAAAAATATGCTAACATAGGGCACATAGCACATCTCTAGTAGACAGTGGGCCATTATTGAAGAAAACTACATTAGCCTCTGGCCTCCCCCTCTATCTCAACGCACTTCATAGTATTAAGGCACAATGAGGCCTCTTATCAATCGCTGTCAAGTAAAACTACTATAGTAGAAGGCATAGATCACATTCCTAGTGGACATTCAACAATTTTTGAGCTAAATTCAACATGTGGTGTAGTAATAGTGCTTAGTATTGCTCCCATTATTGACTTTGATCCATATCTATGCCGAATCCTTATCATGCCTTCCCTTCTTAGAATATAGCATAGTTTTAGTGATCAATGTGGTCATACCTTGCTCACTTTTGAGCCCACCTGCAGTGTCACAATCCTCTCCTTCCTTTAGCCAAATGGTTACATCAAAAATAAGAAAAATACAAACAACATATTCTTCACTCTGTAATTGTTTGATATTCTCTTCATGTTTAAGCACGTTGACAATTTACAACCAACTTCTTGAATGCCCTAATGGGGACACGGTTTGCTCCGCGGGTGCTAATAATTTGATCAAAATCTCCATATTGAAGCATGTGATCTAGAGCACTCACTCCCTTTAGCCTTCATAGCGATATATGCAGCATGTTAATTTTCATAATATTCACTTCTATCAAGCACCGGTTGGAATCATATCTATAGTAGGAGCCCATAGTTAGCATGGATCAGTTTGACTGGGGTTGCTTGGCTCAGAATTTTGTACAGAAAATTAGAGCAATGGGGTAATATTTTGAGCCATATCGTTTATGATGTGAGCTCAAGGTCATGAATAACACGTTCATGGAATATGCATATGTTGGAGCCCATGGTTAGCATTGATCAGTTTGGCTGGGTTTCTCGGCTCAACATTTTGCAGAGCGAATCAGAGCAATGGGGGGATATTTTGAGCCATATCTTCTACAATGCGAGCTTGAGGTCATGAAGAAGATGTTCGTTGAATATGCATATGTGGGGACAATAGCATTGTGATAGGTTCAAGAGACAAGATTGTACATTTTTGTTGTGTTGATGAAACAAAAAGTTCGAGGGAAGTTTCATATTTGAAAGTTGGATCTTGCACCAGATATTTTGAAATTGTGAGCCTTGCTTCCCTAGTCATCGGCTTCCCTGCACATAATCCAAGCATATTTCAGGATGAAAACCCCAAGAACCTCCAACTTCGAAGCCCCAACTAGTAAAAAATGAGGGAAAATGCAACTCGAATCCCCCTCCTACCTAGTAAATCATGGAGAATGCCATTAAAATCCGCTCCAGACCAGAAAATTGGGAGTTGAATCCATGGTTTAATGTTTTTGTGCATTAATTTATTTGGGCTAACAGCTAATAATTAATTATTTTTAAAATGATCATAGGTTTAACTATATAAAACTATACAAAATGATTTTTATATAAAAAATTCCCCCCTCCAAAATCTAAAACCCTTTAAAATTCTCCCTTGTGCTAACATTCACCCTTAAAATTTCCCCTCATTAATAGATGAATAAGAGCATAGAGGGACCCATAAATCCCTTTAGTAGGACTAAAACGACTTCTTAATGTGAATTTGGATCAATTCATCTAGATGGGGTCAAGAATGGGGTCAAGAATGACCAAATCCACAACATAGTAATAGAGGTAGTGGAGAGATATTGGAATGGGAGGGATTCTCCATGAGACTAGCATCTTTAATGAGTCGGACCAAGGGGAGGGAGGCTCACAAAGAATAGAAGGAAGGGAAGGGAAACCATGGAAAGCATTATAAATATTTTTTATTTTTGGTATTTTATGACACTCTACATGTTTAAGCTGTTTAGCGGAGTCTGTTGTGCTGTTTAGCACAAGGGTGTTTCCAAGCGGAAATCCCACCCTCATCCTCAGGGGACTTCGAGTTCCCACTGAGGAGAGGTTCGTTTCAACTCCATTCCACCATCTAACATCAGACCAAGATTCATCCATCTTTAGCAGTGTAGTATCCTTCAGAACCTGCGTTATTTTGTAGGGCAGTTGGAGTGGAGGATTGAAAAAACCAGTTTGTGATCTTGTTTTCTAGTGAGGAGAGAAACCCTTCATCTGGAGGATCATTGTGGAGGAGCATCAGCTATTTTCACATCAGATCAGTCACCTCCTGATAGTTACTCAATTACAGTGTGTTATTCAACCTTGGGGCTACATTTTCCATCTTGAGTATTTCAAGAAACCCCTCTCGAGTTATCTTGGAATTGTGCTAGAAAGCATAGATCTTTCATCCCAACATTTTCTGAGAAACATATGATCAGATCCATGAATTCTTAGTTTCTAGCTGTAGTCATTCCCAACAGGACCACCCAGTCATATCCTTCTGGCATTTTATGTAGCAACAGTTTTTCATGTCTTGGTGTATTGGGTCATTTCAGGCTTGTTTTTCCTAGATTCAGTGTCTTTTTCCTTAAGGTATTATACTTCATTTCTGCTATTATCTATAATAAAATGGCTGAATGATATGCTCATGTTTTGATGTATTGATATTCACTGTAATTTTTAGATTTATGTTCATTTTTCATGTTTTCTATGTTTTGGAATATTAGAGAAAAATTCTTACAATATTGTACTAGTGTAGATTCATACCATCATGTATGCACCCACCTGCAGAAGGATGCAACCTTCTCTCATTCTTCAGCTAATATTTTAAGGGAGCTCCAACCCCATGATATCATTTACCAGCTACCACTCGAAGGGAGCTATGACCCCATGATCTCATTTACCAGCCACTTTTGGAAGGGAGCTACTACCCCCTAATCTCATTTACCAAAAATTACTCAGAGGGAGCTAATACCCCCTCGCTAAAGCCTCCAAACCTCAGCACCACTGCGGACCACGTTCCATCAATTTTCACACTAGATCCAACAACTTCAACACAACACAACTTGTAGGCCTCTTTCCATCATATTATTAGACTGGACCCACTCCAACCATTTAAGCCCAAATAACAAACATCAAACTGAAACTCATAATTGTATCTAATCATTCACTAGATTATCCATCAACCAACCAATCATTGATATTTAATCACAATCAACTAGTAGCATAATGAAAACTCAAACAACTCAGATATATATGAAGACATCATTGACAAGTAGCAAAAACACAATGAAAATGATCAAAACTTTCCTTCAAAATTCTTCCGGAAAACCATAGATTCCTCCATACACGCTTTTTCTAAAGTGAACATGCATATATATGCACTTTTACTAAGACAAACCTGCGTATAGATCTATAAACATTTCAGGACTGCATAACTCTTTAAAACAAATAATCAGCTCAAATAATACCCTTCACTTTAACAAACATTCACTGGATCATAGATCTAAATATTTCACAAAAAGATAAAGAAAATACATATTCATTTAAGGTCTAGATATCCTGATCCATCATTGTATTCATAGGTGCATCATTATTTCATATCTATCAATAAATTGTAACCCATTCCATGCAGATATACTTCAGAATGAAGTATTCATTTAATTCTCATACACATTCATGTCTTTGCACTATGATCTTAACCTCCTTATATAGTTTGAGCCTTTACCAATACCATGAGCCAAAACCACACAACTGCTGATCATATTCTTGGATGGAATAAAATAGACGAAACAATGCTCAATACTATTTGATAAAACCATGGTAAGTACCCCTAGTATCATAAATTTAGAGCGAAAAAGACATATTCTACTTTTCTTCTTTTCCGCATGTATACGTGACTTTGCCTGAACAAAATCATGTATAATTCCTTAAATATGTACTTTATCCATCTTCTAATAAACTATTGTGCTTTTCCAGAAGCCATATACTTCTTATTTTAAAAGTGGGTTGCCATCAAGGAAAAAACATGCAATCATGATGAATCATAATGCTAACACCTTTACCCCATTGAACCTTTTTAACAATTTTTCTCCTAACGTAAGACCAATTTTGACAAGTGGAGGGTGCATTTAGATGTGGAGACACTTGTTTTATTTTATTTAAGGGGAAAAAAACCTAATCTATTGATATCTATCTTTTTTTTTCATTGATTCAGATTAAAAAATTGAATCAACTTATTCATCTACCTAACTATCATTAGCCAAGATTACACATTTTGGCTAACTTATTCTCTAATCAAATTAATAGAAATCGAAAATTGTTTGATCATGACTACACTGTATTATCTAAACAATGAGTCATGGTTGTGGAAATTTAAACAAGCTACACAAAACATTCAATTTATTCCTAAAAAATAAGATTCTCTATAAAGTAGTGGCATTTGAATTTGCGTCACTTTCATATTTTTTTAATTTTTTTTATGGGGTTCTTTCATCATCAATTTTCATTCTTTTATGTTTTTTTTTTAAATTTTTTTTCTTTGTTCTATTTTTATTTTCAAATACACTCTTTTCATTTCTTCTTTATTTTTTATTTATATTATTTTGGGGAAATCATTTGCAACATGAAATATTATCTACAATTTCATATGGCTGAGAGAAAATATTCAATCAACTTGTGATCCTATAAATTATAGGACCCTAACAATGGTTCTAGTTGGTGATTTCACTCTTCGTGTGAGGTGCCAAGAACCTTTCACCAATAGCCTTGAATGTTCTACTTTCATCTTGTTTCTGCATCTGATTTCTTTTTGAGTTGTTGTACTAGTTATGACGACACATTAATCAGGAGCTCAAGGCCTTCTCTAAGGGCTTCAACTTCTGATAATAGGTCACCTAATCAAAAAAACTAAAAACAATGATATGTACAATGATTTTATCAAGAAATACGTTTATTCCTATGGAAAATAATGTTTGAGCATCCTTCCATTCACTTCTCTACCAGGTAGCTCTGTTCCATCAAATTATTTGAGGAGAAATGCATTATGACCCCTCTAGGCATGGATGATATAAGGTCTTATCCATACATTTTCAAAATTACCATGCTTACCTTTATCTTCTCTTATTGAATCCCATTTTAAAACACTGTCCCCTAACATAAAATCATTAGCATTAGTCTTTTTGTCATAAATTTTCTTGACATTGTCTTGAATGAATTATGTTTTTTTGTACATTTCTTCTCTACATTGCTGCAACTGTATGGTTTGTTTTATCCTTCTATGAATATCATTGGATTCCATCAGCAACTCTTGCATAATTTTTATAAATTGGAGATATAAATAGGTTGGAAAAACAACATCCATTCCATAAAATAATTGGTATGAGGAAATGCCAATTGATTTCTTGCATTTACCATTTTTTTTGGGCTGAGGATGGTGGATAGATTTCTCCAATGAAATCCAAATCCCATTGTTGGAATGGAATTTTAATAGATATGTGTTTCAAGGGTAAAAGCATTAGTTTCCTCTTTCCTTTAAAAATTTGGCACTTGTGATAGGAAGTAACCTTTTTGTGGATGTTAGAAAAGAGTGCTGGCCATTAAAAATTAGCCCTTAGGATCTTATTAGTAGTGGATTTTCAACACAAATATCCACCATAGTTCTCCTTCATGACACTCCTGCATAATTTTATCTACCTCATTATTCAAAAAATAGTTTAGTAGAATTGCACCATTATATTTCCAATACAAATTACTATCTAAGATACAAATTTTCATATCCTTTAACAAGAGAATGCTAGCTTTTTTTCGGCCAAATGAGGAGGAGGTTGTATATTTAATAATACAAGAATGAGGTTTGCATACAAGGGAGAGGTTGTTAAAGCCTCATCTATTTGTGGAGTTTCCTACTCTTCTTGGTCATCCAATGCAGCTACAAAATTAGTATCGAAAGCATGAAAATTAGACTGAGCCATTAACTTAGCTAATCCTCGACCTTTAATGAGCTTGGTGGCTTTGATTTAAATATCATATTCAAGAATAATTGCAATCCACTTAACTCTCTTCCCATTAGATCCATTTTGAGTTAGGATATGTTTGACCACTGAATTTGGAACAAAAGAAATTATTTGACAATGAAGAATATACACTCTAAAATCCTTAATTTCTTTTATTAGAGAAAATGCATACTTTTCCATTATATTATATTTTAAGGTAGCATCTCTTAGAGCCTTGCTAAAGAAAGCAATGTGTTGCTCATGTCCTTAATTTTTTTCAATAAGAGGATTGATATAATAGTGTGTTCAGATAAAAATGAAAATATTATGAAATATTTTGTGAAGTTAGGCCTGATTAACATGGGTGATTTTGTTAGGGATTTCGTGAAGTCAGGGTTGATTAACATATGTGCTTTTCACCAGGGCTATTATAGAACCCTCCCCCTTAGGGGATACCATCCTCGGTGTTAAACCACAAATACACCTAAAAGGAACCGTTGAAAAGAAAACATATTGCACATGGAGTTTTATAAAATAGCTCGATGCAATATTTAAAATCATCTCCCCATTGAAAATAAAACCAACAAGGCATCATAACAACATGACAAATATAATTACATGAAACCCATACCAATTATGGAGCTTTATAACATAGATCATTGTGGTATTTAAATCCATACACATATGTACATATACCCAAACATCATATAAAAATATATATCAAAACATCACCAAAACATATACCAAACATATATCAACATCACACCAAGATTGATTTTCATCAACTGGAAAACAAGGAAGGATACATAGCCTGTATTTGATTCACCATCTTCCATGTAGCTTAACTGGGCCCAAAGTGCTTCCATTGCACTTTAAATTACTCTATTGCTTAGTTTTGGACCATGAGAACCTTTTTCTGGAATATACACTGAAGCTCCAACTAGAATTCTACATTGGGTTCCTCCTACAATACAGACTAGTCAATCACATGATCAACATATTTAACATACTTCTTAAGAAATGATAGATGAAAAAAATTATGTATTTTCACTATGGAAGGCTGTGCAAGTTGATAGGCGACTCATCCGATCATCCCAATGATCCTGAATGGTCCAAAAAACCATCGTGCTAGCTTGGAACATGATCCAATCCATAAGGAGCTCTTACTGGGATTGATACACAAGTACACATGTTCCCCAACCTGAATCTCCTTGAACAAACTATTCATGTCTACATAACTCTTCTGTATATCCTGCATTGCTTTCAATTTCTTCTTTATCACCTGAATTTCTTGTTCCATATATGCACACATGTATGTTCCAGTCAATATTGTTTTAATTGGAACACTCCAATTGATGGGATTGTTGCAACTCCGCCTATACATAACCTCAAATGGACTCATCTTCAATTACTCATAATAATCTTCGTTGTAGTTGAACTCTACTAGTGGAAGATACTCTCCCCACTTGCGCTCCTAGTTCATCACATACATCCTGAACATATCTTGCAATATCCTATTGACCCTCTCAGTCAGTCTGTCTATCTAGGGATGATAAGTTGTGATGAAGGCCAACTCGGTTTCCAAACCTATAAACAACTCCTTCCAAAACTTGGAAGTGAAATTTTCATCCCTATCCGATACAATATTATTTGGAACACCATGTAATATGACCACATATTTGATGAATACGTATGAAATCGAAAAGAACTTTGTAACCTTTTTTAACCTGTCCACAACAACCAGACGGAACCTGTGATGAAATCCATTGAAATGAACTCCCATTTCCACTCTGAAATTGTAACTGATTGTAGAAGTCCACTTGGATTATTACATTATGCCTGAACCATTTAATAGTCAAAACACCTAGCTACAAATTCTTCCACATCCTTCTTTAGGTTCTACCAATAATAAGACCTCTTCACTGCAGTCAATGTCTTTTGATAGACAGGGTGACATGAATATGGTTTTGCATGAAAGTCCCTCAAGATCACCTTCTTGAGCTCATTGTTGTCCAACACATATATCATGTCCCTAAATCTGACCAATCCATTTGTTGTGAGAGGATAGTCCAGATCTTGTACACTTTCACCTATACCTATACAAGTACCTATACAACGACCTATACATGTACCTGCACCAGCACCTGTACATGTACTTGTACCACAACCTATACTTGTACTTGTAGCACCAGGAGTACCTGTACCAGTACCTTGTTGTAACCTATGCATAATCTCCATATACCTATGATCTTGTTGACCTACCTACAAGATCCTTTCCTGTAAGCCATTCCCATAGGAGCTCATAGCTGCTATCTAATTTACTTGTACCCTCCTGATAAGAGCATCTGCAACCCTATTCTCGTTTCCCTTGATATACCTAATCTCGAAGTCAAACTCATTTATCGTGGCCAACAATCTAACCTACCTAGCATTCAAATTTTGCCGGTCAAACAATTACCTGAAACCAGTGTGATCAATCATCAGTACAATCTTCCTTCCAAGAAGATAATTCCTCCATGTCTTCAGTGCATGCATGATTGTTGCTAGCTGAAGAAAATGTGTTTGGTATTTTTGCTCGTGCTCATTTAATTTTCGTGACTCATAGCATACCACCAATCAATCCTACATAAGAACCCCACCAAGACCTCTGATATATATAATTGTTATTATCCCAACACTTATACTACTATCCACTCATATCTCTACAGCTAAGCTTATCCTCATACCACCGAAACCTTTACTCGTAGAAAACTCTAACTCTACCTCAATCTCAAATCCTACGACTACTCTATAAATACTAGGATTATGAAACTACAAGTGATGTATGAATACTAAGATTATAAAACTACAACTGTCGATAATCTTTCATGTATATAGTGAATTGTTGATACTCTTTCATATATATGCTGAATTGTTAATACTCTTTAATGTATATGGTGAATATTTGTTCTAGTACGTAGTAGATTTTCTTCAAATAAAAATTAAAAATAAAAAATTAAAATTAAAACAAATTATGAATTGCTACACTTAAACCCTTGTACGTTTATTCAAAAAATTTATCTCTCTCCTCACCAAGTTTAAGAGAAAAGGGGATAAGCCAAACGAGCCGTGGCTGCTGATAGTATCCAACAATAATTAGAGTTCGACAAATCGTTGTAGAGGGTGAGGCGGTTGTCACTTCCTTGAGGGGAACCATTCAAACGAAAAAAGTAGTGTATTTGTATATGGAAGTCTCATAGTACGCTTAAGTTGAGAGGAGAACTTAACTCATACAATTTCATTTAATGCTGCCATGTTTAGAGTTAAGTTTGCGTGGAAATGATTGGTCATGATGTTGTTGACGGATTGGAGAATATGGAGAGCAGCTTTTGGGCTTAGAAGGGGCAGCTTTTTGTTATAGATGCCTTTTACTGCAGCATGACACACGTCGATGATTCTCGCACCAATCGGGTCGGAACATGATTTATGAGAATACCCGTAACTTGGGAAATGGAATGTCACTCTGAATTCGTGTAACTATATTTGAAACTTGTTATTTGATAACTTATTAACAGTTAGATTATTATATAAGTGAAATGGCGGGTATAAACAGGCTATCACATAAGTTAAATCTCTGAAAAATTGTTGCTATAGGGTGGATAATAATTCAAATTGTAGTGCGTGAAGTCTAGTCGTTAGTTTAAAAAAATGTTTATTAAAGAAAATAGACCGCAATGCCCATTTATAAAATACAATAGAATAAATTTAATTAAACTTTTTATTGAACATAACAAAAAAAACTCTAAAATCTAATAATATTTATAATAAGAAATTCTAAAATAATAAATATTTTGTTATAATTTTATTTTTTCTAATTTAAATGGAATGGTGAATATTAAAGATTATACAAATTAGCTGTGAAAATCAGAATGGAATGGAGAAAATTAAAAATTATGTCATTATAATTAATGTAAATGTTTTATTTATTAAGTTGTTTGTGTTATTCACAACCGACTGCAGGCTTAAACATTCACTTGAAAAATCTTAATTTAGGGGTATATAAACCATTAAAATTATCTGAAATTTGTATTTTATCTTCATCATTACAGCTCTTAACATGATTGAGTTTTTGGCCACAGAGTTTAGAAAATGTGACCATCACATCACAGAGTGACTTAACAATCTTAATTTAGAGGTATATAAAGTGTTAAAATTACATGAAAAATGCACCCCACTTGAGTTTTTGGTCACAAAGTTTAGAAAATGTGACCTTTAGATCACCTAGTGACTTAACAATACACCCCATAAATGTAAATATTCATTAAATTTTAAATTTAAATTTTAAGTCACATTTTAATACTTCTACATGTTACATATATTACATATTCATTAATATTAAATAATTATTCTTATTAAATAATGCTTAATATGAATTTGACATATGTTATCTAAACATATATTTCAATATAGATCATAAATAAATTATTTTAATATGTATATTAAATACTAGCAATCTCCCCTATAGGTGAAAAAACAAACTGAAGGAATTGAACATGCCCATGTGGCTATGATATTACTACAAAAATGTTGCAACAAAGGAAAGATGACAATATAAAGGGTGGATGATGGAGAGGAGGAAAATTGAGTAAAAGTGTTCACGCTTTGCAATAGTCTCAGGCTTGAGTTGATGCATGTCCGATAGATGTTGCTCGAACCACCTAGTTAAATCAATTTTTTCTAATCATACCACTATGTCAAAATATTATACAAATATTATATCCAACCTATAACATGCAATGTAATGAAGACAAATATTACCATAGCTCCTCGTGGGCATTGCCACACAAAAAATATAATTTCACAGAGGAAATGACTAAAGTCAGTGTGTGTTAATAATGAGATTATATAAAAAGCATATTCAACTGGAGTGACCTTCAAGTTCCATGAAAATTTGCAATAAACATAAAGAAGTGTTTTTTTTTAGAATTTGAGGTCTTCTTTTAAAAACTTTAAATTAATTTGGAGCCATTTTCTGGGAGCCATTAATTCTAGTTTTAAATTTCAATTTTAATTTTTTCAAGCAAAAATTGGATGGAATTGAAAGTCTATGTGGTCTAGTTTTCACCATCCAAGTGTCCAAGTAAACTTTCAAGGCACTATATCCATTTACGCATTAAAAAATATAGTTTTAAAAATGAAAAGTTACACATGCTACATATATATATATATATATATATATATATAACCAATATATATCCATTTTGAAGAGGATTAAATCTCTTGAGGTGCATAGTTTTTTTAAAGATTTGCACTCTAAAAACAAGTCCTATATGTCATCTTTAGCCTTATGGGCATCAATTTTTTCTTTCTTTATTTCTCATCTTTCCAGAAGTAATTACTGTTTCCTTTGCAAAAATTTTGCAGGCCCCACAATAACGAATGACGATGTAAGATAACCTTAGTGAAGACATTTTTATGTCAAGGATGGCCATTACTAAACAAAACAATACCTAATAACTTCCCACAATAATGAGTTACCATGTAAATTAACGGTAGTTAAGAAGTTTTCATGTAAGGATGACCATTACTAAACAAAAAAATACCCAATAATGTCCTAGGTTGAACATGTTTTAATGTAGGACTTTATCATAATTAGTAAAAGAAATTTTGTGTGGGAGTTATCTTAAGAATCCCGAAACCTTGAATTTCTATTTGAACATTTAAATATTTTCTGTTATATAAAAAATTTGGTTAGGTTATGATCTAGTTGTAAATTGGTTGGAAAAACACAAAATTTCGCCCATTTAAATTTTCAATTAGACATTTTATATCATTCTACCTAAAAAATTATCTTAAACACCTAAAGGAAATATTTAAAAATACATAATTTAATATAAATATTATCATATTTATTAATATTCTAGCATCAACAATATTGTAAAACAACATGGAAAAATGAATTTTTTATATCAAATTTAATTTAAGGTGTTCATTCCCCACTACATCATAGGCATGATGGATTTTGAAGAAGAAGCTCCATAACCTTTTCCTAAAAATGAATATATTTTCTTTGTATTTATGATATATAAATTAATATTCAACTGCGCATTACATGTATCAGAATCAATCTACATAAAACCCTTGTACCTTTCCTAGTTCCAAGATCAAGATACTTCATTGTATTTTAATATTATAAGAATCGTTTTCTTGTAAAAGTTTTTATGACTTTGGTAATTGATTTGTTTCATGAGCTTACTTATTTATATTTTATTTTCAATGTCATATTATAGTGACGCATATTTATTTCTTATTTCTTAGTAATTTAAATATGTAATATAATCATCAAAAGTAACGTTATAAATTTTTTATTAATATAAATATTCAAATGCGAAATTTTTTAAAACACTACTAATTAAAAGTGAATTTGATTAAGTGGAAAGTTTTTATAAATAATTTTTTTTTTAAATTACATTTAAAAAATAGAATAATTATCCTCAATGGGGGTGTCATACACATGTAACCATGTGTCATGTGAAGAATGAAATTTGGCAAAAGGTATGAGTGGAGAAAGCGAGGCATTAAGCCCTTCCATCATGTTGTGGTTAATTTCTTTGCATTCGAATGTGTGAAACCTCTTCCTTCACCTGCGTGTAAAATAATAGTACCATATCGAGCATCAATGGTGTCGATGTTACGATGTTTAAGTAGTATGGCATATGGATCAGTTTGGGTGTTTCTTGGCTCATTGAGGGATACACATTTACCTGTGTTCTCATTTCTTAGGTCCATGTGGGTATGGTGGTGGTCTTCTGTTAATTGCTCCTCCTGCGACCTCAATAAGGTAACAGCTCTTTCCATATTTCTCTGGGTGAAAATTTCCCTTTCATTCATTGATCGAAGCCTCTATTTTTTAAATATATCTTTGGTTGTGGGTGTTGATCTTTTTGACCTGTGTGGATTCTTGGTTTGGAATTCCAAGTGGCGATTCTTTGTTTCTATCTATAAGGTGTTTGTTGCTATTATAAGTGGAACCTAGGCTTCTGGTGGTGGTGGTGTTTCTCGAGTGGAGGTTTTAGTGGAAGTGTTGTTTTTCCTCTCTCACGTAGGCATTGCCTGAATTTTCTTTCCTATGGGCATAGATAGAAGAATTCCCTTCACTGAAGCTCAGTTGATTTGGGGTCGGTCTCATTTCGGGAGCCTCAACTTATAGTTCTTCTTGTGATATAGGTCGATATTGGTGTCTACCCACCTATTTCATTTCAACCCTCACCATCAGTTCATTCAGTTTTTCAGTTTCATCACAACTTACTATTTTTAGCCATTTTTTGGGTCCTGAACTTCCAAAACCGTTTTGAGGCCATAAGCGGTGTTTTTTGGGAAAACCGGGAGCAACATGAGTTGATTGTCCGATGTTTCTCACCTCAAAAGTTGTATACCTTGGATAGATATTTCTAATCAGGTGTGGTGCACATCAAACATAAATTTTATGCCAATGTTATGTCTCGGGGAAGTTGAAACACCAATTTACCTAAACGAGGCCCATAGTTTTGGCGCTTCATCTCCTACGGTTAGGTTTTTTGGATGTTTAAAGTTTTCCATTGTTTCTAAATAATAAATAGGCCCTTGAGCCTCATTTTGGCACAGTTCATAGGACTCTAGCCGCCATATCTCTTCTCAGGGATATGCTACCAATGCCCTAGCTAGTTTATTTCCATTATTTCTGTAAGCATATTTATGTTATTTCATATTAATGAATTGAGATATTATTTCATCTGCATCGGTATGTTTATGCCTATTTCTGTATTTTATGGTGTTCGTGCATAAATCTGTCTCAGTGGTATCCGAGCGATCTTCTCTTTCTCTATTTTTCTTTGCATGTCCCCAACGTGGTGAGGGTACAAGGAGTTAGGGCTTGATCTGGTTGAGCCCTTGCAAGACCAGCCTCACAAACCTTGATGAATTTCCATGGCGGAAGAAAAGAATGAAGAGGGTGCAGGAGATCCTATAAAAATATTGCTCGAGAAGGCCCTCGAGAAACAAAGGAACGCGATGATGGATAACTTTTCTCAGATCCTTCAACAACTACCCACCTATGGTGCATCTACATCCAGTAACCACTTTAGAGGAGCCACCCCCTTCAAGGTACAGGTAAACTTTTCCATTCCTGTATTTAAAGGCCAAATAGATGTGGATGCCGTAGATAGATGGTTAAATTTTCTAGTAGGGTATTTCTCGGTTCATGATTTCTTCGACCAGTAAAAGACTATTTTTTGCATTTCTCAAAGCAACCCCACATGTCAAAGATTGGTGGGCAACCTACTGTGAGCAAAAGGACGTGAGGAAACCCTCTTTCTTCTCGGACGCACCCACCTGTAATTCATTCCGAGACGGCATCAAGGAACAATATTATCCTATGGGGATCTATGAGGACAAGTACATCCAATGGAACACGGTGTGACAGAAAAGGGATTAACATGTGTAAGAATTAGCAAATTTTTTGCATACCTTGTGCACAAAGATGTGTATTAAGTATCTAGAGAGACATTTGGTGCTCAAGAACTGCAGTTGTATGCACGTACATATTCAGGAGGAAATGGAGTTCCTCAAAATTACCTTGCTTGGCACAGCATATCACTATGCCACCAAGATCGAGCTGAAATTTAAGCAGAAGAAGTGAGACTTTGGATCCACGAATCTAAAGCTAGGGAAGGGAACTCGCAAACCACAGAACAGGTAGAAAATCCAAAACAAGGTGACTCAGAACAACACTAGAGATCCAAATAAGGACACGAGGAAGTGGTGTGAATTTCATAATATCCCCACCCATAGTACAAACGAGTGTCGGGCCAAACAGTCACTGGTGGCCGAACTAAAGGCACCCGAATCATATGCATGTGTTGTTCCTAAGAGAGAACCATACAAGGGAGATGAAAAAGGGAAGCAGATCATTGATGCAAACCCCAGTGCCATTGGTGCCACCACCAAGCTCTAGAGGGCGGATCCTAAGGATCCTAAGGAGAGGGAGCATCTTTTCTATTTGAAGATGTGGGTGAAGGGTTCTCCACTACAATTTCTTGTCGATAGAAGAAGCCTAAAGAACCTCATTTCAGTAGAGGTCATGAAGCGACTTGACCTACCAACCTTAGCAGACCCATAGCCATATACCACTGAGTGGCTTCACCCAGGGAGACATCTCCACGTAGGCCAGTAGTGTCGCCTTCCAAACAATATCAAGTTATTCACAGATGAGGTATTGTAAGATGTTGCTCCTCTTGATGTAGCTAATGTATTATTAGGCCAGCCATATATGTGGAGGTGACATGTTGTTTATGAGTCTAGGCCTCATTATGTTATTATTACTTTGGGAAATAAATTGTACATGATACTAGAGGTAGTACCACCTCCTTCCATCTCCTTGACTATTGCCAAACAACACAGTAATATTTTTTCCCAAACTAGGAAATTTATTTTCCTTACAACTCACTCACAAGTAAAGAAGAAGATTGTGGCCAGAGCCTCGAAACAGGGCTCCCCTCCATGGCTAGAGCGGATGGAAAAAGTCATATAGGAATATGAGGACATTTTCTCCTCATCCACAGAGGTTCCTCTATACTGTCAGGACAAGCACTCATCAATCTGACCCCCGATGCACCGTTGCCTGATATTTCCATACATCATGATATTACACAGATATAATCCACACATCTATTGTGTGAGGAAACCAAATTTATTGAACACATATAGCACATCCACCTGGACGTCTGCCAGCATGTCCACGACATCCTCGACAAATCCAATACCAAGTTCAATAGAATTTGCCTCTAATCAAGGAACTTAACACAATGGGGAACATTGATTCCTAAGGAACGAGGAATGATCCAAGTGGATATTGATGGTCACCCACCTATTCCATTTAGACCCACATCATTAGTTGTTTCAGTTTTTCAGTTATAGCACAACTAACTATTTTTAGCAATTTTTGGGTCTTGAACATCTGGAGCCATTTTGAGGCCCTAAATATTTTTTTTTTGTGAAAATCAAGAGAAAAATGGGTCTATGGACCTATGTTTCTCACATCAAAATTTTTAGTCGTCGGATAGATATTTCTAACAAAGTATGGTGCACATAGAATGGAGATCGTATGCCAAAGTTATGTCCCCAGGAAGTTGAAACATCAATTTACCCAAACAGGGCCCCTAGTTTTGCCGCTTCATCTCCTATGGTAAGGTTTTTGGATGTTTAACATTTTCCATTGTTTCTCAATAATAAATAGGCCCTCGAGCCTCATTTTAACATAGTTAAGAGGCTTATATCTAGCACATCTCTTCTCAGAGATATGCTACCAGTGCCCTAGCTAGTTTATTTCCATTATATCTGTAAGAATATTTATGTTATTTGATATTAATGAAATGAAGTATTATTTCTGTTGCATCTCTCTGTTTATGTATATTTTTTTATTTTATTGTGTTCCTTCATAAATCCGGATCATCTTGTGTGTAGCTGGGAGTTTTCCTTATGGATTTTCTAGTCGAGGGGTTCTCTATAAGTTATAGCCTATTTGTGATTGTCTGACGGTGATTTTCATTCGATGTGACTAGCCATGCTTGATTACCTTTCCTTCCATGTCTATTGTGTGGAATGTTGGGTTTCAGGTTTTGGGTGGATGATTGGTAGTTTGCATCATTTCTTGGTGTGTGGTGTTGGGTTTGATTAGGTTATCCTTGGTGTGGATTGGGGTAATCCATAATAACCTGAGGCACTGCCACCAACATGAAGCCAATTTCATATTCCTTTCATTCCACTATTCAGGCGAAGGAAGAAGCATCCTGTCTTGGGGAGGTGTCAATTGTGTTGGATGGAGTTTGAGGTGGTAGTGTGAGAGAAGATGGTGATAGTAGAAGCCAGGTTGCCAAAATTATGCATGAATTTGGGTATGGGAGTCATGGAAAACGTGGTGGGGGAAGGTCTTCAGCTGATCCTATGGTTGCCAGGGGTAGTAGGATCCTGGCTCAGAGTGGCCATGGAGCAGGCAGCGGGCGTAGGGGAATGGGTCATGGCCGAGACTCGAGCAGGTGGAGGCAAAGAAAAAATCCAAGTTGTGTGCGGTTAGTTGCATGCACATCTAGTAGGCGTACTAGGAGAACTATGATGCTCCAGATGATGGTTTACTCTATCATAAACATGTTGGAATATCATGACAGGCTTCAGAGAGAGAAATAGGAGACAATTATGGCAAAGTTGGAGAAAATCCATTATTTTCAAGGACATGTCTGCAAAATAATTATGGTTGTCTAGAGTGGGAAGAATCTATTGACTAGGAAGATGGAAAAGATGGAAGCTTGGTTTGCTCACTTTGAGAAAAATTTCAACTAGTTATACCATCCTCCTTCACAAATAATGGGCCTAAATAATCCTTCTTCAATCACTTCTCATGATTGATTATGGTAACCAGTGTCTTTCAATTTCTTTTTTTCTTTGGTATGTAAGGCCTATAAGGTTTTGGATCCCTTCATTGCACATTTTTATTTTTGTATGTAGCATGGTAATAACATTGGTCAACAAACTTGCTCGGGGTGAGACCAAATGAATTTTGACATTTTTGTATATATTTTTTGAGTAATAAAAACACTTAGACTCACAAATAAATAAATAAATTATAATATATATTTTTTAAATTGAAATAAGTAATTCAAATGAAAGTGAGTTATTTAATTGATGTGATAATTTTTCCATCCCTTAAATGCTAATATTGTTAATCATTTTTTTATTATGATTTAATTTTCTTTAATAATGAGTGAATAAATATTTTCCCCATTTTTAATTTGAAACAAAAACTAAACTCTTCTTAGTTTGGATTTGAAGGAGTAGCTACTAAGTATATGATATAGTTTGGAAAATTTTCACATTATCGAATTGTTCTCTCTCTCTCTCTCTCTCTCTCTCTCTCTCTCTCTAAATCTCATTTCATATTAACAAAGCATAAATATGAAGGTAAGAAATTTAATATATATAAATCAATGGTTAAGAGTATGTGTTTCTTTGGTAAAATCTCATAGGTTGATATTAAAACATGATTAAAATATATATAAATTTATAAAAATTAAATGAAAAAGTCTCGTATATTAATTTAATACCTAATTTAGCCATAATGTTAAAATTAAATTATCATTATTATTTTTTTTCCAAAAGAATTATAAATAAAAAATAACAACCTCAATTTTAATTTAGATATTAATAATTAATTAAATATATTTATCCCTACTTTACCATGGATATTATTAATTTGTAAATAGGATTTATTATAATATCATGAGCCATTACTATGGTTTATCAATAGTGCATACCCAAAAAACCATAATTCATTTCATATGACACTAGTTCATAAAACATTTTTTTAATTAATTAATTTAATTGAAAAGATAAAAATACATAACTACTTTGGAGATAAATATCAATCATTGATGTGTGTATACTACTATGAAAATTATAGAATATTTCATGGAGGTTAAATCATTTTCATCCACATAATAATTATTGATAGGAATTAATAACTAGTTGATGTGGACCTAGCCCACCATGAGAACATGGGTGCCTTCATCTTCATGAGAACAATATTAAAACCAAGAAATATCCAACTATTGCATTTATTAATTTGGGGTTGATTTTTGTGATTTTTTGTTTTGTTTTTGTTTCTCTTTTAGCTTAGCCGTGTGTATCTTTGAATGTTGATTGGTGTTCATATTTTATGCCTTATTTAGGTGATATATGCAAATGGAGATATGTATTCCCCCCCCCCCCCTCCACCTCTCTCTCTCTCTCTCTATATATATATATATATAGACACACACACACTTATTGATTTATGTAAATTTATGCCTTCACAATGACGCGGTGAAATGTTTATCAACTACTGTAATGTATTACAAAGTTAGTTAGGTTGCATTGACTTGTAATAAATTTAAAAAATTAGTTTCGTGTCATGTGGCTTGCCCCCACATTTTTCCTAGGGATTTGAGGCTATTCCTATTCTAATAAGTTCCTCCATGATAAGTTCCTCGTTATTATTTTTAACATTCATTTATATATAAGAAAAATTTATTTAGAATAATTTTCCATTACTATAAATAAATTTAAAAAATATATATTCATGCCACTTGGCTCCTACTCACTAATTCTCTAGGGATTTGAGATTATTCCAATTCTAATAAGTTTTTCCATGATAATTTATTCATTATTATTTATAACATTCATTTATATATAACTTAATTTTATTTAGCAACAAGGTTCATTTCATAAGTTAACCCATGACAAAACAAGAGAATAACACATTTTAAATGGAGATGAAAAAGGTACACAATGCCTACCCTTACCAATTTCAAAAAAGTTACTTTGGATGTAAAAGTATTTGACTATATATATATATATATATAGAAAATAAATAAATAGATTTTTTTTTTTTATATGTGTATTTTATTTATGATATACATTGAAATATATGTTAAAATACTATATTTTAAATTTAATAAAAATAATTACACATCTAGATTATAAAGAAAAGTAACAAATATCTTTTTACAATGTAAGATATATTTTGTATTAGATTTTTATAATTATTTGATTTAAAATGGACATATTATATATATATATTAAACAATCAAGAAATTTTTCCATATACATGGGAAAATTATTTTTTTAGGTAAAATATAAAAATTTTAATATTTTAATTTTAATTTATATTGGACTTTCTTTTTAATATTAATATATATATTTTTTAAATTTATATTTCATTTCTATAAATAATAATGAAAAAATTATTTTTAATTATCTTAATTATTTTTCTTATATATTATTAAAGTCTGTGTCAAAAATTTTTATTTATAATTTATATTATAAATATTTTTTTTAAACCTAAATATAGAAAATATTTTACATAAATGATGATTATTTCAAATTGTCAAAATGTATTTTAGATAAAATAATGATTATACAAAAGTGTTAGACAGTATTTTAGATAAAATAATGATCATGGATTACATAATAAGCCAATGTTGACATTTCGGCCTTAAAAATAGTAGAGATGTCTATCCACTTCTTAGGTTGACTTTTTTTGGGTGGAAGCCGGACAGGAAAACCGACCATTTGCATTAATGCTATGGAAATTGAGCTGGAACTATGGAATCCAGCCATAGTCAACTAGATTGCTAAGCTGTGGAGAGTTTTCAGTGCAACAATCCAATCCAATATCGGCCTGAGCGGGTGCCGATATTGACGTTTGAATAGGTTGCATGTTGTAGATGAGGTGGGTGCTGATATTGAGGTTAGATTAGGTTGCATGTTGTAGATGAGGTGGGTGCTGATATTGAGGTTAGATTAGGTTGCATGTGGTAGATGAGGTGGTGTATAAGGAATTTGGATGTGAAAAGTGGGGGAAATCAATAATGAGATTTGTATTCTTTTTTGGTTTGCAAGAGTATATTTTTATTATATGAAATAATACGATAAGATTATATTTTTATTATGTTCAATATATTATTTGAATATATTTTATTATGTTCAATAAATTATTTTGATCCAGTCAAAAAAATTTAATTTATAATTTCACATCACATAATATACGTAGACAAAACACTTATAACCATTTATCCAAAACTCGTAAACAAAATTTACAATTTTAAACATATAAATATCTTTATAAAAAAACTCAGAAGAAGCATTATACAGCCCGCCTACGGACTGAATAAGTACAAGATGCCGGCTATCGATTGGCCATTCTCATCACAGGACCAAATTTATCTCTCACACTCATCATTCACTTCTCCGAGTCCATGATTCTCTTCTTGGGAATCTAGGAAAACAGTTTCGTCGCTGCTATATTTGTGTATATTGTCACCCCCATAGGTATACGCGCATGCTGGTGATTTCCTCATCTAGAAATGCATTGTGCTGCCTAACTCGTTGATCACATTCTTCACGGTAATCTTCCACTTGCTGTTGACTTACGTGCCTATTTAGAAGTTGAAAATTTGCGCCTTCGGCTTGGCGTGTGTGTTGGACGTCCTCGTCGGAAATGATCATCATGGCCCACTTTGTGTACAGCGTAAATAGCTCCAAGTGGAAGTACACGTGGATGGTTTGTCGTTATTCTCTCTCACTTGCGCCGCCATGTGGTAACACACTCTTCTCGTTGACAATATTTTCCGAATTGTCTTTTTTAATAATTTTTAATTTAATTTCAGGAAAGGAGAGGAAATGGTACTCTCACATTTGTTCTTATCGGCCCGACATTTGGAAAATTGCAAAAATTACATCAAAATCTATTTTATTATAAAAAAATTACAGTTATTGATTTTATGTTACAGGTATCTCTAATTTCTATACAGGTATTATTCTACTATTGGGTATGAACCTACAACAACATTGTGAGTTAACTCAGTGGTCGGTACTATTGTGTGCAAGTATGGTTAAAGGATAGAAAGAAAAAAAAGATGCCAAAGACAAGGGGAAATAGAATCAAAGCAAGCCTACAGTGGGGCCTAGCAAGAGAGGCAGAAAGTACAGAAAAGAGATAATGGAAAATCTCTTTGATGCCTATTCTATTGGCATTCAGCCCCAAGTCCCAACACTTATCTCTAGATGGGAGTGAGACTGCAATACCAAGGAGGAAGGAGAAATACATGAGGCAATGAAATTCTTAAAGGACCGTGGTAACACAGGGAACATGTTGTCTCTATTCCACCAGTCTATTCATACCCACTGGATGATTCATACCCACTAGACGCTTAAATGTGTTGTGGCAAAGACAATCATAATAATCCAGGAAATTGGAGGAGACCCAAAAGCCACCTCCATTTTACATGATATTGCACAGCATCATGGTAACATCCGTCTAGGATGTGCATAGATCACCAACTACAAACCATGCACCAGGTGGACATGCCCAGTTCTAGGGTAAAGGACCCAACACTGATTGATTCATCGAATGATTGAGATTGTCTTTTCTCTAGTTTTTCCCCATGCGTACTATGGATAGCATTTACTATTTGAAGCTATTATATGTAAGATATAGTAAACTGGACATAACTGATTTTAGAAAGTTTAAACTTTTTCAATATTGGCTTATAAATCTTTAAGGTGGCCAACAAACCTTGTTTCCTACGGGCGAGTTGAAGCCATCAAATTATGATTAGATGTAACCTGCTGTTCTTTTTTATTAATAAAAAAAATCTACTAAACTTACAAAAATATATATATATATATCTTATATTCATTTTCATAAATATAAACAATACATGTGAAAAATGTTTTTTTTTATTACCTTTTACTTTTATTGAAATTATTCAACTACATACATTTTTAGGATATTTTTTATAAATAAACATATATCTGTTTTGCCATTTTTTTTTCAATATAATAATTTGAATTTAGAAATTGTTTATTTAATTATGATATTTTTAATATTATTTATGGTTTAGGATTTTTTTAATCATAGGTTTTAGTTTAGTCACATGAGCTTGTTGTCACAACCACACATGGTTATTTACATTTACCCATCATACACAACACAAAAGGACAAAAGAATAACTGCCGCATTAATAATTATTACCATTAGGTTTGCAACTTTACATCAGAGTAAATTTGTTATGTAATTTTCCACATCTTCCATGGGTTTCAATACTCATTTTTTTTTCTTTTTTAACAAAGTAATATGGAAACATCTTAATATATATATACATTATCTAGCCAACTAATGTTTCCTACAGAGTTCGTGATCAGTATTAAACATACCATTTACTAGAAGATCATATCCTTAGTAGAACTAAGTATCTACGCATGATTTAACCTTAATATGACAACCCTTCCAAAAAGTAACATTTAGTACGAGCAGTTATTACATTGCCATGTTATAAAGTTGATGTTTTTACTTGTTTTCTAAACATTGAGTTATGGTGTTAACTTATGCTGGACTCTGGTACTTATGCTGGTGCCCACCAGGTGTCCTGCACCATTCCTTCTTCAAGAAGTTTCCAACGTACAACCAACTTGAGTGTTGTCCATTGTTGATCTTGTAGAGTTCGATCCAATGATCGATCGCTCCTTCGATGATAAGGCCTTCGTTCGGCCTCCATTCTCATTGTTTGGCGTCGTCCTTAACCAACCCGTTCCCCTCTGAACTGTGTAGGTAACCCACTACCTTGTCCTTGCCTTTGATTCCACCAGAAACAATAGTATGCAGTCGCTAAACACCAGAAGCTATCTTTTAATGGTATTTTTTTCGCCATATAGAGATTGGTTCTTCTGCAAATTCATTATGTGTGGGTACTGGTACAATCTCATCTTATTATGGTGTTCCTTTTTTTGTCTCCACCCTTCTCGAATTCATCGGCATAAGTCTTCAGTGGTCGCTTCCAGCACATGTGAGTGTTTTCATTTTTCCATTTCTAAGTACTGCTTCTTGCTACAACGGTTAGTTTTTCTTTTTATACTGAACTTCTATTGTCGGGGTTTAATTCTTTGTCTGTTTTGTTGCCTTTATGACATGGTTTGCCTAGATGGCAACTATGGAAATGGCAGCTCTTACCCAGCATTATGTTCAGAGAAGGGTGTAGGGTTCCTTTTTCATTCCTCGCATGCTCGTCCCTCCGGGTACTTATCGCTCTGATGTATAAGAAAATGGGGGTTTTGTACCTTCACCACTTCCTTCTGAAATCGAGTTAAACTATGCGTTTTAGAAATCCTCATTCTCGAGGAAGAAAATTGTCTCGATGTTGGGCTTTTATTTACTTGGTTATTTTCTATTTAATTCATGTTGTAAAAAGGACTATGTGAACTTGCCGTTCTTGACTACTATTTATGCTTATGTGTTGGTGAACTTTTAAGAATTTTTTTTACTGTGTAATCTTTATATGCGACCCTCGTTAACTTATTTGTTAATGAGGGGTTTAAGGTGGTCGTTATGTTAATTTGTGTAGGGTTACGCGTCACTTTCATTGTAAATGCATATTCTTATTTTCCTATGTGTTAATGCTTCGGTATAATAGTCTGTTGTTACGTACAACTCTCCAGCTGGGACTTCTCACTAGATGACCCGTTTCTTGGTTCGGCATTGTCCTAACTCGGTTGGATCTTACATGTTTCAGCCAAGTCAAAGCAACGGTGAAGGAAGCCTTCGAGGCCTCAGACCCTTTGAGATTCCATTGTCTACACTTAAAAAATGTTACCAACACTTCCTATAATTTTTTGTTCATTTTTGCAATGTAAATGTTGTGAGTACAAAGCCTTTTCTTATTGATAACGTTGTATGTACTTTATTCTTAGAAGTAACATGATGGTTTATCTTTCAATTTATCTCAGTTTTATTGTAAATTAGTTGTTTCTGTATGCAAGGAATAATTTGTGCTTCTTCTCTCTAGAAAAGGTTATCTCAAGTTAGCTTGGTCATTCATAATTATACTAAACAAATTTCCTTTATTCCATGATGTTGCACCTTATTTTCATGTTATGTCTGTATTTCACATTATTTTCATATTTTGTATATCGGTACCCTCCAATACTATTTCAATATATCAAGATGAATATATTATTATCAAGTTGATTGAAACACATAGTTACTATTCCACATGTAAATCTAGGTGGATATTGGTGGCCACCCGCCTATTCCACCTAGTCAGTTTCATCAGTTTTCTTATTTACTATTTTTAGCAAATTTTCGAGTCCTCAACTTTCAAAACCGTTTTCAGGCCCTAAAACATGAATTTTTCCATGGTAGAAGATCATAGGCATACTTGGATTGAGAAAGGGTAATACCTTCTTTGGATTGCAATACTTGAAGACCAAGGAAATAATGCAAGTGTCCGAAGTCTGTGATTTCAAAAAAAAATTTGAGGTTGGACTTCACGTGGTTTATATGGTTGGGTTCACTACCAGTAAGGATAAGATCATCAACATAAAGAACAAGGATGATATCTTTACAAAGGCTCTCATAAAAGGGAAGATTACCAATCTTCGATTTATGCTTGGAGTTAACGAAAGTTATTATTAAGGGGGGATAGGCTCTAATGCCTCCTTCCTTCTCCTATTGTGTCACCTTTGTAAATCCTTCAATCCTATCCCAAGTTGTTCTTAAGGGGGGGTGTTAGAGCATTCTGACACATAGGAAATAGTTAGGCATAACTTGGTCTAGCGTAGAGTTAGCTAAAGTGTGTTTCTTTACTATGTACATTTGTAACTTATTATCCAATGGTCACGGTATGTAGTGATCTGACAATTCATTTTTTCCTCAGTATTACAGACACTTGATATGTGGCTTGACACCCGATTGGTCCATGATCTCTATTTAAATAGCATGGAAGGTCATTTGTCTGACAACCATTTATGAGAGAAGCTTATGTAAAGTTACTTTCTTTATATTAATAAATTTCCTGAAGTGGCCATGTTGGATCAGGCCATGGAATGTTTCCCTCTTCGAGGGTTTTAACCACATCGGATATTGGTGTACATATATGTGATATGTTTGTGAGTGGTGACCATTGGTGTTTGATCTAAGGAACTTACCATGTAAATTCATACAATTTGGGCCTCATTTCTCTGCCCATTTGAAGCTAATCATGACCATAGGTTTATTTCTCGAAGAGATATTTTGAACGAGGAATCATACATGTCAAACAAATATAATATGACCAAGTTATGACTCCAAGAAGTTGGCTTCCCAACTAACCCCAACGTGGCCCATAAACTCTTGGTGTTTCATCTCCTCAGGTTAGGGTTTTGGTTGTTTATGAGTTTCTCTTATTGTTAAATAATAAAAAGCTCCTTGAGCCTCATTGCAACATATTTCAAACACATGTAACTGCCACATCTCTTCTAGGATATCAACTACCATCGCTTGACCTAGTTTATTTTCCTTTCTATCTGTAAGCACTATTCAGTATTTGATATTAATGAAGTGAAGTTTTATTAATGTTGCATCTATGCCTTTATGTTTATTTCTTTATTTTATTGCATTCCTGCATAATTTTGGATCAGTGGTGTTAGAGTGATCTTCTCTTTCCCAATCTTTCGTTGCATTTCCCTAATGAGGTCAGGGTATAAGGAGTTATGGCTCGATCTGGTTAAACCTTTGCAATATCAGGCTCGCAAACCCCAATGGCCTTCCATTATGGAAAAAAAGAAAGATGAGGGAACATGATATATGATCAAAATATTTCTCGACGAGGTCGTCCAGAAACAAAGGAACGCGATGATGGATAAATTTGTCGAGATCCTCCAACGACTACGCACAGACGAAATATCTTCATCCAGCAACCACTCTAGAGGTGCCACCCCTTCTAACGTATAAGTAAACTTTGACATCTCCATATTTGAGGGCCAAATAGACACAGACGCCGTAGATAGACATATGAATTTGCTGTAAGGGTATTTTTTGGTCCATGATTTCTTCTATCGATATAATATTACATTTGCGCTCCTCAAAGACACCTCCCATGTCAAATACTGGTCGGAGACCTACTGTCAACAGAGGGATGAGGAAGAGCCCTCACATTTTTTAGCCACACCCACCTGGAATTTTTTCCGAGATGACATCAAGGAGAAATATTTCCCCGTGGGGAGCTATGATGACAAGTACATCATATGGACCACACTATGGAAATAAAGGGATCATTATGTGCATGAGCTGACGAATTTGATCCATACCCTGTGCACAAAGTTGGTTACTAAATATTTAGAGAAACACTTCGTGCTCAAGTACCGAAATTGTTTGCACATATACATTGAGGAGGAAGTGGAGTTCCTCGACATTAACTCGCTTCGCACGACATATCAATATGATGCAAAGATCGAGTAGAAATTTAAACAGAAGAAGCCAGACTTTGGATCTGAGAATCTGAAGCCAGGGAAAGATGTCCCCAAACCATAGATAAAGGGGAAAATCCAAAGCATGGTGGCCCAGGACATCTCACCAAAGTAGCAAGCGAAGAACAACACCATAATACCAAAGAAGGAGACGAGGAAGTGGTGTGAATTTGATAAAAGCTCCACTCACAACACAAGTGAGTGTTGGGCCAAATAGTCGCTGGTGGACAAGATGACGGCATCCAAGTCATATGCATGTTATGATTGTGAGTCGGAACTTGACAAGGGTAATGACAAAAAAAACAAATTATTAATGCGGAACCTAGTGCCACTATTGCCTCCATGAAGATCCAGAAGGAGGAACTCGAAGATCCAGAGGATGGGGAGCACCTATTCCATTCACAGATGTGGGTGAAGGGTTATCTACTGCAATTCATTGTCAATAGAAGAAGCCAAAATTACCTCATTTCAGCACAATGATAGTCGTATACTGTTGGGTGGCTTCACCAAGGAAGAGATATTTGCTTCAACCAACAGTTCCGCCTTACCTACATCATCAACCCTTCATGAATGATGTATTCTCTGATATTTCTCATATTGAAGTTTCTGATGTATTATTAGGCCAACGATACTTGTGGAAGAGACATGTTGTGTATGAGTCTAGGCCTTTTATGTTATTGTTACTTTGGGAAATAAGTTGTACACAATATCGGAGGAAGTATCGCCTTCCCTCATCTCTTTTATTACTACCAAGAAATGTATTAAAATTATTTCTGAAACTAGGATGTTTGTTTTCATTATGTTTTTCCCACAGACCAAGAAATATGTGCCCACAACCTCCAAACAGGGCGACCCTATGTGACAACAATAGATGGAAAAATTCATGGAGGAATACTAATACATTTTCTCCTCACCCACAGGAATTCCTTGACACTGTCAGGTCAAACAAACTGTTGATCTGATCCCAGGTGTGACACTTCCTAATGGATTTATATATCAATGCTTTATGATGGAGAATGATGAGATCAAGAGGTAGATCTAAGATTTATTGCAGAAAGGGCACATTAGGCCAGGCTCGTCGCTGTGTGGAAGCCCGATCGTGTTGGTACATAACAAGGACAACACTTGGAGACTCTTTTTTGACTGTCGAGTGTTGAACAAGATTACACTCGACAATAGGTATCCAATCCCACAGATCCATCACCCCTTGGACCAAATCACGAGGGCCAAATATTTCTGAAATATCGACTTGAAATCTAGGTATCACGAGGTACCAATCGAACCCTCTAATGTGAGGAAGACTGCCTTTAAAGCTAAGGAGGGGCACCTCAAATGGATTTTCATGCATTTCAAATTGAATGATTCCCCCGCAACCTTCATGCAGCTGATGGCTGACATCTCGCACCCATTCGCCAACTCATTTGTTATGGTGCACGTGGATGATATCCTGATATTCATCCAGACTTGGGAAGAGCACCTGCACTACATCCAACAGGTCCTCCAAACACTACGGCAACACAATTTGTGTGCAAATTTGGAAAAAATCACTTTTGGCATGACCAAGGTTCAGTATCTGGGATATATTATTGATGAGATGGGGTTGCATGTGGATTTAACCAAGATCCAAGTGATTTCAGGATTTCCTAGCCCCAACCACTTTAACAGAGCTCTGTAGCTTTCTGGGTCTTGCCAGTTTCTACAGTAGGTTCTTGATGGGATTCTCTCATATCACTTGGCCCTTGAGTCAATTCACCAAGGAAGGGTAGAAGAAAAATGATTTTGGTTTGAATCTCAAAAGAAGGTGTTCATAAAATTGAAACATGGCCTTTTCTCTACACTAGTGCTCACATTTCCAGATTTGCAACAACCATTTGAGATTGAGACCGATTTCTCTGACTATGCTATTGGGGCATTTCTTACTCAATAGAGGCATCTAGTTTCATATCACAGTGAGACACCTTCCAACACAGTTCGGAAGTATCCCACTTATGACAGAGATCTATTCCACTGTGAAGACTTGCCAACAATGGGAGCATTATGTTAGAGGTCAATTTGGACATCACTCCCAAAACTCATATCAGTACAAATAGGGTCTATCATACTCTAAATTAGTTTCTACTTTCCTTAAACAAGTGATCTAATTGCTGGTTTTTATCCATGAAAGTTTCACTTCTTGAAGTCTAGCTGAAATGCTCTATTGAGCCACCAATGCACCCCTATACTATAGTAAGTGTCTTGCATAGCACTTACTCCCATGCAAAGCAGCATTGGAGAGCACCTAGGACCACTTAATAGTGCATTGGTCAACTTTGAGCAAATTTTTCAAATTATTCAAAGAATATTCCCACTTTCTAGTGGCATCTAGAAGTGATTCTAGATATCATGCTATCTAATAACATTGAATATGAACACCATGAAGGCATTAAATCACTTATCGTTTTATCCCATTGAACAAGGAAACTCCCTCATACGTTTATGGAAAATCCATTCAATGTCCAATTAATGCCAAACTACCCTCATTTCCTATAAATTGAGCATCGATCATAGTGCAAAAGTAGCTTGAGTTTTGTAGTGTTATGTTGGTAATATTATATCTCTTTGACGTATTATTTGCAAGTAATGTTATTCTACTAAAGTAATGTTGCTGATGTGATGAGGATGGATTGAATCTGGAGCGAGTTGACATCGAATCGATCCAATTGGTTGTAACTTCTCCTTCTATCTTATAATAAAGAGATTCGTTATTTTCCTAATACATGTGTTCATGATTTTATACATGTATTTTCAAATGCAATCGATTCAGTTTGATTAAGATGAATAGATCATATGCCTTTATATCATTTTCTGTCTTCTGTTAGTAATTGCATGTATCAATAAAATGAGTTCAGTTCTATTGGGAGCAATGGGAGCAACAAAAGGGAGTCTAAGAATAGCGAGAGATCACAAGTAGTTGTTATTCTCTTATATGTTTATCTTAAGGAAAAGGTCAAGTGTCTTCCATCTGTTGTTCTAAGTGCGTCCACCACACTTGAGGAAAGTTATGTATCTGTAGGTTTGATTTACGTAAAACAAATTGATGACCATACTGGTGAGGCAGTTGATCATCCCCAGTGGTTTTATCCTTGTTTTTCAGCCTCCAGTATACTTCACTTGCTTCATTACAGTCATTTGAATGTGTTTTGGTGAAAGAAGTGTCTTTACTTGCCTATTTTGAGATTCCTCTAGCACCAATGCATTGTTCGTCTTGAAACAATGCTTTGCAAAGAACTGTTAGCTTAGAGAAAGTGCTCTACAATGCATTATCTCCCAATCAGGGGGTGCGTTGCTCCTGTGGCCAACAGAAATTCATCATAATTTTGTCCTTCACCATTGAGTTCAGTGCCTTGTTTGCTGAGTTTCCAAGTGTCTGATTGCCTTTAGAGTCCAAATTGCTTCTTTTATTCTTGCTTAGTTTGGGTGTCTGTTTGTTCAATGTTTCTTCTTCTTTTCTTTATCATTGTTGAAATAGCTCCAAAGTTTAAAGCAACATTTTATTAGTTATTTATTTTTGAAGGAGGAATTGTCGTACTAGTCTTTGCTTCTCTGGAAAGTATTCATTTATTGCTTGAGCATATTTTTTTCTTTTCCGTTCATTCACACTTAAAATAAATTGAAGAATAGAAATATTTATTTTCATATAGGTTTTCAAAGTGTTGCATAAGAATACTTAGGTAATTTTCATTTAGATGTGCTCATTGCTGATTTCTTATTATTTGATTCATCTATCCCTTGTAGCTAAGGTTTTTCATTGTCGAAATTGAATCAAAACGAATGCTTATCATCTTTTTTGCGTTATAGAAATTTCAAATACATCACGTGATGAACCTGAAAGGCAAATTTATAAGAAAGATAAATTTTAATTTTATCTCAATTAACCTTAGGGAGAATTGTCACTTAAGGATAACATTTAGAAGTCTAGGCTACAGAAGTGTTCTAGCATCGTAAAACATAGAAATTGCCATAAATTTTCTACGATACATTCCTAGTGTGATACCTCATCCCATGTACGTAAATATATAGGAGCTCTTCCACGTATCTTGAGTATATTGGGCTTTGTTCTAGTATGAAAAATATATGGGGATGCTCTCACTGTGTAGTTTCACATTAGACAACACTAACAAGGATTAGGCCTCAACATACCGTCGAATATATTTGAGAGGATAACATCAGGTTGCTTACCATCCATAGGTAATCGAGTCGATTGCCTTGTATATTGTGATAAACAAAAGACAACATTTAGGGAGATCTCCTGCAGATACATAAGTCCTTGGTTTACTGGGGCAGTATATTGCAGTTCATAGTTGCTTGGAATTCATTTTTCCTAGCATTACCATCTTTTTGTTTATTTTTTATTTTTAATAAAATCAATCAAAAATAGTGGAATAATATCAACCCTTTCACCGTCGTTCACGTAGGATAGTGAATAAACCACATTTACCACTAGAAGCTACACCTAGTTGGCGAAGGCGAGCTCATCCTACTGAGTTTGGTACCTCTAGAACCTTTGGTGCTTCATCTTCATCTAATTTACTAGAGTCATATGATCCTTTTAGTACCAAGTCTTGAGTCATTTTTACTAATCCCTGTTTACTTTCTATCGTTGAGAGAAAACCCTCACAGTTACCTGAGAACACTGACGTTGAATTCAGTGAAACGGTAAATACAGAACCCAAGTTGTTCAACCCGAAGTCGATCCAGGAACTGTAGTTATTTTACCCAAACATATTAATCCTAAAGTTGAAAAACAAGAAGTTATTCCCGTGATGGAAGATGATCAACTGGATCATCCTTAGTCATATGTAACTATTGAGCCTTCCTCTTTACCGTAGATTCAACTGCATGAAATTTATCTCATGCCTGATGGCGAAGTAATTCGACCTGGTTTAATTTCAATTGAGGAAGAACCTCAGGAAGAGATACCCCCTGCAACTCCAACTCATTTTGGGTCAGGGCTTCATATTTACATATTTTTTCCTCATTCAACCTACACTTATCGAATTTATCTTTCTTAGATTCGAGTTCTTGTAGATTCTTTAGGGTATTTACTAGTTCATTTAACCATGACTGAGACATCATCCCATACAATACCATCTGTTAAAGTTGTGACAACATCTATTATTTCTACCTATGCGATGTTTACTACGACAGCTCAGTCTCATATTTATGGTGGTTTGTCCATCCCACCAGGTTACCACTCATTATTTCGAACCAAATATGGTGACTCGTCTTGTCCATGCAATTAGATCATCCCATCATCCGGAATTTCATTTGGTTCCTCTCTTATGATTACTCAAAGTCTTGATTATTTATTTACATCTTCAGCTCAATATCAGGTTGGTCCATCTGACTACCGCCCATCTTGTCCAGTTTCTACTGGACTCCCACCATATGAAGGTTAGTATGCTCAAAATTCTTATACTCCATATGTTAGGGGAAACCCATGGTTATCCAATATGGCAGTACTCTGTCGTGTTTAGGTCAACCTTAGGCTAGAATGCATGTTTGTCAGTGGTAGCCTACCTTGATTGTTCAACCTCAAACGATTTTGTACTCAGATTAACCAGTTCAACCTGTTCCATTCATACCTACTACGCCTGTTATTACTTCCTTACCCTATTTACATACCTGAATTGGTTGTAGCTCAACCCTCTCAGGTGGGTCCCTCAACCCTTTACCCTCAAGTTTTGGGTCTCCACACTCCGCCTCCCCAGTCTTATTTACAACAACTGTTTGTATCTGTGATTTCACAACCACAGGCTAGTTTAACCTTGTATGGAATGTTACAGGCTTCTACAGGTCCTTTATATTCAAAACCTAGTCCAAACTACTCTGCTTTGGGTTATAATCCTAGTGGGAAAGAACTATATTATCAAATCCTGTGGGAGCCACAACCTCCTCCTCTATCACGACTACAATAGAAATTCCAACAGTATCAAGCCTATGGTAGAATTGGTCAAGAATCCTATGCTAGGATTGGTCAACACAAAGCTTATCTAAGTTTTGGTCAATACGCCTATCAAGGGTTTGTTCAACAAAATTACCGCTGTTAGGGTCACCACTAGCAGATTCCTTATGTTGGTGCACAACGTCCTATTGCTTAGGAAATTCCAACTTACCCTGTTTATGCACAACCCAATCTAAAAAAACATGTTTCATTTAATACAATGCTAGAGTTACCTGATAGAAGACGACTCACTAATGATCCCGTTCATTATTTACCTTGGTGGCTGGTGATTCCTCATAAATTACCCTCCGATATTCCAAAATTCAATGGAAACTTTGGAGAAGATCCATCTATGTACGTTATGACTTATCATTTATGGTGTTCCTCAAACTCCTTGAATGATGAGTCTATTAGAATTTGTCTTTTCCAGTGAACGCTTACTGGTCTGGATGTAAAGTGATATACTGAATTACCACGAGCTTCTTTTGATAACTTCGTGGATTTAGCCACTACTTTTCTAGCCCACTTCAAGTTACCCATCATATATGAAACTGGAATGAAAATTTTGACCAACTTTAAAAAAATGAATACTACTCACATATCAAATCAAATACATGAGTGGCATTGTTGTCATCGAATGGTTAAAACCTTTGTTCTGGATTAGCTTTTAGCTGAGTGGTTTATAAAGTCCTTGTTGCCATCTATCACTAGGGACGTGGCCAAAGGCGGTGTTGTCACTGAAGAGCAAGTAATTTCTTGTGCCCAGTATCCGGATTTGAATTTTACTCAGTCTGGCATGCTCTATGAAAATATTCCAAATACACCGCGATCAAATTTTAATGTTTCTCCTCATCCATCTGGTAAGGAATCGCATGCCGTTGACGGTGTGATTTGTTGAGCCATCACTCAGCCAACAAGTCGAGCATCAGTTTCCACACTTTTTGTGTCTAATCAAATCCCTGTTGCATCTGATCCTTCATATTCTTCCGAAATACATGGCGTGTCATCTAACAAGGGAAAACGTGATAAGAAACTTAGAAGTAAGAAGAAAGAGAAAGATATAAAAAAATAAATCACCCTAGCAGGAAACCAATATGATAGATTCAATACTTCTCGGAAACCTCGTTACCCTTATTTAATATGTAATGAGGAGCATTTTACACGAGACTGTCCTCGCCACTTAGAAGCCTCGAAACTTCTTAAGACTTCTCCCACATCTGCAATGTTGACAAACCATTTTTCGAACCCAGAAACACACATGGTCGCTACGGATCCCACTTCTATTTCACAAGTGCTTATGTTATCAGCCAATAAACCCAAAACTGATGTTTTAATGTCCACTCGAAGTAAATATTACGGTAATCCTCTTTTGTTGTCCAAAAATCAGGCTACAAGTCAACCTACTACTTCGACTTCATCTGGTTCAATTCCATCACCTATTATTCCCGAGTTAACAATAAAGCAACCAAAGGGAGTCATTCATAAATCCACTTTCAACAATTGAGCTTGTGGAACTCAAAATTATAGCGCAGTCGAAGATGTGGCTTAGTCACCTTTTTCCATGTCGACGCTTCAGGTTCTTCAAAATTGTCCCTCCCAAAAGCACGGTTTGTTTTCAGCAATTGTTGGAATTGATCCATCGGACTCTAATCTTGTAGTCTTTAACAATGCAGGCTATGTGCCACAATTTCTAGCACAATTATCATTTTTGATCCAAGTAAATGTCTTGAATCACCTCATTCATCAGAATATTATGGATGAAGGTTCATCTACTTGTGTCATGTCTATGAATTGTTGGAAGTCACTTGGCTCACCACGTTGATCATAATCACCTACGATGTTGAAAGCTTTTGATGGTTGTACATATAAGCCTTGTGTAATTCTCAGTAACCTGCAAGTCGAACTAGGGGCCAAATGTGTTACTATTTAATTTGAGTTTATTGACGAAACCCTTCACTACAATATCTTACTCGGAAGACCGTGGGTTTACGCTATGGTTGTGGTTGTCTCTACTTATTTTCGCATGATCCCCTTCCCCCATAAAGGTAGCATCAAAATAATCGATAAAGTCACCTTCTTCACCTCTAGTTCCTATGCAACTGGAAGCATTCCATTCATTCATGGACCCCCACCATCTCTTCAGAAAATTGGTGTAGGACTCTTTAAGGATTTTTCCCTAATGAGTACCTTTTTGTTACTGTCGCTTGTGACATCGACAGAAATAGCAAAAATAGAAACATGAAATATGATATCTTCCACTTCATTTGATTTATGGAACATTCCTAATGATTCTAAAATAGATAGGCTGGGTGAAACTATGTCACTAAGTCCAATTGAGCTTGCATAGCAATCAACATTTTTTTTAGTGTGGCCAATCCTGATCCTTTGTCGCCGACTATTTGGGTCAATTTTTCTTTGGATTATGGTACTTATTCTGACCCATTTTCACATATATTCTCAACTGATTGGGGCATTATGGAATCCATGATGCCAGAAGAATAACCATGGGAAAATTTTCATTACCAATCCCATCTTCCATATTACACTGAAGATAGTCAAACTCAAATATATTTCCCTATAGTCATTGATTTCTTTACGACTTCTATTCCTATCCATGCTGTCAATTCTGAGCAAAACTTATGAAATATCAAAGGAACAATTTATATTGATATTTCAACCAAACCTAGTGTAGTATAAAACATTCATGTCAGTGCGTCTTGTTCTGCATCTGAACTTGACACTTACCGCTCTCTTTTCCGTGAATTTTGTGATGTATTTGGTTGGTCATATGAGGAAATGCCAGGAATAGATTTTAGTATCATTCATCACGAGATTAAAATGTACCCTGATGTCAAACTTGTATGGAAATGCCTCGGTATCCTATGTAGGCTACTTCTATTAAAGCAGAGGTTGAAAACATTTTGCGTGCTATTTTCATTTCTCATGTTTTTATTACCAATTTGGTTTCCAACATAGTTCCTTTCATGAACAAATAAGGGACAATAAGAGTGTGCGTTGATTATCGGGATGTTAATCATGCTTGTCCAAAATACAAATATCCCACTCCATTCATCGACCAAATCATTGACAAATGTGCTGGATGTGAAATATTTTCCTTCATGTATGGTTTTTCTAGTTACAATCAGATCAATATTCGCCCAGAAGACCAATATAAGACCGCTTTTATTTGTCCCTCAAGAACATTCATTTATCAAAAACTCCCTTATGGTTTGAAGAACACTGGGGAAAATTTTCAGAGGGCAATGAATTATGCCTTCCATGACATCAAACACATTGTTCAACCTTCTATGGATGACTTACCTTTGCATTCACGAAAATGGGTTGACCACATGGTACATTTCAGAGCCATATTTTTACGATGCCATTACTAAAAAATACATATCAATCCACAAAAATGTGTGTTTTTTGTCAGCTCTGGTCGTTTTCTTAGTTTCGTCATGTCAAAAGATGGAATTTGAATTGATCCCTTGAAGGTCCAGGATATTCTGGATTTTCCTGCGCCTTCCAACCTACTTCAATTACAGATACTCTAAGGGAAGGCTAAATTTATAAGGAGATTAATTCCCAACTATGCCAAAATGTCTAAAGTATTTACTCGATTCTTGAAAAAATAGACTCCCTTCCATTTGGATGAGGTTGCAAAAGCTTCTTTTGGTGATCTTAAAGATACCATGATCTGAGCATCATTAATCTATCCCCCAAATTATCAGAGTGATTATTTCATGTATCTCGTCACTATAGATACAACCATTGGCATGGTTTTAGACCAGGAAGAAGATGGGATTCAAAATCCAATATATTATTTGAGTCGCAATCTCAATGATATGAATGTTAAATACACTAATGTTGAGAAGCTCGCTTTTCCAGTCGTTCAAGTTGTACAAATATTTTTCCACTATATCCTGCTTCGGAAGACCATTGTCATTACGGATTGCAACCCTATGATATACATTTTGTCACGTCAATTACTGGGGGGAAATACTCAAAATGGATAGTCATTTTGTAGGAATTTGAGTTGGAATTCATCAAATCCAAGTCAAATAAGTCTTTGTTTTTTGCTGAGCTTATTTGCGACCTTCCCTCAAGTAGCACTGAGTTTACATTGGAACCATCAATTTTGGATGAGTCTTTGTTTCTAATTTCATCATCTGACCCATGGTATGGATATTTTCTGATCTATCTCCAAGCCCAAACTTTCTGACCCAATACCTCTCGCTCCCAACAACAACGTATTTGATACCAAGAAAAATATTGTCTAATTGTCAGTAATACAATTTATCGTCGTGGTATCGACATGATTTTACGTAGGTGCCTCACTCACGAGGAGGCTGAAAAAGTTTTAAATGATTTCCATGTTGGTACCTATGGTGGACATTTTTCTGGTTTTTCTACTACGCAGAAGATTCTTTGTGGTAGTTACTTTTGGCCTACCATATTTTTCAACTGCATTCTCGTAGTCAGAATTTGTCATGCTTGCCATATATTTAATCCTAAAAGACGTGTGTTACCAACACCAATGCATCCTATCATCGATGTCAGACCTTTTTCCAAATGGGGCATTGATTTCATGACATGTAACCCTCACTCGGTCATGAGGGGAATTTTCAGGTCTAAAATGGACCTCCTAAGAAATATGTAGAACCAAAATAAAATTTATGAGAGCCAATAGGATTCAAGATGATGATGTCAACCATGGGGGATGAGTCACCATTTTTGAAGTAGAAAAAAAAAATATTAAAAAATAATAAAGTAATAAAACTACTTTTTCAACTTATCTCCCTAAGGGTTTACTTAACTTTTGAGTGGGAGTACTCGTTGGATGCAAAATTTAATTCATCATCCAAAGTTTACTCATATTCCATACTTTTTATGGACCCTGCTACACGAAAAATGAGAAATACATGAAAAAAAGTGATTGCAAAGTCCATCAAAACTATGCAACATTGTTACTCCTTTCATGGGGAATTAAATTTTTTATCCAAAGCATATTCCTGCTCGAAATTTGAGTAAAAACTTAGGGAGATAAGTTCAAAATACAAGTTGAAAAATTATTTTTTTCTTTTTTCCCTCCAAAATTTGATGATGTAATCAAATCTTATTTTATTATTTCCACTATTATTTTATAATTTCCTTAGGAGGCCCATTTTAGACCTCAAAATTCCCCTAATGCGGGCGGCATGGCTATATTATTGTTGTCGTCAACTATTTCAGGAAGTGGTCCGAGGCGATGCCTACATTTAACAACACAGATTAGACAATTGCATTGTTTTTCTTTAACCATGTGGCTAGCCAGTTTGGTGTACCACAAGCCATAGTTACAGATCATGGAAATCATTTTCACAACTACATGTTCCCTAAGTTTACTGCCAAGTTAGGACTGTCGCGTGATAGCTCTACCCCCTTATTATCTGCAGGCTAATGGACAAGTTGAATCCATCAAAAAAATTCTTAAGCATATACTTCAACGAATGATTGGGGTTCATAAATGAAACTGAATTTAATCATGTACTCAGCTTTGCGGGCTTATCGAACCTCGATGAGAAACGCAATGGGATTTACTCCGTTTCAACTTTTTTATGGCCTCGAAGCTATATTACCGATTCAATGTGAAATTCCATCGTTGAAACTCGCAATTGACCTACTACCTGACATTTCTGAAGAAGAGGCACATCTTTTAGATATCATCCATCTAAATGAAATGCGTGTTGAAGCCGCATTGGCAAACAAAGGACATAATAAATTAATCAAGGCACGATATTACCACAATGTCAAGCCTCACACCTTCTCAGAAGGAGACCCGGTCTTGATTTATGATAGGGAAGTTGATAAGATAGGAACAGGAAAATTTGAACCATTATGGCATGGCCCCTATATTGTCAAGCGTGTTGTGGAAAAGGGCACCTATACATTGGTATATTATGATGGGATTCCATTGACATAGCCTCATAATGGGTTGTATATCAAACATTACTATGCTTCATTCTGTGTAGTAAACATTGTATGATACTATATCTATGCTTTGATTGTGTGTGTGCCACAATGTGTCTCTCACTACAAGAAAAAATGACATTGGTGAGGATCATGGTTGTGACGGACCTTTAAGGTCCATCAACAATGTCACATATGGTGAAGGTCCTTAAAAAAATGTCACTATAAGTGTATATAGTGATGGTCCTTTAAGGTTCGTCACCAAAGCCGTTTTCAATGACACTTTTGGTGAGGTTCGTTAAAGGTCCATCACTAATTCTCTCTTTGGTGACACTTTTAGTGACGAACTTTTAATGACCCTCACCAATGCTCCTTTTGTTACTTTTGGTGACGGTCAAAAATGTTTGACACCATTGATCATTCCAATGAGTTTTTGATGATGCTATATTCCTGTTAATATTTTTTTTTAAAAAGATAACGATTTAAGGCCATTATTGTGGAGTTATTTTTATGACATTTCCAAGGCCATAGTGGTTAGAATCAGTCAATTTTTTAAGAAGTAATTAGTGTGTATCATTTCCCTCAAGTAATCACTAGTCGAATAGAATTTTCCTATAAGTCAACATATGATTCATATCTATTAAGTTTATTATCTATCAAATTCCATTTAGATAAAGTTACACTAGTGTGTGTAGGAAATATATTATTTAATACATAATAAAGCTCTAACAATTCTATTAATGAGAAAGACCTAACACACTTCAACAATCCGAGAACGCCTTAAATTAATGCTTTGTCACACACTAAAAATTCTTAGTACCTCGCATGTCTTGGAACATCTTTGTACCTAAAACATATTGTCATGAAACTAATGCCCAAGCACATGGCGGCATGTGCTAGCAAAACATGGAACTCTCCTAGCATGTGTTGGCATGCATGTAGTCCCTAACATGCTTTGTAACACACTGGTTGAATGTATTGACATACATTAGCACTTGGCACACAATGCCACTTGGCATGTATTGGGACCTATTATTAGTGTGACTAGCATGCCCCTTTTGAAAAAGATAAAGTCCTAACTTATTAACCCTCTTATGTGTTCATTTCCTTACATTTTAGCTTGGTTCTTCCTTTTGTTGCCTTGAAAATTCTTGAAACATATTGACATACCCTGGAACCCTCCACATCCTTAGCACCTAGCATGTATTGGCATATCTTAGCACTATTTGGAACATATAATTAGCACACCCTGGAACTCCCTAGCACACTTTGGCACTTCTTTACATGCCTTAATATTTCCTAGCATGCCTTACCAATGCTTAGCATACCTTGTCACTCCCTCCTTGGTATGACAACTAGCACTCATTAACACTAATCCATGGCACACGTTCCTCATATTCATTAACTTCCATTAATTTTGACACACAAGATATACGCTGACATAAGCTGAGTGCCCCGAAACTTATACACAACAAGATATAAGTTGGCACAAGCTAAGTGCCCCAAAACTTATACACAATAATATACAATATGTAATTATCTAGGATAGTTTAAAACGTGAGCATGAAGCCAAATTATGCCACATCTCATATAAAAAAAATAACTAAAGGAAAAACAATGTTGTGCCTAGCACAAAGTGATCTCCCTTTGTCTAAAACTCGTATGTCGAGCCCCTTATAACAACCACAGAATTTCCTCCTAAAAATCATATTCTAAACTTATCCTAACACACTTTGTCTTTAGCACATTTGAATTCTCTAACACTCCCTTACACACACTCTTATTTGTTCCTTTCCATGCATTTTGACCTAGTTATCCCTTGATATGCCACAACACTCCCTAACACTCTAGTTCAGCATGCATTGTCATTGTTCGACATGTGTCAGCATGCATTTTCATTCCTTTGCATGCCCTGACCCTTCCTAGCTATCATGCCCTCACAACTACCCTTATTTAATTTTCAACTTGGGAACCCAACGAATCCCTCGCTTGACTAAAAGAGCTTGACCAAGTTATAGTTACTACAAATAGACTATATTGTTGAATTGTGTAGCTTGAAAGGTACTCCACAAGCCTAGTGAGATGGATTTGTGTGAGTTTGGTCACAAAAGGCTTTGTGGGAATAGAAGCAAAGAAAAGGGATTTTGGACCCAAGATGGGGTTTAAAATCTAGAATAAAATTAAAAAGGAAAATTAATATTTCCTAAGGTCTAAGTCGATAAAACCCGTAAGTTTTAGAGGGTTCCTAAGAGGTCTAGGAAAAACTATTTAAGAGTCCTTAGGATGAAGGAAATAACATCAAGTGAGAAGGAGCTCATTTTATCAAGGGGGCGAAGAGACATGTAGTCCTAAAGAGGCCATGATCATTATCATGTATAAAATTCATTAAGATAACTCAATATACTTTGGCATGGTTTAATATTAAATTTATTTGAGATCAATTATTGGAAAGTAGAAGAGAAGTAACAGAGGATGATTTGGCACTTAGAATGCACTAACACTTGGCACTTGACACTCATTTTCACCTAGTGTTGGTGTGCATAGCATGCCCCTCTTGGAAAATGTAAATTGATGACTTATTAACCATATGATGTGTTAATTTCCTTGTATTTTTAACTTGTTTCTCCTTTTTGTTTCCTTGATAGTCCCTGGCATATATTGTCATACCATTGCAGATATTGGCATGCCTTAGCACTTGACACATCTTAGCATACTTTACATGCCTTCGAACTATCTGGCACATGTTAGCGTACCCTAGCACGCCTTGGCACTCGTGCCCTCACAAATATCCTTACATTTTTTCATGACTTGGGAACCCAATCAACTCCTTAGCTACTATAGTTCATGTGACTTTGGTCTGCTTCAATCGTAACAACTTAATCAATTGCACCTACTACAAGTAAATTGTGCCTTGTTCACCTAAGAACTTCATATAACTCATCTTAGGCCAGTCATGTCCAAGCTGAACCTTTCCTACTTAAGAACTTGCCAAGACAAGGATCACATCTAGCCATGGCCATAAAAAAACTAAGAAACATAGCTTACATAGGCAATATTTCACATGTATGTCTAGTTCATATAAACAGTAGATCATTAACTGAGAGTTTGCAAGAACCACAGGATACACGAGACACACAAGACATAGGCCAACACAAGTTGAGTTCCCCAAAACTTATACATAACAATGTGCAATATGGAATTGTCTAAAATAGTTTAAAACATGAGAATTTGGCAAAAGTGTGCCACATGTCATATAAAAATAATAGATAAAGGCAAAATAGTGTTGTTCCCAACACAAAGTCTCCCTTTGTTTAAAATTTCTTTATCGAGCCCCTTATCACAATAGTAGGCTAGCCTCTTACAAATCCTATTATGAACTTTTTCTAACACACTTCATCCTTGGCACAGTTGAATTCACTGAGACTCCCTGGAACACACTCTTATTTGTTCATTTCCATGCATTTTTACCTAGTTCTCCCTTCTGATAAATCGACACTCCTTAACACTCCTAAAAATGCATTGAAATTATCCAACATGTGTTAGCAATGCTTTTCATTCCTTTTCATTCCCTAACCCTTTCTAGTTACCATGCCCTCACAACTACCCTTACTTAATTTTCAACTTGGGAACCCAACGAAGTCCTCGCTTGACTATAGGAGCTTGACCAAGTTACAATTACTACAAATAGACTATGTTGTTAAATTTTGTAGCTTGGGAGGTACTCCACAAGCCTACTGAGATGGGTTTGTGTGATTTTGACCAAAAAATGTTTTGTGGGAAAATAACCCAAGTGAAGGGGCTTTGCACTCGAGATGAGGTTTAAAATCTAAAAGAAAATTAAACAGAAAAATCATATTTCCTAAGGTCTAAGTAGATAAAATTCGTAAGTTATAGAGCATTCTTAAGAGGCCTAGCTAGGAAAAGTTGTTTAAGGAGGCCTTATATGAAGGCAAGAACATCAAGTGAGAAGGAGCTCATTTTATCAAGGAGGCTAGGATAGATGTAGTCCTAAAGTATGTCTAGTTAGAGATTTGAGTAAGCGTTTCTAAAAGGAGGCCATGATCATCCACCAAGAGTAAGATCATCATGTGAGGGTTTAGAAGAATGTCACATACCTTAATAAGGTTCGAGATAGGAAGTAGGATGGCATATTGTTGGTTCTCTTAGGGTAGATAAAGCTCAAGAGAAGCGACTCATGAGAATTTGGGCATGCTATTTCATTGGTGTTTCTATGTGAAGTCCACATCAAATTTTTAAATAGTAGAGAGAGTTGAGACCCTACCTTGTGCTGGTTACTAGGTTGTGAGGTCTATGATAAATACCAACACAAGTGGAGGAGGGTTTGCACAAGAATTTAGGGCCAGAAAAAAAGTAGTCACAGGTGTAATAGTGACTAAAGTAATCGTAGTTTGAGGGTCATAGATATCTAAAGCCCAGGTCAAGATTTAGTCAAAGAAATGACCACAATCTATGGATCCATATGAGCTAGGCCAAGTCTCTTATGGAGGAAAGAGTTTTGTTTTTTTTCTATGGGTGGATATGGTTTGTTCTAAAGCAATTAGAATAGAAGTATAATTCCCTTTTTAGGGAGGTTTCCTAGCATGTTCAATCCATAAGGTATGTCATTAATACTGTGACAAATTTTCATAGAAGAAGATGGGTTTTGACCCTTACAGAGAGGTTTATCTCTGCAATATATACCACAAATTTGGAAGATGGTTTGTAGAAGTGTGTGTGGAGATAGAAAATCCAAAGGAAGGTGGAACCTAAGTAGAAGATGGAGTAGAATAAATGCGTCATATGAGGGATGGATTGACATGAAGAGGAGTTGATTTTATTGGACTGTCCATAGAGTTTTGGACATAGATCTGAAGCAGCCTATAAAAAGTTAGTCAATGGACTGTTAATGGATGATTTGTGACCCTAGTTTAGTCATCTACAAATTGTTAGAAGGATGATAAGATCATTAGTTCAGATTTGTTCATAGATTGGACAACCAAAAATTGGTACACAAGAATAGTGATTTTGAGAGGACTCAAATCATTATTAGGTGGCATATTTGAAGAGCCCTAGATGAGGGCAGTGTTGTGGTGTTAGGTCCCTATATTACTAGTATAGTCCCTTATTATTGTTAGTGTAACCCCCTTATTGTTATTATTGTACCCTTGTAACCTCCATATTGTTATTATTGTGCCCTTAAATTATTATTGTTAGTTCGGCTAGGATTACATTGTGGCCCCACTAGGATTACATTATGGCCCCGTGGACTCCTATATATAGAAAGAAGGTTTTTTAAATTGTATCATCCAAGAATTATTCATTTATATAATGTATTGGAAGTTTCCCCCTCGAAGTGGCTTATTTCTAAGGCGTTGATATCTCTTTTCTTCTATTTTTGGAGCTGGTTACACAACATTTGGTATCAAATCTTTGGATTCTAGGGTTTCGCTGCTCTAAATAGATCATCATGGAATTTTAGCTATAAAGTTTTTTCTACGAAGGTTTAGATTCTGAAATTTTTAGGGTGTGAATCTGCAATCCTGAGGAAACTCGTCAAAAAATTTTAGAGCTTGGTTCGCAATATTTTCAGAGATATGATCTGTGGAAGGTAGTTATTTTTCAGGCTCCCGAATTTCATCTCAAATAGGTGATCGTGGGAAATGATTCATAACTCTCTCTCTGAGCATCAGATTGGAGTGCTGTAAAAATTGGTTGCATGTACATGGACTGTAGTTTCTTGGCTATCAATTTCAGAGCTGAAAGACAAAATAGTGACATATGGCAAGTCATACAAGTTCGCTCTACTGAACCAGTCCATAATTGGGTCATTGTGGGAGATTGGACACAACTTTTTCTTAGAGAATCCAAATTAGGTCAGACCTGTGGAATTCGAAAGAAAATTTAGAGGGCTACATTAGTACCAAAACTCAAATATTTAAGTGCTATAGTCACATATATAATCCAATTTCAATATTGAGCTCCTCAAAAGCAAGAAAAAGGTGTGTATTTTTTTTCCAAATTGCAAAAGTCTTTTTTGAAGAATCAATTTGAATTGATTCCAAGGGAATATTGTAGAATATATATCAGTATTGGGTTCTAAAATATGCCCCATAAAAATAATTCAACACCCATTAAGCCTTCAGAAGGCTCTACTATGACTCATGAAGATGAAGAATTGCAACATGATCTATCAAAATTACAAGAGCAAGCGCACCAAATTTTTCTCTTGCAAAGAGCAACAAAAAATGAAATGGAAGTTTTGAAGAAAGGCGTGGAAGCTAAGATGGATGGTATGGAAGCTGGCATGGAAGCTAAGATGGATGACATGAAATACAACATGGAAAACATGAATAAGTATCTAAAAGCAGACATGGAAGGTTTGACAAAGTTGATACAAGAAATGTTTCATAATGATGAAAAGATAGTAGAAGAAACTCATGATGAGAACAAAATAAATGTTAATTGTGATTTCATAAACTATAATGTTGTCAGGAAGAACCACCATATTCCAAAAATGGAGATGAGGAAGTTTGATGGAAAGGATCCTGTAACATGGATTCTACAGATGGAGCAATATTTTGATCTCCATAACGTGTAAAACACACAAAAGGTACGCATTGCAACTTTACATTTAGAACAAAATACATTTGTATGGTATCGATGGCTTTGCTCCCGTAAAAAAATTGTCACTTGGTCAATTTTTACGGAAGAAATGATAGCACATTATGAGGATACAAAGAGAAACACCTTCTTTAGCCAATTGATAAATCTCAAACAAAAAGGCTTAGTCAGGGAGCACATTGAGGACTTCCAAAAATTGAATATAATGGTAACTAATATTCCAAAGGAACACATGATTGATCTCTTCATAGGAAATTTAAAGGATAACATCCAACATGAAGTTGGTGTTTTGGAACCTGATTCATTGGAGAAGGCATTCAGGTTAGCAAGAAAAATTGAATGTAAAATTATGGCGACAAGGAAGCCTACCACTAACTTCTATAAAGAAAGAAGTGTTGCTACACCTATATTTCCACAACCTACAAGGTTGACACCACAACAATTGGAAGAAAAAATAGCAAAAGGGCTTTGCTACAGTTGTGATAAAAAATACAATAAAGGTCATAAGTGTGCTGAGAAGAAATTATTTTACATAGATTGTGAAGAGGAAGAAGAAAATTAACAAGAAGAGGATATACACCAGGAACCAACCATAGAAGGGGAAGAAATGAATCCGACCATATCGTGTGATGCACTGGTAGGAATTACCACTCCTCAAACTCTCAAGATAGAAGGACATATCAAGAAGAAAAAGGTAATAGTGTTGATTGATTCAGGTAGCACCCATAATTTTATTCATTGTAAGGTAGCCAAGGAATTAAATTGTTTTCTATACCTAGCACTAGAATGTCAAGTGATGGTTGCAAATGGAGGAACTATAAATTGCTCTGGAAAATGTCATAATATCAAGCTAACCATGGGGGAATATGTATTGACTAGTCCAATTCTTTTCATTCCTATGGGAGGTGTTGATGTTGTACTAGGAGTACAATGGTTACAATCTTTGGGGACGGTAGCTTTTAATTTTCAAGAAATTTTTCTTAAAAAAAATTTCAGAAGGAAAGGAAGTCGAATTATGGGGTATTGTGAGGAAGCTAGGAAAGATAATAAGCTCTAATGTCATGAAAAAGATTCTAAATAAATAACAACGAGGCGTAATTGCACAATTATGCTAACTAGAAGTTCCAACATCAAAATCATCTATTTCTACAGATATCCAACAAGTCTTGGACAATCATTCCAAGGTGTTTGAAACTCCCAAAGGACTCCCACCTGTTCGTGATCATGATCATTTTATTCATTTGATTCCAGGAATTGTTCCTCCAAACATCAGGTCTTATAGATATCCTTATGTCCAAAAGAGAAAAATTGAACGTATGATTGCATAAACGTTAGAGGTGGGTATAATTCAACCTAGTCAAAGTTCTTTCTCTGCTCCTGTAGTATTGGTACACAAGAAGGATGGATCATGGTGAATGTGTCCGGATTATAGGGAGCTCAATAAGCTCAACATTAAAGATAAATTTCCCATTCCTGTGATTGATGAATTATTGGATGAATTACATGGTGCAATTTATTTTACCAAGTTGGATCTTCGTTCAAGATATCATCAAATTAGAATGAAGACTGAAGATATTCCAAAAAAAACATTTCAAACTCATGAGGGTCATTATGAATTTTTGGTCATTCCTTTTGGCCTTACCAATGCACCTTCTACATTTCAAGGGTTGATGAATTCTATTTTCAAACCCTTCCTTAGAAAATTTGTGCTAGTATTTTTTGACGATATACTAATCTACAGCAGGTCTTGGAAAGATCATGTTGGACATGTTGACAGGGTGCTCAAACTATTGCAGGAGAAACAATTATATGCAAAAAAATCAAAATGTTTCTTTGGAGTAGAAGAGGTGGAATATCTGGGTCATATTGTATCTCACGAGGGTGTTAAGGTAGACCCTAACAAAATTAAAGCCATTAAGGAATGGAAAGTCCCCACTACCATAAAGTAGTTGCGAGGATTTCTTAGGTTAACAGGGTATTATCGCAAGTTTGTTAAGAATTATGGGAGAATAGCAGCACCTCTAACAACATTATTGAAGAAAGATGCATTTTCATAGACTCCTGAAGCAGCTAAGGCCTTTGAACATCTTAAAGAGGAAATGTGTTGAGCACCAGTCTTAGTTACACCAGACTTCACAAAAACCATTATTGTGGAATGTGATGCCTCAGGAAATGGAATTGGTGATGTTTTAATGTAGGAAGGAAGACCCATTGATTTTGAAAGTCATCCAATCAAAGGAAAGTTTTTACAGAAAGCTATTTATGAGAAGGAAATGTTAGTAATACTGCATGCACTAAAAAATTGGCGAACTTACCTAATGGGAAGACACTTCAAGGTAAAAATTGATCATGATAGTCTTAAACACTTTTTGGAACAAAGAATATCTTCCGAAGAACAACAAAAATGGGTCACAAAGATGTTGGGTTATGACTTTGAAATAATCTAAAAAAAAGGAAAGTTTAATGTTGTTGCAGATGCACTCTCAAGAAAGAATGAAGAGGTGGAAGCATTGCTTTGTGCCATTTCTATTATCCAACCAGATTGGATAAACGAAGCAAGAGATGAATGGAAGAAGGACAAAGATGTATGGACACTCATTCGAAAGTTGCAGCAAGATTCTAGTACATCTGATACATTTATTTGGAAAAATGATTCCTTATGGTACAATGATCGCTTATATCTTTGTAAGAATTCCCAACTAAAACAAAATATTCTTCTGGAATTGCACACTTCTCCTTTAGGAGGACACTCAGGATTTTTAAAAACTTACCACAAGGTGAAGAAATATTTTTTTTGGGATGGCCTTAAATCTGATATTCAAAAGTTTGTTGCGGAATGTTTGGTTTTCCAGCAGAATAAAGTGGAAACAATTAAGACCCCAGGACTTCTACAACCTTTATCCATTCCAAGTCAACGTTGGGAGGAGATTTCAATGGATTTTATCACATGTTTACCTAAGTCCGAAGGAAAGAGTGTCATCATGGTGGTAGTTGATAGACTTACCAAGTATGCACACTTTTGTGCATTATCTCATTCATTTAAAGCAAGTACAGTTGCTACTACATTTATGGATAGAATTCAAAAGCTACATGGAAGCCCAAGGGTTATTGTGAGCGACAGAGATCCCATTTTTACTGGAAATTTTTGGACGGAGTTATTTTCTTGTTTGGGTATTCAATTAGCTCATAGCTCATCTTATCATCCTCAATCTGATGGTCAAACTGAGATAGTAAATAAATGTTTGGAAGGATATCTTCGTTGTTTTGTATCTGATAAACAAACACAATGGGTCAAGTGGTTACTTCTCGCTGAATGGTGGTATAACACTTCCTTCCATACTGCAGCAAAAATGACCCCATTTATGGCACTTTATGGATATCATCCACCATCCATCACATCATCTTTAAGGGAAAATTCGAAGGTTCAAGCAGTGGAAGATCACATCGAGCATCAGCAAGAAGTTCTCCAACTCTAAAAGGATAACCTGAATTTGGCACAAAATCGAATGAAACAACAGGCAGATCAACATCGTAGCGAGAGAAGTTTTGATGTAGGAGATTGGGTATTTTTACGGCTACAACCATACAAACAAATGTCCCTCAAGCAAGCAAAGAAGGATAATAAATTATCGCCAAAGTACGATGGTCCTTACAAGGTGTTGCAAAAGATTGGTACTATGGCATACAAATTGGAGCTTCCTGCTTCTTCGCGAGTACATCCAGTTTTCCATGTTTCATGCTTAAAGAAGGTTATAAGTGAAAATCTTCCAGTTCAAACAATATTGCCAGAACTTGATGAGGAAGGAAAAATCATATTGGAACCTGAAGCGGTCACGGAAACAAGAACTCGACAACTACGGAATCGATCAATTTCAGAGTATCTCATCAAGTGGAAGAGCTTACCCACTGAAGATTCTACATGGGAGGATGAGAATTTTATACAAAAGCACCTAGAGCTACTCAAGCATTGAGGACAACACTTTTTGAAGGAGAGGGGCATGTTAGGTCCCTATATTACTAGTATAGTCCCTTATTGTTGTTAGTGTAACCCCTTATTGTTATTATTGTACCCCTGTAACCCCCAAATTGTTATTATTGTGCACTTAAATTATTATTGTTAGGTTGGCTAGGATTACATTGTGGCCCCATGGACTCCTATATATAGAAAGGAGGTTTTGTAAATTGTATCATCCAAGAATTGTTCATTTATGTAATGTATTGGAGGTTCCCCCCTCGAAGTGGCTTATTTCTAAGGCGTAGATATCTCTTTTCTTCTATTTTTGGAGCTGGTTACACAACATGTGGGCACTAGATGAGTAAAAAAATTTACTGTGGTTGGGAAAATTGATGTTATTCCAAGTACAATTGGAGGGTTGTTAGGTGACTGTCAAAGAAGAGCTCTAAGTCCTGTACTTGTGAAGGAAAACAAGACTAGTAGAAGGGTAGGTGTATTGGGCCTAAGGACGTGTAGAATTTGAAGGACTAAAGTAGCAGTCAAGTGGGCTAGTCAACTATCCCTAGTTGACTGTATTGTAGAGTATTGTATCATTGAGAAGAAGGGAAACCTCCATATCCCTAGACTTGTAATCTTGGAGCAGAAGTATGGAAAAAGTGGGCAAACCAAAGAGTTTTTCAGAATAGAGTTCTGAACAACTAATCAAAAACTTTAAGTGTTGCAAACCTTAGAAAAAAGAGGTAGATAGAGGGAAATTTTTTTTGAGCCAAGTTCAGTAACATAAAGGAGTTTAGTTCATTGTTAGAGGCAGATTGAGGAGTTTCATAATGGGATGAAAGAGGACCTGCTAGATGTGTTCAAGACATGTGGATTTAAAGGGCTATGTGTGTCCACCTTAAAAAATTAAGTCAAGTGTTATCTTGTTCAAGGTATATTGATTGTCAAAGGATTAACACGAAGCCCTAGTTGTATTCCTTGTATTAGTGTGATTGTAAAGGGCCATCATCCCTGGTACGAGAGCTCTAGCCTATTCTATTACATTTTGTAATTTAACGAAGAATGGTTTGAAAAAGTTAAAATTTTCATGTGCAATAATTGATTCCCTGATGTGTGTAGATTTCATTGTGAAATTTGATGTGTTGTGGCATTTGAATGTGTTTTCTCAAATATTCTAAGACCAAACACAAATTCTCATGTGTCGTGGAAATTCAACATATGCCTTGTTCACCTAGGAACTACATGTAACTCATATTAGACTACTCATGTCCAATCTCAATTGATCCCACTTAACAAGTTACCAAGACAAGGCTCGTCATATACAACTGTGGTCATAAAATAACTAAGAAACATAGTTCACATATTTACATGCCATAACACCTGACATGTCTTAAATGCCTTGGAATTATGTGGCATGTGTTAGCATCCCCTACATTTCTTGACATGATTTTACACTCCCTAACACACTGTAGCGCTTCCTGATACACCTTGGTAGTTTAAGATATCTTGGCATTTCCCAACATATAACCTTGTCACTCCCTCCTTAACATACCTAGAACTCATTGAAACTCCATATCACACACTTTTATTTGTTCATTTCCATGCATTTTGATCTAGTGCTTCCTTGTTTTTACCTGACACTCCCTAACACTCCCTAACATGCATTGGCACACCCTAACACCTAGCACATCTTGGCATGCCACCCTACCACTCTAGCATTCATTGGAACTACCTAGCATACCTTTTCACTCTCTCCTTAGAACACCTAGAGCTCATTGAAAATACCAGTTACAAACTTGTATTCATTCATATTCATGCATTTTTACCAAGTGATCCCTTGTGTTTCCATATCATTCCTTAACACTCCTTGGAACATGTTGGTACACCCTAACACCTAGGACATCTTCACATGTCACCCTGGCCTCTGGCATGCCTTAAAAATGTCTATCATACGTTGTCAATCCCTCCTTAGCACACTTGGAAGTTAGTGACACTTCCAATCAGAAACTCTTATTTGTTCCTTTCCATGCATTTTCATGTATTGTTCCCTTGTGTTTCCCTAACACTCCTAGTTAACACTTCCTTGCAAGCATTGGCACATCTTGGTTGCATCCCGCCCTAGCACTCTATCATTCCTTATTACTTCCAAGCATGCCTTGTCGCTCCTCCTTATCACACATGGAACTCTTTGAAACTTCTTGTCACACACTATTATTCATTCATTTCCATGCATTATGAAATAGTGCTACCTTTTATTTCTCTAGCACTCCATAACACTCCTTGGCACACATTGGCACACCCTGGAAGTTGGCACAGCTTGGCATGATTTCCTAGCACTCTATCATGCCTTGGAATTTCCTAACATACCTTGTCTCTTCCTCCTTAGTACACCTAGAACTTGCTAACACTCCCTCCTTAACACATGTCATGTCTTGGCATGCCTGGCATTCATTGGCACTATTTGGCACATATTAGCACACCCTGACACTTCTTGAAATGCCATAGAATTCCCTAGTATTCCTTCACTCCCCCATTTCCATGCCTGATACTCGCTGACACTCCCAAAGCACCCTGTTATTCATTCATTTCAATTCTTTTTGACTTAATGATTTATGTTTGATGGGGTGCATGTCTAGAAAGAGTTCCTTTAAGAGAACAAAAAAATGATCTCACCATTACTGACATAAATAATTGAGATATTCTACTTGAGTGACATTAGGAAACTACACAATAGATTTTAAGAATTGCATTTTTATGGTTTTTTGTTATGGTGTGAGACTGGTAAGAATTGAGTGGTCAATAAGGTGTGTGAATGCTTAGAATACCTTCTCACTCCCTCCGCGGCATGAGAAATATCACTCATTGCCACTCCCTGACACACCCTCATGTTCATTCACTTACATGTATTTTTACGTAGTGCTCCCTTGTGTTGTCCTAGTACTCCTTAACACTCCTCAGCATGCATTGGCACTCTCTTAGCATTAACATGCATTAGAACTCAATTATGTAATCCTTAATTTGGAGCCTTAACATTGTATTTTAGAATTTATATTCCAATGATAACAAGTGCAAACTCTAATGATGCCCTTCCAACTTTCATGTATTGTACCAATTAAACTAATGTGGCCCAAGTTAAGATACAATAAGTTACTCAGGTTTCCAAATGAAGCTAGAATAGTTCGTGTTAGGTAGTTAGCTAAGAGAGACAATACCAAAAGGTTTTTCATTAACCTAATCTCAGGAGGGATTTTTCCTTCCAATAAATTCTATGAAAAATGTACTATTAAATAATAAATATGCTTGCATTACCAAGTGCCATGTAACCTATGGAGCCTCTCAGTGTGGTTGAAAGCATTTTGTTGCGAAGTTGTGGATCGATTAATTGTGAAATTCCAAAATCATTGATGTGCACCTATGGTGATCAATTCCACACATGGAGTCTTTGGAGCTAGGCATTTTTTTTTCTAAAAAATGTTTGGGGTGTCACTTAATTGGTGGAATTCTCAAATTCATGACATTGTAAATTATGTAGGAGCTTTTTTGCTTTTATTATAGAGGCTAAGGTTTTCAAGGAGAATATAGGGTTTGTAGGATCTTGGGGGAAAAGAAGCATCAATTTATAGCTCTTTGATATAATAAATAGTATGGATTATATGAGTAGTTGATATGGATTATATGAAATTGAATCCACCTTGAGATGGAGGTTGTTATGACTCTTGAAGCCTCATCCTTCTTCTTGTCGATGAAATTTTTTTCTTAGTTATCCCTTGGATAAGAACAACCATTTTCGTAAATTCCTATGACTCTTGACTCTTCAACAATGTTCCCATGTATTTGTGCCCAAATTATATAATTGTGCCCATTAAAATTTATAAGATCTATCCTGAAGCTCATAATGTTGACCCACTAATTTGATCCTAGATTTAATTTGCAATTAGAAACCTAGAACCAATCCACTAAAAAAATATAACTTTTTAAGAGCATATATGACTGTCATAAGACTTGTAGGCAACATGCTACATCTCAAACCATTATCTTTAATACCATGTTGGAGAATCGAGGGATTTTGTATATTAGAAAACTTGTATTCTAAAATATAGGTGGCATCTAAATACATTGTTACAACACCTAAGAAAAACCAAACATATTTCAACATACTAAGAAGTGTAAGAAACAAAATTATTTCCATACACAATGCATATAATATATTGCTCACCATATAATAAATACACCCATAAGACCATCTTTTTTAGCACCGAGATGTAACCAACACAATCCATATCTTGCTTAACATAAAATTAATTCTCTGCATGCACTAGCTATTTTGGGTTGATTTATCAGTTAACTAGATGATCACTGAGTTAGATTAAATTCCCACTACACAACTGTCTTCCATTAGTTCCTCCAAAATTTAGAACTATTTTAACTGAAAGAAACTTGAAATAATTGACTTTGATTGCTACAAATTAGCAAACACACATGCTTAACTGAACTCTGACTCCTCTAACTTGAATTCACTAAGCTAAATTAGTGACAAGATCCATGTCACCTCAGTTAATTGCCTCCGCGTTGTCTATTGATGTGGAAATTATATTTTTCTCAATTTGACCAAGGCAAAGTCAAATTGAGATTTTCTTGCTGCATTTTTCAACAATAGGCATTTTCCTACTCTATATAATGCTTTCCTTAAACCAAGTGTGGTAACGAATGTGTTTTTTATTGTTGTTGATCACTTCCTTTGGACGAGAATTTTGGCACCCTATAAGAATACTGTTGAAACAAAATCCACGCATAAGCTCTTCTTCAAGAATATTTAGGCTCATTTTGGGTTGCCAAAGACCATATTTCTTGATAGGGATAGTAGGTTCCTCAGTATTTTCTGGTTTAACCACTGGTCCATGACAGACATCAAGCTTGACCAAATCCACTGCCTTCCATCCCTAGAGAGATAAATAAAAGGTATCCAATATGATTATTGTAGATGTCCTTAGAGTATACAATTGTGAGGATCCACATACACATGTTGAAAGCCTTCCATATTTTCAACATAAATTTGACATAACTCTTCATATTTATATTGCCCACAAGCCTTTTCAGGTGTGCTTGGGGTCCCAAAAAATTGACACAAATTGATGTAGCTATATCCATGGAATAACACATGAAGATACCTCCCAAACTTGGAACGAGGTAAGCAACAAAACCAATTTTGAGGAATGTATCTAACAAATCAATAACGAGCTCATGATATTTTATAGAAAGTTGCGAACTACGAGTACAAGTAGATACTTAATCCATTCAGATCCACATAAGTTTTAGGTTTGTGACGAGTTATGGTTGGACTTGCATAAAGAGCACTTAACAAACTCCTAGAGGAAGCTCATACCATTTTGATACGAGCCTTACACCATCACCAAGGCTATGGGTGAGAATTATTTCAAGGATAGTCATAGGATGATTTATATTACTTCAAATGTATATGTTAGGATGATTTATGCTTGATGGGGTGCATGTCTAGAAAGAGTTCCTTTAAGAGAATGAAAATATGATCGCACGATTAATTACATAAGTAATTGTGATATCTTCCCGAATAACATGAGGTAACTACATAAGAGATTTTAAAAGTGACATTTTTTAAGTTTTTTTTTTATATCAAGGTTGGATCATTATTGTTTTTTTTCAAAGCATTTACATATGACTGAATTTTTTAAATAGTACATGACTCTAATATTATTTCTCTTACATTCTCCTAGGTTATAATTCAAAGCATAATCGGCTCTAAAATTCATGAAGCTCTTGTTTTTTTGCTCTAAATAACTAAAACTCCCAAGTGTGCTACTCTTAATATTCAAACTTGCACTATTTTTAAGACTACTTCCTGTAATTGTTATTGTTCCTCCATAAGTAAGCTGACTACATGGTGGACTTGAACCATTATTAACATGCTAATGTATTGTTACCTATTTGTTTTTAAGAAGCATAAGGGGCGGGGTTGGTATAATGCCAACTTTTCTATTGTCTAGTGTGATGCCCACTACTAGGTTCTCATCCATTGTTGGGCTTAGGATATGGTTTCCCATTAGTTCATTTCATTCTTTCTCATTCACAATCTCATCCTACATTGCATCCAATCTGCTACTTTGTAATCACATATCTCTCATAACCTCACTCCAGTGTGTTCATTACACCTCATTGAGGTTCATTGACTACCACTCTTTATTGAGCTATATTTTATCATCAACCATTTTTTTCACAACCATCTGCTCACCAACTCACCTTTCCCATTTAAATTATCCAACTCTCTCATCCTCACTTCACTACTATCTTCCTAGTTAATCTACTTTTGCAAATCCTCATTGCCTTCTTCATTTGCTCACATCAAGTTCAACTGCCACTCATTAGTTATCTCTACTTCCTCAAAACTTATTCAACTTGCTTTTTATCTTTTGTGTCCTTCATATCCATTTAGTCCTTTGAACTCTCATCTTTTCAAACCCCATTGTAACCCATTACTTAATGAAAAATTTTACACCACCATACCATAATGAAAATTTTAGTAGGAAATAACTTTTCCTAATCCTTGTAGAGTTTTTGTTCAATAATCTCTCTCAAAACCCCTTTTCCTTAGCTTTTGAGTAAAACTAGTTCATGGGATTTTTGTTTTTCGAATATCAAAATTTTTGGTTTCCCTCGTCCATTTCCCTCGCGTTGCAGGGTTTGTCCAACGAAGGACGAGGAAGGGCGGGTCCATGCTATCTTATCCCAATTCTGATTTGATACACTTGTTGAACTCAAGAAAATGGATTCGCCAATGATTTCATTTTACATAAGGAATTTGTCAGTTGAACTCAAGAAATTGGATTCTCGATGCCTCCAATCGTGGTGAATTCATTTTATAGAAGGAATCTGTCACTTCAAAACTCTTCTAGACCAGGGAAATGAGGCACTCAAAAGGTTGTATGTTCAAGACTCCACGGAGGAAGACGAATCTGAAGGCATGGGTGATAATCTGTTGAAGATTTTGTTGATTCTCCTCTGTACATGAGCGATTCCTACAAAAAACAAGCCATCTTGCAACATGTCTACCATGCCTACAATTCAAAAGTTGATGCCAAGACAAAATAAATGAGAATTGTTCAACACATTTTAGCGATTTGTAAGAGTCGTGGGATAACTATCACCAGCCAGTGAATTGATACAGATTAGAAAGAATTTATGCACATTTAAAACCCTTTCGTGATTACAACCTGAGATGTCACGGGCGTGGGTGCCTCTGCTACTTTGATGGTCTTGAACGATGGATTGGGATTCACCAACCGCAACATATAACCTCTCTGCAGCGTTGGACGATCTACCAAGAATGGCAGAAGACAAGGAGGCTACATTGGCAAGAAAGGTATTCATTTCTTAAAACTTGTACCCATAAAACAAAAGGAAATTGGGGTGATAGGGAGGTTTTTCAATCCTTGGCCATCTACTATCTAGATAAATGCAATATCTATTTATAAATTTCCAGAGATCGAGTTTAAAAACTTTGGCGAATGGCTGCTCATATGCAACATGCTATGAAAATAATATAAATTGGGGTTATTGGGAGCCTTTTCTAGCCCTTTGTTTTAAGATAAAATTTGCATTAGGTATCTGAATTTGACAAATTTTTCTTTAACTGCTTTGGCTCATGGATGTTTAGATGAAATATGGTATAAAAACATAATAGAATTGTGGTGATTGGGAGCCTTTTGTAGCCCTGTATTTTTAGATAGAATTTGGTGTGCAGTTTTATATTTATGGAATTTGGGTTTAGGAGCTTCGTTCATGGTGTTTAGATGAAATATTTTTTGATAACAGGATGGAATGGGGGAAATTGGGAACTTTTTCTAGAACGAACTGTTTAGGTAGAATTTGTAGTGCATCTCTCAGTTTTGAATTTTAGTTTTAACAACTTTGGGCATGCATGGAATATGTGATACGTGTCGTGCCATTATCAGAAGTTAAATGTATTCGTTGGCACATGCCACATCTAGGATGGCAGTTTGTCATTGTTGTTCGCACATCTAGTAAATTGCTTAAACATACTGTTTCAAAGAAAAATGTTGATTGTTGATCATGTTTGAATATGGTTGTAAATTAAGTAGCCTAGGAAGCTGATCATGTATGGAACATTTTCTGACTATATTCTCTTATTAAATTCATAATTCAGTCATGGAAATTGATATAGTAATATGTTCAGTACAATGGTATGACCAAAGAAAATGTCACTGCAAAATTTTATCTTTTCAGGTCTACTGATGATGCCAATGTATTTCTTGTAAATGACATTCAAGATCTGCTTCAGGTAATTACCTTCTAAGGCTATACCTTAAAGCTCATTTTGTGTCTATATTTTTAATCCCTGGTTTGTCTTGAGATTCATTTTTGCTAAAAGGAAATTCCATGTCATAAGTTGAATTTTGCAATGTCTGGATTGTTGTTTTTCTGCAGAGAAGTCTAAAATATTTGGAACTACCTGGACCACTTCTAGTTGAAAACATCAGATCTTCTCTTCATATAGAAGGACCAACTCCTTCTATTCAGAACACAGCAGATACTTCCAATCAAAACTACCAAGATAAAATTTATGGTGGTTTGAAACATGGTGGGGTTCAAAATGAGCGCTTGAGGTATCCTACTCGTGAGATTTTGATTAATGGTTTAGAAAAATTCTCCATGGTGAAAAATTTTCTCGTGAGACTACTGCCCATATCTTTGATGAAAATCATTTATTGAGCAGCATAGACAGTCCAGAAGAGAATTATTTACATACAGATAATGGCGAGCATGGTAGTGGTCAAGCTATAAAACCAGAAAAAGAAATGGACAACTCAGTAGAAATTCAACCAACTATTTCTCTGGATGCTTTACAGGTCAATACATTATTTCCTGAAATATTACTCAATGTGTAATGATTCTAATGAGTTTGTTCTACTATTTCATTAATCTAAGGGGAAACCAATTATTCAAATATTTTGGATTGAGTATGTAGTTATTTTTTCCTTCTAATTTTTTTTAAATTTCAATAGAAGGAGGTAATGGTACATTTTGTAATAGTCATAGTTGACTTTGGAATGAAATATTCAGGATGATCTTTTCCCCAGGAAGGAGTATAAAAGTGTCTACTGATAGGTTGGGAATTTACCCATTATTATCATAGAAAATTTCCTTTTGAACATTACTTCAAGAACTATATTGATATATAAACTTTTATGGAGTTACCAACATGCAATATACAAAATAGAACAGGATTAGATGTCAACCTTCCTGTGGGTAAGAGAGAAGACCCCATCTCCTTTTTGTCAAGTCATCAACTATGGAGTTGCTCTGCCTGAAAACAAGTGTGAAGGAACATATTCTGGTAGAATTTCATAACTATATTAGATCTCGTGTAGCATCTGTGAGGGGGAAAAAACAATATCTTGGAATTTAAATTTGTTCCTGGCAATCCATATTGACCAAAGAACTACTGTAGGAAGGGTTGGCCGGTGTTCACTCACCTCTCTAACATCTACCCACTTGCAATGTATCCTCAAAATTTCACTTGGCCAATTCCCTTTTTCCTTTGTTATAAACTCACAACATCCCAAACTATTTTGGAAAAATGTCATTTAAGGAACAAGTGGTTTATAGTTTCTCCCCGTTATTTGCCCAAAATATGCTAGATTATAATTTATCCATCATATATATATATATATATATATATATATATATACAGAGTTCAACCCTTTTAACCTCAATTAGTTTCATGCCACAATGACTTATAAAAAATGAGATAGCATCTCTACACCAAATTTGCCTATATCAGGAGAATTTTCCAAAACAATTTAGCTATTTGCAAGGACTGTAGGATAACAATCATCGACCAATCAATTAATACAGAGTAGAAATAATTGATACACTGTTTGAATATGGTTGTAAATTAAGTAGCCTAGGAATTTGATCATGTCTGGAACATTTTCTGACTATATTCTCTTCTTAACTTCATAATTCAATCATGGAAATTGATATAGTAATATGTTCAGACAATGGTATGATCGAAGAAAATGTGACTGTAATATTTTGTCTTTTCAGGTCTGCTAATGATGCCAATGTATTTCTTGTAAATTACCTTCAAGATCTTCTTCAAGTAATTACCTTCTAAGGCTATACCTTAAAGCTCATTTTGTGTCTATATTTTTAATCCCTGGTTTGTCTTGAGATTCATTTTTTCTAAAAGGAAATTCCATGTCATAAGTTGAATTTTGCAATGTCTGGATTGTTTTTTTGCTGTAGATAAGTCTAACATCTTTGGAACTACTTGGAGCACTTCGAGTTGAAAACATCAAATCTTCTCTTCATATAGAAGCACCAACTCCTTCTATTCAGAACATAGCAGATACTTCCAATCAAAACTACCAAGATAAAATTTATGGTGGTTTGAAACATGGTGGGGTTCAAAATGAGTGCTTGAGGGATCCTTCTCATGAGATTTTGATTCATGGTTTGGAACAATTCTCCATAGTGACAAAATTTGTTCGTGAGACTACTGCCCATATCTTTGGTGAAAATCGTTTATTGAGCAGCACAGACAATCCATAAGAGAATTATTTACATATAGATAGTGGTGAGCATGGTAATGGTCAAGCTATAAAACCAGATTAAGAAATGGAAAACTCAATAGAAAGTCAACCAGCTATTTCTCTAGATGCTTTACAGGTCATTACATTATTTCGTGAAATATTACTCGATGTGTAATGATTCTAATGAGTTTTTTCCACTATTTCATTAATCTAAGGGGAAACCAATTATTGAAATATTTTGGGTTGAGTATGTAGTTATTTTTCCTTTTGAAATTTTTTGAATTTCAATAGAAAGAGGTAATGGTACATTTTGTAATAGTCATAGTTGACTTTGGACTGAAATATCCAAGATGCTCTTTTCCCCAGGAAAGACTATAAAATTTTCTACTGATAGGCTGGGAATTTACCCATTGTTATCATAGAAAATTTGCTTTTGAACATTACTTCAAGAACTATATTGATATATAAAATTTTATGGAGTTACCAACATGCAATATACAAAATAGAATAGGATTAGATGTCAATCTGCGTATGGGTAAGAGAGAAGAGCCCATCTCCTTTTTGTCAGGTCATCAATTATGGAGTTGCTCTACCTAAAAACAAGTGTGAAGGAACATATTCTGGCAGGCTTCCATAACTATATTCGATCTCGTGTAGCATCTGTGAGGGGGAAACAACCATATCTTGTAATATAACTTTGTTCCTGGCAATCCATATTGACCAAAGAACTACTGTAGGAAGGGATGGGTGTTCACTCACCTCTCTATCATCTACCCACTTGCAATGCATCCTCAACATTTTCACTTGTCCAATTCCCTTTTTCCTTTGTTAGAAACTCACAACATCCCAGACTGTTTTGGAAAAATTTCATTTAAGGAAAAAGTGGTTTAAAGTTTCTCCCTATTATTTGCACAACAAAAATATGCTAGATTATAATTTATCCATCATATTTATATATAGTGTTCAACCCTTTGAACCTCAAATAGTTTCATTCCACAATGACTTATAAAAAATGAATAGCATCTCTACACCAAATCTCTCGATATCAGGAGAAATTTCCAAAACAATTTAGCTATTTGCAAGAACTGTAGGATAGCGATCATCAATCAATGAATTGATACAGAGTAGAAATAATTGATACACTGTTTGAATATGGTTGTAAATTAAGTAGCCTAGGAGGCTGATCATGTCTGGAACATTTTCTGACTATATTCTCTTATTAACTTCATAATTAAGTCATGGAAATTGATATAGTAATATGTGCAGTACAATGGTATGACTGAAGCAAATGTCACTGCAATATTTCATATTTTTAGGTTTGCTGATGATGCCAATGTATTTCTTGTAAATGACATTCAAGATATTCTTCAGGTAATTACCTTCTGAGGCTATACCTTAAAGCTCATTTTGTGTCTATATTTTTAATCCCTGGTTTGTCTTGAGATTCATTTTTCCTAAAAGGAAATTCCATGTCATAAGTTGAATTTTTTAATGTTTGGATTGTTGTTTTACTGCAGAGAAGTCTAACATATTTGGAACTACCTGGAGCACTTCTAGTTGAAAATATTAGATCTTCTCTTCATATAGAAGCACCAGCTCCTTCTATTCAAAACAGAGCCGGTACTTCCAATCAAAACTACCACGATAAAATTTATGGTGGTTTGAAACATGGTGGGGTTCAAAATGAGTGCTTGAGGGATCCTACTCGTGAGATTTTGATTTATGGTTTGGAAAAATTCTCCATGGTGAAAATTTTTTCTCGTGAGACTACTGCCCATATCTTTGGTGAAAATCGTTTATTGAGCAACATAGACGGTCCAGAAGAGAATTATTTACATACAAATAATGGCAAGCATGGTAGTGGTCAAGCTATAAAACCAGAAAAAGAAATGGACAACTCAGTAGAAAGTCAACCAGTTGTTTCTATGGATGCTTTACAGGTTAGTACATTATTTCCTGAAATATTACTCAATTTGTAATGGTTCTAATGATTTTGTTCCACTATTTCATTAATCTAAGGGGAATCCAATTATTGAAATGTTTTGGATTGAGTATGTAGTTACTTTTTCGTTCTGAAATTTTATGAATTTCAATAGAAAGAGGAAATGGTACATTTTGTAATAGTCATAGTTGACCTTCGACTGAAATATCAAGGATGCTCTTTTCCCTAGGAAATACTATAAAAGTTTCTACTGATAGGCTGGGAATTTACCCATTATTATCATAGAAAATTTCCTTTTGAACATTACTTCAAGAACTATATTGATATATAAACTTTTATGGAGTTACATGCCTGTGTGTAAGAGAGAAGACCCCATCTCCTTTTTTTCAGGTCATCAGATATGCAGCTTCTCTGCCTAAAAACAAGTGTGAAGGAACATAATTTGGCAGGATTCCATAACTATATTCGATCTTGTGTAGTATCTGTAAGGGGGAAACAACAATATCTTGGAATATAAATTTGTTCCTGGAAATCCATATTGACCAAAGAACTATTGTAGGAAGGGATGGGTGTTCACTCACCTCTCTATCATCTACCCACTTGAAATTCATCTTCAACATTTTCACTTGTCCAATTCCCTTGTTCCTTTTTTATAAACTCACAACATCCCAGACTATTTTGGAAAAATTTCATTCTAGGAACAAGTGGTTTATAGTTTCTCCCCATTATTTGCACAAAAAACATATGCTAGATTATAATTTATCCATCATATTTATAGGCATATTTCAACCCGTTGAACCTCAATTAGTTTCATGCCACAATGACTTATACAAAATGAAATAACATCTCTACACCAAATCTGTCTATATCAGGAGAATTTTCCAAAACAATTTAGCTATTTGCAAGCACTGTAGGGTAAGAATCATCAACCAATGAATTGATACATAGTAGAAATAATTGATGCACATTTTAAACCCTAGTGTCGTTCTTAGACACATTCCTTTCTTGACAAATTCCTTTTTTTGACAAACTAAATATTATGATTTATAATCTTGAAACTTCCTTTGTACTAGTTGGCTTGGTTGTATTATTCCATTATTAGTCCCTGAAATTTTGTCCTATTTCATTACCTCTTATCATCTAAGAAGGACTTGAATAGGATTATTGTAGATGGAATTTATAGATAGAGTAAATTACTTCTCCTCCGGTGGGCCTTAGAAGTTATATTCTTTTCCAAGAAATAATATTTTCTTCCAATCGTCAGTAGTATCTCTATTATCATCAATATTTTCAATCAATGTGTTCCTGGATCGAACCAATCAGTTACAGGTACTTCGATATCAGAACTCTGCAAAAGCTTTCTATAGGATATTACCCTATATTGGTCAACTTTATTATTGATCACAACTTTCTTTGGTGTTTCTTTCAAACTTCAAGTAGTATAGTATACATTAAGATCCAACTTCTCCTTTTGTTCTTTCATTTAATCGGCTTATTTTTTCGTCCTTAATCTTCATGCTTTTCCATGTTCTTATAGTTCTTCCAATTGCTAATCAACCTTAGATAGATCTTGTCTTGACTTGCAAGCTTTGTTAGAACTTAGAATACTATGAAAGAACAAAAATAGGCAAAGTATAAATATAATAGTAATACTGTAATCAAGGAGATGTAAAATGCGTATCTTTTGAAGAAGGGTTAGCTCCCTCTTAATCTGGGACCCATTCACCAACCTAGTTCTTACATTAGCATGGTGTCATTATTAACAAGATTTAAATCTACTTTTTACAACGAAAATGATTATATAGGGTTTTGTTCCTAGGGTTCATCTTAGTCCAAACTAGTGAGTTAGCTGCAAAGCCCTAAAGTCTTTATTGAGAATCCTTCTATACATGAGATTTTAATTCCTTGATCATAAATAAATTAGCAAAGAAAGACTTAAAATGTTATAATAATATTCATTTCTAAAATATATCTACACAAACCCTTATTACTATCTTTCAAGAGATCATTATCTTAGCATTACTACTATTGACATTGAGCATAGTTTACGTGTACCTCTTTTAACTTCCCCTATTCTCCATTATTTCCTTCGAGTATGGTACTACTATATTGTATGTTGTAACTTCTTGGGGTTGCTTCAAAAGATACGCTTACGCTAAAATCGAACTTCTCTGTCCATACAGTTCTGCAACTTGGTCTTCACATTGATCTCACTAATTGGTCCTTCAAGCTCAGTTATAAGCCATAGAGATATCTTTGATCTTATTTTAGTGTCCTTTATATTTCAATATCAAATAGGTCGGCTTCAAGAATTGAATTCGTCTTTCTTTTATGTATGAGAAGGGTGCTATTTTCACAAATTTGTGTCACGGATTCCCTATACCCTCACAGTCCTTATGAAGAGATATAATGCTATTACATATTCTAGTGTCACAGAGATGGGCCTTATGTCATCATAATAAATTTTGTGATGAAGTAGCATCCCTCAGGTTTTCACATAGGATGCCACTAAACTCTGATTCTTGATGATTCAAAAAGTTTTGTATGACTTTGTATAGTTCAAATCACAAATATACATGTTCTACTTGTCATAGAGACACTCAAACTTTTCATAGATGAAAATTATTTCATTAAGTGTAGCTTCAGACTTGGAATTGATTAGAATCTTGGCTTTTATTCACAGTGATGATTTTGGTCCCTTCTATAGACTATGTACCTTAGCCTTTTGGTCCTGTAGCATAGAGTAGATCATATACTTTTGATTCATTTTTCACAAAGGTATAGAGATGCTCAGTCCTTTATGTCACAGATAAGACATGTTTTTCATGTCTTTAAGTTCATCATTTGTACATTTAAATTCCTCAGAGACGATCCACATGGTTTTGGTTTCTTTTAACTTTAGATCACAATACACTTCTATCCTTTGTCTCACAGTGCCAAAAATTTGCATTGATTATGAAGATGATGGTATTTTTAGATGTCAAAGATGGATAGTCTCCCAAATGAGTCGAGCTGCCTTATATAGTGTTAGATAGACCTTGTATCGTTACATGTGGTGTCATCATTGATGCCTTGAATCTTCAAATATTTTTTGCTATAGTAAGCTTTAGATACCTCATAGAAGTGTCACAGAAAATTTTTGTATTGATCGAAGAATAGTACCTCAGATATTCATTTTTTCTGAAACAAAATTGCTTCAATCATTATGGCAATTTTGAACTTTTTCATACTCTCAGACTAGCCTTTGAACTCAGCAGTAATAGATGTCAGCTACAGTATTTTGGTTACTCAAACTATACAAATATCATGAATACACTTGGTCTTTTTGATTCATAAAGGAGTGCACATTCATGCTAAAATTGCCACTATTATTATCATTGAGCATAGTTTACATGTACCTCTTTTAACTTCCCCTGTTCTCCATTATTGCCTTCGAGTATGGTACTACTATATTGTAAGTTGTAACTTCTTGGGGCTACTTCAAAAGATATGCTTATGCTAAATTTGAACTTCTCTATCCATACAATTCTGGAACTTGGTCTTCACATTGATCTCAATAGTTGGTCCTTCAAGCTTGGCTATAAGCCATAGAGATATATTTGAGCTTCTTTTAGTGTCCCTTATCTTTCAATATCAAATAGGTCGGCTTCAAGAATTGAATTCGTCTTTCTTTTATGTATGAGAAGGGTGCTATTTTCACAAATTTGTGTCATAGATTCCCTATACCCTTATAGTCCTTATGAAGAGATATAATGCTACTACATATTCTAGTGTCATAGAGATGGGCCTTATATTATCATAATAAATTCTGTCACGAAGTAGCATCCCTCAGGTTTTCGCACAGGATGCCACTAAAATCTAATTCTTGATGATTCAAAAAGTTTTGTATGTCTTTGTATAGTTCAGATCAAAAATATACATGTTCTAATTGTCACAGAGATGCTCAGACTTTTCAAAAATGTAAATTATGTCATTAAATGTAGCTTTAGACTTGGAATTGATTAGAATCTTGGCTTTTATTTAGAGTGACGATTTTGGTCCCTTTTATAGACTATGTACCTTAGTCTTTTGGTCCTGTAGCATAGAGTAGATCATAGACTTTTGATTCATTTTTCACAAAGGTATAGAGATGCTCAGTCCTTTATGTCACAGATATGACCTGTTTTGCATGTCTTGAAGTTCATCATTTGTACATTTAAATGCCTCAGAGACGATCCACATGGTTTTGGTTTATTTTAACTTTATATCACAATACACTTCTATCCTTTGTCTCATAGTGACATAAATTTTCATTGATTACGAAGATGATGGTCTTTTTAGATGTCAAAGATGGAAGTCTCTCAAATGAGTCGAGCTGCCTTATATAATGATAGATAGACCTTATTATCGTTTCATGTTGGTGTCATCATTGATGCCTTGAATCTTCAAATATTTTTTGCTATAGTAAGCTTCAGATACCTCATACAAGTGTCACAGAACCTTTTTGTATCGATCGAAGAACAATACCTCAGATATTTCTTTTTTCCAAAACAAACTTGCTTCAATCATTATGGAAATTTTGGAATTGTTCATACTCATAGACTAGCCTTTGAACTCAACAATAATAGATGTCAGCTACCATATTTTGGTTAGTCAAACTATACAAATATCATGAATACACTTGGTATTTTTTATTCAGAAAGGAGCAGACGGTCATGCTTAGATTGCCACTGAAAGTATTGTCACAGTAGGTTGTCTTCTTTTAACAAATTTCATATAAGCCATTTGCTTTTTCTTTGCGTACTTTGTAGATTATAAATATAATGACTTGTATGCTTATCATAGGAGAAGGTGCCTCTAAAATTCACATTAATACATGAAACTTACTTCATAAATCAACATAGAGACTCAAATATGTGTACCTATGCCAAATATTTTTTCGACAACAGAGATATGAATTTCATCCTTGATTTACAGAGATAATGCCATAGAGTCTTTGCATGTATTATAGGTCTCTTTTTCGAGCCCTTAATTATTTCGGTCCTTCCTTTATTGATGAGCTCGGTTCACAGGAATATTGATGTCTTTCTTCAACTTGAATCACAAAGATACCGTTCCTCTTTCAATTCGTATTTTAAGGAAAGGATGTCATAGAATTTGTATGATACTTTGCTTAAGGTGCCACAGGGATAAGAAAATAAGCCAAAAAATTGTTATCTTCAATCTTCCTTTCCTTCAACCTAGCTCTGATACCATGTTGAGAAATCAAGATGCTTGTAGATTAGGGTAGATTTCTCTTAACTTGATAATTAATTGTGAATGTTTGTTGGCTTCTTGTTACTTATTTTATCTTCTTCATCAAGAAATTACTGAAAGTAGAAAAACATGAAGATCACAAAGAGACAAAGAACACAAGAAATTAGGCTCCAAGCCAGGGAAAAACCCCACAAGGAGGAAAACCCAAGAAAATCCTCTTCTTACAAAATCAGATCAAAATGACATATCCAAGACCCAAGACCAAGACCGAGACTGCCACAAAGACCCAAGTCAACCCTCCTCCCATCCATTTCCAACAAATCATGGTCAACAGAAGTCAGCGCTGGTCAAATCTTAGAAATCTGGTCATCTCCTCAAATTTCAGGCCTGCAATACCACAAAAATTAACTCAAAAAATTCCCATGCGTGAACAGAAACTAGGGCAGAAAACAAAATTTTCTCTCCTTTTACTTTCGTTTAAATTCTCCTTTTTGCATAGAAATTGAAGTGATGGATGGATGATAAAATGAGATTGAACTATCTTGTATTTATACATGTCCAGGAGGTCGAATGGTTGCCTCTTTAGGCCATCTTGTCCAGGAGGGCCGACGTGGTCTTTGTGGTGACATTTTTGACTCTTTGATTTGAAAAATAATTTTTCTTTTTCTTTTACAAGTCCAGATGGCACCTTGACTCAATTACATTTCATTGACTCGTGATAAATTTCTCTTGACTCAATTGACCCTAAAATCATGAGGAACATGTTTTGAATAGAAATAAAATAATAATAACAATGAATATAATAAAATTATAAATACATCAATAATACATTTGAATTACATTATGAAGACTGATGCTAGTTACATTTTCAATAGGGTCATTTAATTAGAAAAGGAAATTACAATCCCCCCTTCCTGACATTGCTTGTTCTCATGCAATGCACGTTCGTGTATTGCAATATTTTTTCTTGCACATATGCAACCCACTTTAAAATTTCATGAATATATTTGAAGGCTTCATTCACTATGCTGTGATTTCATGCCTTCATTTTCCATATAAACAAATTATGGCTGCTAAGAGATGCATAGAGATCCTTGAATTTCATTGCCACATAATAGTAAGCTTGATGGTCTAGTGACTGATTGTTGTGGTGTGTCTCCACTGGACTGAAATCCTTAAACTACTCACATACAGTAAGTGGCACTTTGTTAATTTTCTCCTAAAAAATGTCATATTTATTTAGTAATAGAATGAATGGCGTATCTCTGAAACATGAATGCTCCACAACATTCTCAAAAAGTTCTTTACTGAAGGTCATCTTATTTATTAGCCCACTTTTGGTCATATTCACTTATAGCAACACAGAAGATTACAGCTCGTACATTCTCAAATATTTCCAGCCACTTACAGCCTTCATTTAATCCTTTAGTATTTACTCTAATAAGTTGATACTTCACAGTTTGGAGTTGGACAGTAAAATTTGCCATTATAAGGTTCTGACATTGGACTACGATCATCAGTTGAAAATTATATAAATGCTAACCCATTACTCTGAGTCATTCCAGCATATAAAATGTGAGATTCTGACGGATTGTGTGCATTACTTGATATCTCAATAGCCCATTCCTAGAAGTGACCAACAACATCAGGGAGAACATGCAGTTCATTTCTTCTTGCATATGTAGCCTGAATTGCAGGGTCCCTCCACATTTCATCAACTATTGGGGCATACTCACATGTTGCAGCTGGGAAAAAGCCATCTAAATCCCCCATTGCCATAATTTCCAGAAGCCAAATTGAAAAATGTTTCAATTTTGGATTGAGAGAGTAAGTACATTGAGAAGCTTATTTATCATCACTTTCATCTGAGGCAGAAACTTGTTCATGTACACTGGAACCATCCATATCTGCTAAGTTTTCCTCCTCAAAATTCTCACGCCCCTCAAGAAATATGAAAAGGTATTTATATAGGTTTCTATGTATCATCAGTTCGAAGTTTTGCATCTCTTCCTGTGAAAACTTCTCACCCTTGTAGAGAAATTTTGCCTGCTTGAAAATTGTACTAGCACCAAAGCCTTCATATCCAAGTAACAAGAGATTTTGAATCTTCTTCTGCTTCAAGCATTGTTGGACATAACTACTGGAATTATTATCTGTATTTTCCCTCGAGCCATGATAGTTACTCTAAGGGGTAGGTAACGATAGTCAGGAGTGTATCAACCTTGTTGAGAAATTAGGGCGTTTAATTCAATTTCTTTTTCATGATAATTAATTGTGATCTTGTTATGCTTCTTTTACTTAGACATTATCTTTGTTATCTTATTATGTCTTTCATCAAGTCAATTATCAAAACACAAGAGACAGAAAGTTTAGGCTCTTCAAGCTAGGGTCAAAACCTCTCCCTTTTGGAGAGGAAAACCCAAAAGAAATTCTCCTTAGATCTTCCATTGACGAGTACCATAACCATGAAATAGACCCTTGACACTAGTATGCCTCCAAGACCCTTGTCACTGCTCTTCTCGGCTTCTCTAGCTGATCTCTTCTTTCTGCACTACACTGCACCTTTACTAGGGAAGCTTGGTCCCTAGTCTAGCAACCCCAAACTGTGTGCTTCTTCTTGGCTTCCTTTGATCTTATCCTTAGCTTCCTAAAATATTCTTCTCAGCCTACTTCAAACATCGTTTGCACATCTTTGAAACTCAAGACCGAGCCTTTCTTCATGCTATTGTAGCCTTCCTCTTTATTGTGATTACCTTCGGCCTCCCTGAGATATGCGAGGTAAACTTGCAGACCAAAACAGAGATATGATAAGACTTTCTTCATTAAATAGCACACCTTCTTTCTTGACCTAATCATAGATCCTTTCGTGGATGTATTACCTTCTTCACACATTTTTCTACGCACTAGAAGAGACACTTATATTTTTCTGTGACAGCCTTCCGTCTGAAATGTGTGAGGTGGTATAGACCCAGAACAAAGGTAAGTATACCTCTTCTTTTCTTCCTAGACTAGCCTCCTATTCTCATGTCAATGTAGACCCAAACTTTTCTCTTCTATCACAGACATGATTCAAAATTGATTACACCATAATGAGGTTGCATCATCCTTTATATATTGAGTGGCTTTAGCTTGTAGGCCGACATGAGGTTTGTGTGTAAGCCGACTTCATCAAGGAGAATATTCACCATCTTTAAGCTGACTTGTGGAGCATATTGACAAGGTCTTGAAGGCATACATTTACATCAATAAATTTTCTTTATCAGTGCAACACCAATTCATATACATGACTCTAAATTATATATATTTATGACAAGATGACAAACCCCTAAAAGACATCGAGAGGAAGTCTTTGACCTATAATAAAAAACTCCTTTCTCATGAAACCCATGATGCGCAAGTATTACAAAATACATTTTATTATCTTTGTCTTCTTCATTACATAAATTCATATTTACAAGTCATTATGAAGATTGAACTTAGTTACACGTTCCAACATTACCTCTTAAGTAGGGAGGTATTCATAATGGTACATGGTCACTCTCAATCTGAAGAATCTCATAACAAGAATTAAATTGGTAACCCATCTTTTATAGCATCTTATTAACTAGCATTGTCACAGTGCAAGGCCTTTATTAACAACTCCATCTCTTCATGAGACCATGAACTACAATGTTGGCAAGACCAATGATTATAGACATCTTCATCATTGTCTCCAAGGTACATACTCCACCCGCGTGTTTACCAAGTATGATCTCATAGGACTATTCTTTTGGGGATAGGTAATCCTCAAAGAATACTCATCCTTTCACGGATACTCTTACCTTGGATACCCTAATACATCCCCAAAAGAGTATCATATGCCGCATGATTATCCAACCCCAAATTTTGTCTTCTAGGTGAAGACCAGAATCATACTTCTATCTCTCCCTCTTAATTAGGGAGGACATACCCATTCCTATAAAGGAATGTTCTCAAGCTCCCTCTTTTCAAAGGACTTGTCAAGGCTCCCTCTTAGCCAAGGACTTGTCCAAGCTCCTAGGGACTTGGTTCCAAGTTTCTACCAAGTAAGAAACTTATTACCAAACCCCCTCTTAATCAGGGACCTATAGCAGCAATGATGAAAACACCGAGTTGCTCATGAAGAACTACTTTCTCTGATGTCATGAATTTATTCGTTGTTGAGGAGTATTCATCTTTGGGATATCTTCATTAGAGCTCAAATCACCCATCACTTTTAATTTTTTTCCGAAAGTGATCCATCAAGTTTTCATCGGGTCTACCTTCATATCATGTTGCTTTCCTTTGAACGGCACTTCTTTTAAGGATCTTACATCCTGTAATATGGTTATCAACCTGTGGAAGACATATACTTCCCTTTGGCTACCCTGAATGAGCACATCAGATATTATTCAATTATAAATATGAATACTTAAATCAAAATTTACCTTAGTGATGATCTTTCACCATGACATCCTTCTTGTAGGCATCGACATCCTTTTTTTATCTCCTAAAGATATGTATTGTCAAGGGTCTCTATCTTTTCTAGACTTCTATTAGAGTCCACATATCTTCCCTGGAGATCTCCTAGTCAAGTATTCTTGGCTTTCTTGGATGTTAATTGCTTCTTTCCATGGTTTTACTTCCCATGATATCTTCCTTTTTCTTTCTCAACAATTTTATTTCATTCCTAGGAACTTCCATTGTGCAGTTCCTTGATAATGTACAACCGCCTCATATTCCATATGAGAACATATTATGTCGATTTCATCTAGTGTAGATCATGCCCTTTTGGCAACCTGCGTGTCATAAGAGTTTTTTATTTATATTTTGATCATACTTATAAAGATAGAAGTATACTACTTGCAACCACATGGCATGACTTCATAGCATCCAGTGTCAACATATATATACATATACCTCATTCTTTTCCTTTTGAGTCGTCTTTTAGCAGGTTTCCTTGGAATGAAAGAGTTTCATTTTCTTGATTTGCTTCATCAATATGTCATCATATTCTAATCCTAAAATTTTGTAAGTTAGAATTCTTGATGAAACCTTTTGCTTTCTTCCTAACTAGTGAATCCAAAGAGGATTCCATTAGAAAATGTCAACACCTGTTTCCATATTGATTATTGAATGATGACCCTTGATCTAGATGACTGCCTTACATAAATATTGTTTTCAGTGAGGTTCCTAGGAGCCACTTCTTCAATGGCACTCTTGTCGACTGTTGTGGTCTTATTCCTTGGAAGGTTTTATCAACATGATTTCCATGCAAGCTATTATACATTGTCTTGAAACTTCCCTATTTTTGCGGAGAAGTTAGCGTCATGCTAGTGATTAATTTGAAATTGTATTTTAGTGGAAAAATTAAATTTTTTTTGGTGGAATAGTTCATAATTTATTCTAATCTTTTTTTGCAAGTGTACTAGTCACGATGATAAATGTGTCGTTTACTTCAGAGGGTTCTCAGTTCTTTCTAGATACGCTTTTCATCATTTTCTTTGAATACTTCTCTAGTGCTTTACCTTCGTTTTTTGTCCCCTGCACAATTTCTCCTGAGGTCCATGTTATGTTTATTGGCTGTTTCTATGGAAAGTTTTTCCTGAGGTTCTGCAAGGTAAATCCAAATGAAAAAAATACTATTTTACATATTGATATTTGTTCAATACATTCTTGTGTGATACTTGAATTTCATAAATCTAGATTTCTATTTCGTTATCTATATCAAGATATAAGAACATGCCCAGGGATTGTTCATATTTCTCAAACTATGGAGTTGTTCCTTTCCTGTTGCATGTTCTTTTATATTGTTATGTTGTGATTAAAATTTCTAGTTGTGCTTTCCAATTATTATTCTACGTAGTACATGCTTTATTAGATTATATCAAAAGTTATTCTTATTGTCTTTTTATTATGTATATTGAACATATTATTTCTAGCAACTTTTGATCTTCCTAGATTTTGTATTCCTTTGGTGTATCTTTGCACCTTTAGGGGCAATTGCTAGTTTAAAGTCTAATTCTTTAAAGGGTGCTAGCTCAATGGAAGAGCACCTGCTTTACAAGCAGGAGGTTGGTGGTTCAATTCCATCGTGTCTTGATACTCATAGGGAATGAGGACAATAAATTTTTGGTGATGGATGATCTTTTTACCATCACCAATGCACTTATGCTGACATTTTTCAACCCTCACCAAAATATGAAATAGTGACGGTCAACGAACGCCACCATATATACACATCAATAGTGACGACCATTGAAGGTTCGTCACCATAAATCTTTGTTGTTGATATGACATGGTGAGAGTCATTGTTTGTCATTATATTCATTATTCGTGATGGACCTTGATGTCACCAATGACTTTATGGTGATGGTCAGTGAACGTCGCCATATATATGCACCAATAGTGACGACCATGAAAAGGTCATCACAAAAAAATGTTGTTGTTCATATGAAATGGTGACAGTCACTATTTGTCATTATAATCAATATTTGTGACGGACCTTGAATGTCACCACACCACATGCTTTTGGCGATGCCACCTTTGGTGATGTTCAGTTTTTGGTGATGAAAGCTATTGTTTGTCACCATGACAGTCACTATCCGTCACTATAAATCATTATTGGTGATGGACCTTGAATGTCACCACAAAACCTATACTTTCGGTGACGCCACCTCTTGTGACGTTCAATTTTTGGTGACGAAGGCTCTTTTGACCCTCACCAATGAGCTTATGGTGACTATTTTTTCCCCTCACCAATGTCCTTTTTTCTTGTAGTGTTTCAATAGTTTTCATGTGGTTAGTAATGCTCTTTTCATTTTTTTTGTAGATTTTGGAATCTTCAGAACCATTTGTTGGTTATTTCGATGTTGGTAGTTGTAGTATGTAGAATCTATCCTCTGTAGCATGGGCCATCTTCGCTCCAAGTGGCTAGTTTGTTAGTTTGCAAGGAATTTCTATCGGTCGATCCACCAACAATATCCCTGAGTATAATACATTGATAGAACTCCTCTTTGATTCCATTTCACATGGAATTTGATACGTCATCATTAGGCTTGACTCACAGCCTGTCGTACTACATGTTAATAGTGTTTATATCGTCTTAAATACAACTATTCATCACATGTTCCTTAGATTTTGTCTTTTGGAAAGACACTTTTCTTACATCCAATATCAACACATCTCCATAAACATTAACACCTTGATTGATTCTTTAGTGAACTATGTGTTAAACAGTCACTTGCAACATATGTAAAGACATATTTTCAGTTCACATCATACAATTGAATCAGATTGCACATAACGATTAGCAAACACTGAAAGTAAAATAGATAGATAACCGATTTTTTTACAATTGTGTCCAAGACACGTTGGTTACACGACCATAAAATCAATGTAGAAATACCATATCCTAAGTAGATCTAATGGTGCTCATGATAACATGTCAGTCCTTGATCTATCATGTGCAATAGCCTCATCCATCGGCTAGGCACACCAATAGTATGGCATTGCAACCTCATCGGTAACTCCTCAATTTGGATATCTAGTATTCCAAGAGTCAACCCCTCTACATGCTGTTGTAACTCAGTAGGAGTCTCAGTAAAATCCAAATCCTGAAGGACTGCTCTGCTGACTGTCCTCTCTATTGGCTCATTTGCCTACTATGGAAGACCCATTGTTCAAAAACTACCCACATTTGTATACGTAAAACATCTTTATTTTAGTCTTGGAAACATGAAAAATAAAAAAACATGTAAAAATATGGTCAAAACATTTTAGCTATAGCACCCCAATGAGCGCCGGCTGGTAACATCAAATGTGGGTCTCTAAGAAAATCCACTCCTGCATATGGATGTTCCTTTATGAAGATATACTATCGTCATAGCTAAGTAAATAATGCAGTAGAGAATGAGATCGATCACTAGCTAGCATGTATAGCCATCAACTCTACCAACCACTGCATTTGCAGATCCCTAGGACCAACTACACCCAGTGTTACATGTTTTGGCTGCATCAATGGAATTTTCTCCAAAATGAAAGTGATATGAATCAATCCATAGCTAAAATTATTCGTCCCATAAATTTTCAGTTTGGTCAGTTGTTATTTTATCTAAGAGAGTACTACTTCCGCCTAGTTTAACATGGTTGACTTGAGACCGTCAAGCACATACTACATGTATGATATATTTGCAACATGAAGTGTTACACTTCCATCTAGCTTTGTGATGGTGAACAAGATATTTCGCAAAGGAATATCGCACACATCCCTAATATTTACCTTTCCATCCTTCCTAGGCTCTGTACTTGGCTGACAAAAATGTCAAATGTAATCCCTCACTGTCTCACCTCCATGGACGGAACCTGCAAGGGAAATGGGGCCAATGCATCTTGAAGAACCCATCAGAAGGTAAATATCATCGACCAATATTGGGAGCAATTTTTCCGCAATGTGAAATTCCTACTCTGCCGAATCCCATGAGTGAATTAATAACTGCAATATCTCCAAATGTTTCCTCATCCCTGATAATTTAAAGTAGTTGAGTAACCCACAATATCTGAGGGCTTCCATAGTAAGAGAATCATTTAGGGAAATCATATATTGTTCCTCATTTTCTCTATCCTTGCCATGTAATTGGCATTCTGATCCGATCAAAGCCTACAATCAACCCATAATCTTAGTTAGGGTCCATTTCATGTAGAAAACTGAACAATATTTTGTCAGAAAATAAAAAGAGAATTCATGAACTACGCCCAACACAGCCATGTTCCCTAGATAGTGCATTACATATAACCTACACTTTTGTCTAGTTCCTCTCCAATGCACCTTTCGAAACTCAATGGTGCATTGATCTTAGGGCATTGTAGATTTTCCCTAGGAGCCCCAAAACCTTAAAAAATGTTCTTAAAAATGAAAAAGAATGATACAAATAGAAAGAGAAATCTTAGATCTCTTAGCTGGTCCCGATGCCATGAGAAATGGTCCACATAATCTGTCGCAATAAAATGTTGATGTTCGAGGGTAAAAACTAGCTTAGAGTACTCAAAACTGAATGGTAAATCTGAAATGGTAAAATAATATGGTAAATTATCATTTAAATGGTATTTTTGATTATTTCATGCATATTTAATGAATCAACTATAGTTTTTTACCTATGCTTAACATATATCTTTAATCTATTTGGTGGTTCTTTGAGAATATTTATAGTTGGTATAGTGAATTTGATGTGCATGATCTTAAAATTAACTTTGAACACAAAGCAAACTTTTATCTCTTTTTCAAGCTTTGTTAAACATCAAAAAAGGAACTCCCTTGGAGTCCTCTTTTACCTCTTTTTAGACTCCCAAAATACAAAAATATTGTTGGGCACTTGTCCTTTTGAGCTCATAAAAGGAACTAAAAATAAATCTACTTACTATAAGTTTAACCCTTTTCCAGACTGGGATAGATTATTTATGAAAATCGAATGCTCTAGTTGAACATGGCTAGGACGTTATCTCAGGTATTACTTTATGATTTTTTAGATCTGAGGGACAAATTTACGAAAAATAACTTTTGGATTTCTCTTTTCGTCCATTTTTCAAACTCTCTAAATATGAAAAGGAACGAGTTTTCACTGTCGTTAGAATCATTAATGCATCAAATAACGATGGAATTGTTCATCATGACAACATCGAGTTTCACTTTTTCTAGACTCGTTAAAACATCATATAGTGATGGATTCACCTGAAGGGTGGAATTATACATCAAGCATATGTTATCCTCCTCAATCTTGTTAAAACTAAAGAGCTACTAGTCAGCAATGACTAGGGGAAATGGGAAAGGGATAAATCACTTTTTGGTAGCAAGTTGCTCTTGAACATGACACCCATTCACTTCATCTCCATGGATGCCAGGTTGGGTTATCTACTTGATGTTCTATCATACCTATGGTCTATAGTACCATCCATCACTTTTATTTTGGTTCAATGCTTCCAACTCATTCAGTGTTGCCAGTATGTTCAAGATAAGTCACTTAGTAATTCCTCATCCTTTGAAATACTCATAAACTTTGATTTCATGACCGCTATCCCTGAACATTTCTTAATAAGTTACATTCTGCCTCTAAAATCATTACTCCCATTTCATGTCGTTGATCGGGGATACATCAAGGCCTTCCTCTGACGAGTCACTTTTTTTCGACATCATCTCATCATTGAATAAGTTGACTTAGAAACACCCTTCTTTTATGTTAAATCTAGTACGTTAAATCTTGCATACATCAATGGAAATTTTCTTGCTTCTGGAGAGAGGTTGACATCACTCGACTGTGACCGAAAGACTTTGTATTGTGTTTGGCATCAAATAATGTATTCACACCATGTAGACTATACTATAGTACCTTGAGAGCCATTATCATCATCTGTTGTTTCTCTCACGTATGTTAACAACTTACATCATTGACCAGTAATTGGACGATGTCTTCCCATGTTTGACTGGAGATCACATATCCACATGGTTAGACACATACTTGAATGATCGAGCGAATAGGATAGAACTATAGTACCTTGAGAGCCATTATCATCATCTGTTGTTTCTCTCACGTATGTTAACAACTTACATCATTGACCAGTAATTGGACGATGTCTTCCCATGTTTGACTGGAGATCACATATCCACATGGTTAGACACATACTTGAATGATCGAGCGAATAGGATAGAAAGCCATGGATCTATTTTCATCCATTCAGGTTATGATTTTAGGAGTAGTACCACATCATCTGTATGATGGCTTTACACAAATGGTCATCCTATCATGGGTCTATATATGTACATGAATTTCTGATTTATATACATGTTATGATAGTTTATGTGCTGAGTATGGGTATGCCTCCCTCGAAAATTCATGTCCAAAATTTAAATATATCACGATGTAATGTATTCTAATCGATCCAGGTTACCATTCAGTTCAAATCCTACTCATCACATCATAAATCATATCACTTAACATTATCATTTTTAACTTCATGCTTTAAGGGGAGGATATTATAGGTTAATCTGGGCATCACTCCCAAAACTCTGGTCAATACAAAAAAGGGTCTATCATACTCTAAATCAGTTGCTACTTTCCTTAAACAGGCCATCCCATTGCTGGTTTTTATCCATGAAATTTTCACTGCTTCAAGTCCAGATGAAATGCTCTATTGAGCCAGAAAAGCACCGCTATACTACAGGAAGTGCTTTGCAGAAAACTTACTCCCATGAAAAGAAAAATTTCAGAGCACGTAGGCCCCCTTAATAGTGCATTGGCTGAATTTGAGCAAATTTTTAAAGTTATTTCGGGAAGCTTCCCACTTCTAGTGCCTTCTAGAAGTGGTTCTAGATATCATGCTATCTGATAACCTCGAATATGAACACCATGGATCCATTACATCACTTATCCTTTTATCTGATTGAATAAGGAAACTCCCTCATCATTTATGGAAATGCCATTAAATGAGCAATTAATTCAACACTACCCTAATTTCCTATAAATTGAGCACTGATGATAGTGCAAAAGGAGCTTGAATTTTGTACTGTTATGCTGGCAATATTATAACTCTTTGAGGTATTGTTTGCAAGTAATGCTATGCTACCAGAGTATTGTTGTTGATGTAATAAGGATGGACTAAATCTGGAGTAAGTCGACATCGAATCGATCCAAGTGGTTGTAACTTCAACTTCTATCATATAATAAAGAGATTTTTTCCTTTCCCAATACACGTGTTCATGCTTTTACATATTTTTTTTTCAAATGCAATCGATTCAGTTTGATTAAGATGAATAGATCATATGCATTTATGTTTTTTTATGTCTTCTGTTAGTAATTGCAGGTACCAATCAAATGATTTCAGTTCAATTTGGAGTGATGGGAGCAAAAAAAGGGAGACGGAGAATAATGAAGGCTCACAAGTAGGTGTTATTATCAGAGCGTAGGTCACGAGTTCGATACACACCTACCACAACCACTTGCAGGTGGGCTTGGGATTCTAGTCACTCATAGCCATGCCATTTGTGGCTACTTAGGAAAATTTGGCTCATGTCTAGTTTTCAGTTGATAAGGCGAAAAAACTCATTGAGCGCATTCAACACATGTGCCAACAAGGTCATGACATATTGGATAGATTGAATGCTAAGGACAACCAGTGACACGATTAGTCTCGCGTGCCACTCAACTTCCATGTGGGCAAAAAAGTGTGGCTACATTTACATAAGGAGTGCCTTTCTAGACCCCACCACAAGCTTCACTTGCTTCGATATGGGCTATACACCATCACCCAGGCTATAGGAGATAATTCTTTTGAGCTCAGTATTCCACCCATTAGGGGAATTTTGAGGTCTAAAATGGGCCTCCTAAGAGAAATATAGAACCAAAATAAAATTTATAATAACCAATAGGATTCAAGATGATGATGTCAACCATGGGGGATGATTCACTATTTTTTAATTAAAAGGGTAAAAAAATTTAAAATATAATAAAATAATAAAACTACCTTTTCCAACTCGTACTTTTAACTTATCTTCCAAAGTTTTTACTCAAATTTTGAGTGGGAGTACTTGTTGGATGCAAAATTTAATTCTTCATGCAAGGAGTATCCATGTTGCATACTTTCAATGGACCCGACTACGTGAAAAATGAGAAATACATTAAAAAATGTGATTACAATCACGTTTTTCATGTATTTCACATGTATCATGTACCAGAGTCGATCAAAAGTATGGAACATGGGTACTCCTTGGTTGAGAAATTAAATTTTGCATCCAATGAGTACTCCCACTTGAAATTTGAGTAAAAAATTTGGGAGATAAGTTGAAAATACGAGTTGAAAAAGTAGTTTTTCCTATTTTCCGTTTAAATTTGATGATTTTATCAAATCATATTTGATTTGTTCCACTATTATTTTATAATTTCCTTAGGAGGCCCATTTTAAACCTCAAAATTACCCTAATGATTCCTTGGTCTGCATCTAATGTTCGATGTGGACTAGCTTCGACGTTACTTTCCACCTCTACTTGACACATCCGACAAGGAAGAACAACTCACACCAATAGATTTAAACCTATAGTGCATCAAACAAGCCACAACTAATCAGATCATGGAATAAAATATCAACAACACTCACCAGCAAAGGATCCAACTATATCGAGTTGTCAAAGCAGGCCAATTCCTTCACCAAGGAAAGTGGTTCATTAGGGACAAGGTTCAACAAAAATTTCCCCACCTCATGGAGGCTCTGCACGCAACAGGGACCATTGCTTCCTAAGGGGGGAGGAATGATCTAGGTAAATATTGGTGGCCACCAGCCTATTCCCCCTAGTTATTCTCATCAGTTTTCTTACTTACTATTTTTAGCATTTTTTGGGTCCTGAAATCACTACAAGGAAAAGACCCTCTAGTGGATGTTTTTAAGGAACCCCATAGAAAAATACACCATACATCCATTTCTAGCAGAGGTTACTAGAGGAGGTTGGCAAGCATAGGTTTTTTTGCTCTGTTCGCTTATCGTTAAACATCACCCCGATGTTCTGGAATCTCAAAAGCACCGATGCACCCAAAAACATCCCTATATTACCAGTATAGTCCCTCATTGTTATTAGTGTAACCCATTTATTGTTATTATCATACCCTTGTAACCCCAATTTTGTTATTATTGTGCCCTTAAATTATTATTGTTAGGTCGGCTAGGATTACATTACAGCCCACTAGGATTACATTATGGCCACATGGACTCCTATATATATAAAGGAGGTTTTGTAAATTGTATCATCCAAGAATTGTTCATTCATGTAATGTATTGGAGGTTTCCCCCTCAAAGTGGCTTATTTATAAGGCGTTGATATCTCTTTTCTTCTATTTTGAAGCTGGTTACACAACATTTGGTATCAGAGCTTTGGATTTTAGGGTTTCGCTGCTCGAAATAGGTCATAGTGGCATTTTCACTGTAAATTTCTTTCTATGATGTTTCAGAAGCTAAAAATTTTAGGGTGTGAAGCGAAAATCATGAGGAAGAGTTTCCAAAAATTTTAGAGCTTGGTTTGCAATATTTTCGGAGATATGATCTGTGGAAATAGGTCAATTTTCATGCTCCTAAACAGGTCATCGTGGAATTTGCGCTATAACTTGTCTTCTACGAAGGTTCAGAATCTAAAATTTTTAGGGTGCGAAGCTGAAATCCTGAGGAAATGCTTCAAAAAATTTCAGATCTTTATTCACAAAATTTTTGGAGATATGATCTGTGGAAGGTGGTGCTTTTTCAGGCTCCTGAGTTTCATCTCAAAGAGGTGATCATGGGAAAAGTTCAATAACTCACTCTCTGTGCATCGGATTGGAGTTTCGTAAAAAGTGGTCACAATTAAACGGACTGTAGTTTCGTGGCTATAAATTGCAGATGTGAAGGATGAAACAGTGACATGTGGCAAGTCATAAAAGTTCACTCTACTGAACCAGTCCATAATTAGGTCATTGTGGGAGATTGGACATAACTTTGTCTTGGAGAATCCAAATCAGGTCAGACCTGTGGCATTCAAAAGATAATTCACAGGGCTACTTCAGTGCTAAATTTCATATATTGAAGAGCCACAATAATATAGATAATCAAATTTCAATATCGAGCTCCTCAAAAGCAAGAAAAAGGTGTGTATTTTTTTTTTCCGAATTGCATAAGTCTTGTTTGAAAAATCAATTTGAATTGATTCCAAGGGCATATTATAGAATATATATCAGTTTTGGGCTCTAAAAAAACTTCCCCGTAAAAATAATTCAACACCCATTAAGCCTTCAGAAGGCTTTACTATGACTCATGAAGATGAAGAATTGCAACATGATCTATCAAAATTACAAGAGCAAATGCACCAAATTTCGCTCTCACAAAGAGCAACAAAAAATGAAATGGAAGTTTTGAAGAAAGGCGTGGAAGCAAAGATGGATGGTGTGAAGAATAATATGGATGGTTTGAAGAAAGACGTGGAATCTAAGATAGATGACATGGAAGCTGGAATGGAATCTAAAATGGAAAACATGAAGAATGATCTAAAAACAGACATAGAAGGTTTGACAAAGTTGATACAAGAAATGTTTCCTAATGGTGAAAAGATAATAGAGGAAACTCATGATGAAAACAAAATAAATGTTAATCGTGATTTCATAAACTCTAATGTTGGCGGGAAGAACCACCATATTCCAAAAATGGATATGAGGAAGTTTGATGGAAATGATCCTATAACATGGATACTACAGATGGAGCAATATTTTGATCTCCATAATGTGCAAAACACACAAAAGGTATGCATTGCAACTTTACATTTAGAACAAAATGAATTTTTATGGTATCGATGGCTTTGCTACCATAAAAAAATTGTTACTTAGTCAATTTTTACGGAGGAAATGATAGCACATTATGAGGATACAAAGAGCAACACCTTCTTTAGCCAATTTATAAATCTCAAACAAAAGGGTTTAGTGGGGGAGCACATTGAGGACTTCCAAAAATTGAATATAAGGGTAACTGATATTCCAGAGGAACACATGATTGATCTCTTCATAGGCACTTTAAAGGATAACATCCAACATGAAGTTCGCATTTTGGAAATTGATTCATTGGAAAAGGCATTTAGGTTGGCAAGAAAAATTGAATGTAAAATTATGGCGACAAGGAAGCCTACCACTCACTTCTATAAAGAAGGAAGTGTTTCTATGCCTAGATTTCCACAACCTACAAGGTTGACACCACAAAAATTGGAAGAAAAAAGAGCAAAAGGGCTTTGCTACAGTTGTGATAGCAAATACACTAAAGGTCATAAGTGTGCTGAGAAGAAATTATTTTACATACATTGTGAAGAAGAAGAAGAAAATGAACAAGAAGAGGATATACACCAGGAACCACCCCTAGAAGAGGAAGAAATGAATCCGACCATATCGTGTAATGCACTGGCAGGAATTACCACTCCTCAAACTCTCAAGATAGAAGGACATATCAAGAAGAAAAGGGTAATAGTGTTGATTGATTCAGGTAGCACCCATAATTTTATTCATTGTAAGGTAGCCAAGGAATTAAATTGTTTCCTATACCCAGCACCAGAATGTCAAGTGATGGTTGCAAATGGAGGAACTATAAATTGCTCTAGAAAATGCCATAATATCAAGCTAACCATGGGGGAATATGTATTTACTATTCCAATGCTTTCCATTCCTATGGGAGGTGCTGATGTTGTACTAGGAGTACAATGGTTACAATCTTTGGGGACGGTAGCTTTTAATTTTCAAGAAATTTTCTTGAAATTTTTTTCAGAAGGAAAGGAAGTCGAATTACGGGGTATTGCAAGGAAGCTGGGAAAGATAATAAGCTCTAATGTCATGACAAAGCTTCTAAAGAAATAACAACGAGGTGTAATTGCACAATTATGCTCACTAGAAGTTCCAACATCAAAATCATCTATTTCTACAGATCTCGAACAAGTCTTGGACAATCATTCCAAGGTGTTTGAAACTCCCAAAGGACTCCCACCTATTCGTGATCATGATCATGCTATTCATTTGATTCCAGGAAGAGTTCCTCCAAGCATTAGGCCTTATAGATATCCTTACGTCCAAAAGAGCGAAATTGAACATATGATTGCAGAAATGTTATAGGCGGGTATAATTCAACCTAGTCAAAGTTTTTTCTCTGCTGTTGTAGTATTGGTACAAAACAAGGATGGATCATGGCGAATGTGTCTGGATTATAGGTCACTCAATAAGCTCACCATTAAAGATAAATTTCTCATCCCTGTGATTGATGAATTATTGAATGAATTACATGGAGAAATTTATTTTACTAAGTTGGATCTTCGTTCAAGATATCATCAATTTAGAATGAAGACTGAAGATATTCCAAAAAAAACATTTCGAACTCATGAGGGTAATTATGAGTTTTTGGTCATGCCCTTTGGCCTTACCAATGCACCTTCTGCACTTCAAGGGTTGATGAATTCAATTCTCAAACCCTTAGAAAATTTGTGCTGGTATTTTTTGATGATATACTAATCTATAGCAAGTCTTGGAAGGATCATGTTGAACATGTTGACAGGGTGCTCAAACTATTGCAGGAGAAACAATTATATGCAATAATATCCAAATGTTTCTTTGGAGTACAAGAGGTGGAATATCTGGGTCATATTGTATCTCACAACGGTGTCAAAGTAGACCCTAACAAAATTAAAGCCATTAAGGAATGGAAAGTCCGCACGACCATAAAGCAGTTGCAAGGATTTCTCAGCTTAACAGGGTATTATCGCAATTTTTTTAATAATTATGGGAGAATAGAAACACCTCTAATAAAATTATTGAATAAAGATGCATTTTCATGGACTCTTGAAGCAAATAAGGCCTTTGAACATCTTAAAGAGGCAATGTGCCTAGCACCGGTCTTAGCTACTCCAGACTTCACAAAAACTATTATTGTGGAATGTGATGCCTCAGTACATGGAATTGTTGTTGTTTTAATGAAGGAAGGAAGACCCATTTCTTTTGAAAGCCATCCAATCAAAGGAAAGTATTTACAAAAACCTATTTATGAGAAGGAAATGTTAGCAATACTTCATGCACTAAAGAAATCGAGAACTTACCTAATGGGAAGACAATTCAAGGTAAAAACTAATCATGATAGTCTTAAAAACTTTTTGGAACAAAGACTATCTTCTGAAGAGAAACAAAAATGGGTCACAAAGATGTTGGGTTATGACTTTGAAATAATCTACAAAAAATGAAAGCTTAATGTTGTTGCAGATGCACTCTCAAGAAAAAATGAAGAGGTGGAAGCATTTCTTTGTGCCATTTCTATTATCCAACCAGATTGGATAACCGAAGCAAGAGATGAATGGAACAAGGAAAAATATGTATGGGCACTCATTCAAAATTTGCAGCAAGATCCTAGTACATCTAATACATTTAGTTGGAAAAATGATTCCTTATGGTACAAAGATCGCTTATATCTTTGTAAGAATTCCCAACTAAAACAAAATATTCTTCTGGAATTGCACACTTCTCCTTTAGGAGGACACTCAGGATTTTTAAAAACTTACCACATGGTGAAGAAAGAATTTTTTTGGGATGGCCTTAAATCTGATATTCGAAAGTTTGTGGCGGAATGTTTGGTTTGCCAGCAGAATAAAGTGGAAACAATTAAGACCCCAGGACTTCTACAACCTTTATCCATTCCAAGTCAACGTTGGGAGGAGATTTCAATGGATTTTATCACAGGTTTACCTAAGTCCGAAGGAAAGAGTGTCATCATGGCGGTAGTTGATAGACTTACCAAGTATGCACACTTTTGTGCATTATCTCATCCATTTAAAGCAAGTACAGTTGCTACTACATTTATGGATAAAATTCAAAAGCTACATGGAATCCCAAGGGTTATTGTGAGCGACAGAGATCCCATTTTTACTGGAAATTTTTGGACGGAGTTATTTTCTTGTTTGGGTACTCAATTAGCTCATAGCTCATCTTATCATCCTCAATCTGATGGTCAAACTGAGATAGTAAATAAATGTTTGGAAGGACATCTTCGTTGTTTTGTATCTGATAAACAAACACAATGGGTCAAGTGGTTACCTCTCATTGAATGGTGGTATAACACTTCCTTCCATACTGCAGCAAAAATGACCCCATTTATGGCACTTTATGGATATCATCCACCATCCATCACATCATCTTTAAGGGAAAATTCGAAGTTTCAAGCAGTGGAAGATCACATCGAGCATCAGCAAGAAGTTCTCCAACTCTTAAAGGATAACCTGAATTTGGCACAAAATCGAATGAAACAACAGGCAGATCAACATCGTAGCGAGAGAAGTTTTCATGTAGGAGATTGGGTATTTTTACGGCTACAACCATACAAACAAATGTCCCTCAAGCAAGCAAAGAAGGATAATAAATTATCGCCAAAGTACTATGGTCCTTACAAGGTGTTGCAAAAGATTGGTACTTTGGCATACAAATTGGAGCTTCCTGCTTCTTCGCGAGTACATCCAGTTTTCCATGTTTCATGCTTAAAGAAGGTTATAGGTGAAAATATTCCAGTTCAAACAATATTGCCAGAACTTGATGAGGAAGGAAAAGTCATATTGGAACCTGAAGCGGTCACGGAAACAAGAACTCGACAGCTACGGAATCGATCAATTTCAGAGTATCTCATCAAGTGGAAGAACTTACCCACTGAAGATTCTACATGGGAGGATGAGAAGTTTATACAGAAGCACCCAGAGCTACTCAAGCGTTGAGGACAACACTTTTTGAAGGAGAGGGGCATGTTAGGTCCCTATATTACTAGTATAGTCCCTTATTATTGTTAGTGTAACCCCCTTATTGTTATTATTGTACCCTTGTAACCCCCATTTTGTTATAATTGTGCCCTTAAATTATTATTGTTAGGTCGGCTAGGATTACATTGTGGCCCACTAGGATTACATTATGGCCCCATGGACTCCTATATAAGGAAAGGATGTTTTGTAAATTGTATCATCCAAGAATTTTTCATTCATGTAATGTATTGGAGGATGCCCCCTTGAAGTGGCTTATTTCTAAGGTGTTGATATCTCTTTTCTTCTATTTTTGGAGCTTGTTACACAACACTCTAGTGGATGTTTTTGAGGAACCTCACAGAAAAATACACCATACATCCATTTCTAGTAGAGCTTACTAGAGGAGGTTGGCAGGCAGAGGGATGTTCGGATGTTTTTTGCTCGGTCCTATTATCATTAAACATCACCCCGGTTTTCTGGAATCTTGAAAGCACCGATGCACCCAAAAACATTGGCACATCGCACACTATGCACTCTGTACACACCTGCATGGTGCATCATATTATTCTATAGCACCACTACGTCACAACTCTTCTGCATCGGTGCATTATAAAACACCACACCAAAACCGAAACCACCCAGTGCAGTAGAAATAAATCACACTGGTGCATCATAAAACAACGCGCCAAAACACAAACATACCGGTACATTCCTAAGAAACAAAAATAGTGTGCCTATAAACCACGCGCACCAATAAAGGGTTAGATAAAAGAAAAATTACGGCAAAAAACCCAAATTTTTCATTTTTCGAGTGGTCCTGAGCTCTCAATTACCGATGCGCTCTACCATAGAACGCATTGGAGTGCACAAAAAATTTTCACACCGGATAGCGTGTGCGATGTACACACTCGCCCAAGACATCCTATTATGGTAACAAATCAGTGCTTCATTACTCTTATGTGCCGGTGCATCATAAAACACCGTGCCAAAATAGAAATTCGTCAGTGCGTTCTTATCCAAGAGCACCGATGCGCCTATAAAAATCACGCACCGGTATAGAGTTAAATAAAAAAAATTGAGGCCAAAAAACCAGTGCTTTAAGACTATTCCACACCAGTCATTTACGAATATTCAGCCCCAGTAAATCATCAAAAAATTGCGCCAGAACTGAAACATCCCGGTGCGGTGTTAGGGAACCACCCCAGTGCATCATAAACAACGCTCTCTGACATCGCCCAATGCGGTTGTAAGTAAGCATACCGGTGTGCCTATAAAACCCCATGCACCGGAACAAGGTTAAATAAAAAAAAATTATGGCCAAAAAACCACATTTTTCACTTTCCTCGGTGCTGCAGAGCTCTCAAGCACCGATGCCATTTTCCCTTCTCTCAGCTGCCCTAACATTGGTGCTCTCATTGCACCTATTGCATGCACTACTGCTCTACATTGGCCACCAATCTCAAACTTGCATTTTGAAAAACTGTGGGAAAATTTTTCTTTCGAAAATTTTACAGCCAGTATGCCTCCTCAATGGCGAAATGTACATGTATTTTTCTAGTTTTTCCATAATTAAGCCTTTAGCGGATTAGAATTTGAAATAACCTTAAAGGTAACCATTAAAAAATAAAAATAAAAATTGTCATGCGATGTGCCTAAGCCATTTGGCTCGCATCGGATAGTAGTGTCGCCTATTAAATTTAATGGTTGCACCACCACCAGTGCTAATGGTATCAACATAATTTTTGTGGCGGTACCGAAAGGTGCCCCACATAATTTTAAATTAAAAAAATAAAATGTGGTGCGCTCATTTAGCCAAGTGGACCATTGACCATGGGAATCGCAATTCAGTGCATTGACAGAATTATCCGCCCTGCTGTATGTCAGCGCACCTCATTTGGCATTCCAAGAGGGTCAACGGTGCAGCCGCGTAAAATACCGCACCATCAACTATGTAATTATCATGAAGTCGATGCGCTGACACGATTATACACTCCAGGGTGCATACTTCAGTCAATGCACTGCTATTCTAACCTTATATATAGTCAATGTTGCTTGAAAAAAAGATAGGTGCACTGAGGCTGGTGCGTTGTATTTCATTGGGTGCACTGCCATCGGTGCGATACAAACTTAAGTCACACCGAAATCGGTGTATGACTGTTTTTGTGGCCCACCGACTGGTCTGTTTTTTTTGTTCAAAAGAAAAAATATATGTATATTCTTGAATACATGTCTCTTTTAAAAGAAAAAAAAATTATTTAGTATGTCAATGATTCAGAGAGAAGAGGAGGAACATCAGCAATAACATGCGGAACAATACGACATGATTTTCCAATTGGAGGCCCGAGAGAGGGAGAGAGATGCATACCCTTGCGCTATTACAGCAGATACCCAGGGGATCCTTAGGCAAGTAGGCCTCCTCAAGTTCTATGAGGAGGCTACTTCCCTAAAGGTCCATAATGTGTTTTTGAGTATCTTATCCACAAGTGGAATGCCCACCGACAGGCTTTTCAGGTTGGTATTGACCAGTGGTACACACCCATAGAGGAGGATATTTATTTTATTACAGGGCTATCGAGGAGAGCGGTGGATTTTCCATCATTCCTAGATGTGCCATCTGGTTGTGTAATAGGGAGTCAGTTAGTTTACTCCCAGAGATACATTGGAGCACATGTACTATCTACTTCAGAGTTTCAGGTACCTAGAGGTCAGTTACGCATAGGTGCATTTGGTAGACAGGACGTGCAGTGCCTCTCACTTATCATTTTTACCATTTTGCACAACACCAGTGACGGGAAACACATTAGTTGCTCGCTTTTATATTATGTTTATTCTTTTAGTATAACATCCATGACTTGTTAGGTGGTTTGCTATTTTTTGAAATAGTTTTGTACGACCTTAGATAGATGTCATGGTCATGCACAAGGGATGATCAACTTCCCTTTTTCTTCAGAGCCGTTTTGTTTGTTTTTTGAGAGGTTTCCAGAGATGAGACCTAGTTTTTTTCGACAGCCTCGTAGGCCGATTTTTGAGGCCTGGATGCACATGTGGTAGCAGATGATGCCCAAGAGGGGAGAGACTATGTTTGCAGCCAGGATATCGCATGATGCATTGGACTTACTAGCCAGTGTTGACAGGCTGCATCCCTTCATTATGGTCAAATGTCCTTATGATGGATTAGATTGGCGAGGGTGTCCCAACATCCTCTCCACAAATGATGAGCTGCCAGATGATAGAGGTAATATTAATGTTTTATTTATATTTATTCTAACATGTTCTTTAAATTTTTTTATTAAATTGTGTAATGAAATTGTCTAATTATTGTTGTGTACTTGTATATAGTTTGCACACATTAGCTCTTTTGATGGCAAGAAGATGCTGGATTCACCACATGATGCAGGTGTGGATCTTGATGATGATCAGGACATGGCCGATGTCGAGAATGATCATGATCATGATGGGGCTGGTGCAGCAGAGAGACATGCTCCTGCTAGTGTACCGGTACCGCCTTTTTCTAGGCGCGATCAACTTGAGACTAGATATAGGATGGAGCTGGTCAACCAACTCAGTGCATTGATTATTGAGGCGAGCATCAGGCCCACTCATTATAGAGATATACAGGATGATGATAGGTTGTTACGAATGTGGAGAGGAATTCGTGACATGTGGAGCTTGATGTGGCATGTCGTAGGAGCTACAAGAGTTGTTACGCGACTAAGGAGGATTTTCCATGGCTATAGCCATAGTCAAGCCGTGACACATGATGGAAAATCCATGAGTAATGACTCATCATCTCATGATCGTTCGCCTTGCGCTGCGCCTGATGAGCATGAGGCTCCACTAGCAGCATCTTATAGTCATCATGGAGATGAGGCTGGACCATCGGCCACGTCCAGTCAGCAGCCTACAACATCCATCAGTAATAGTCATGATCATCAGCAGGCTGGACCATCGACCATCGAGGCTGCACTATTGACTGAGTAGGCCTCCCCTACTACTGCTTATATATTTGATTTTGTAATACTACCAGCTAATGGATCCATTAGTACTAGTGATCATGATCATGAGTAGGTTCAACCATCGACCATTGAGGATGCACCTTTACTGAGCAGGCCTCCACTTGTACTATTATTGATGTTGTTTTACTACCACCAGCTAATCCATGACATTTATATTACAGTTATATATTTGTAACTGTAACGTCTCTTCCTTCCACCCTAGAATTTTTTTTTTCTATTTATAATTTAATTCAGTGCTTCTATTGGCCACAACTGTTCAATTCTACTTTCGAATTTCATCAACTATGATCTAGTATGGAGTAGAGTTACTATTCCTCCTATTACTCTTGGGAGTATAGTTTTACTGTTTTCTTCCACTAATGGTTGTGGCTGATGGTATTTACACTTATTCTTCACCATCTCTATTAAATTTACATATATATTTTACCATCTCTATTGTATGGTTGCATTTACTCCCATGCTTGTCTATATAGGCATATTGTAAATGATACATATGCTCTACCACATTTATATAGTCTTCATACATGACAATTTACTCATAAATTTTATGCACACCTTTGTAGGCTTATTAACTCTATGTTTTTATCCAATAGCATTCTCTTATGTATTAATATGGTATTCGATGGATTTTGTGTCTTGGTATATTTCAATTCTTATTACCTCACAGTTGAATTGCGAATTATTCGTGGTCTATTCATATTTACCCTCCTGTCAAGGCTATGAATTTATTGTGAGCATGACCATCGCATCGTTTATTCTTTACGTACATATCTCTTATACTAAGTGATGTGGAGATATGCGTATTTAATTTTCACTGCATTCGATGTGTCTCGTTGGCATGGTTGACTAAGGTATTTGGCCACGTTAAATTGTTCAATCCTCCTCATCATTTTATTCGTGACATTTTGTTGATTTTCAAGTTCATTAGTTCTGCATACATCCATGCTTGAGGAAATATGTATCTATATGTTGTTTGTGATATGCCACGCCAGCATGTGTTTTTAATACGTCGGACACATGATAAAATCGATGGTACTGTGGCGTAGATTTCATAGATCGACATTTACGTTTTGAACTACTGTGTATTAAATGTCAATTTCCCAACTCGATCCGTGGCTAAGCCGTGGATTCAAGGCCAATTGGAAGGTGACGATCATTCCTGATCGTTACGGTTTAGTCGATTCTTGGATTTGGGACGTTTGTATAACTATATGTGTTATCTGTGGAGGCAGTTCTTTCTCCTTTCATTCGTTCAAGTTTCCTGTCGGTGGCGAGACTCTGCACCTTGGAGGAACTGAGCATAGACTCTCCCAGACTTCATCGTATCTATGGATTTATCGTATGATGGTTCAGGTATGACATTTATGCACGTCTCTAGTTTTAAATGTGAATCTTACGCTCTATGTTTATATCTTGATATGGATTTTTCTTTCCATAGAAATACGCTCTATGACTCGAGTGAGAGCTATGGTTTACTTAACATAAATTCTTTCCCATGGTCTGGTTTACAGTCGAGGTTTCGTGTTGATCAGTTGGACAAACCTTTGATAGAGATTTTTTTTTTCATTCGAGTATGTAGATTTGTTGTTAATTCAACATTTCTTATGCTACCTCGTGTGTCTTCATATGAACGATGAGTGGGACTAATGCTCTATCATTCCTGAGTAGAAGTTTACCCCCTCCTCAACGTCCCTCGAGGTTTTTCTGAGGTCATTCAAGTGGCGATAGGTGGATTTTACTCTTCTCGAGCATTATTCAGGCCCTAGGTAAGTGCTCAATTCAAATTTTATCACAGAAGCCGTGGCTTCTTTATCCCCCATTGAAATGCATACTCTTCAAATTTTTAATGTTATGCCTCTACTTCTATTGTATGTCGTTTTGAAGGAGCTGAGGTTCTCCTTTGCCAAGTAACCAGTTATTACTTTGTTATCATTTCATTATTAATAGAATTTTTATCAATTTCTCGACTCGTATTCATATTTTCAAATGTTTCTAGTATAGGTATTCTCGAACGCTATCTTCCTTTCTTGGTGAACCATGGAAGGTGTGGTTTCATTCGACACTAATTTCATTGCACTTGGCATTTTTAGGTCGGTATTCACAGTATACTGTTCGGAGAGAGGCCAATTCTCATCACGTTGTTCTACATAATTTGTTTAGACAGTTTAACATTCTTATTGTCATAAAAAGTGTTTATTGTAATATTAAACTCTGCCAGAGACTGTGACTATTCATAGTGTTTCATTCAGACGATGTAATTTCCTATATATCAAATTCTGGAATATTATGATATTACTATAATGTCTTGTTTCCACAAGTGGCTTCAACATTTGAGATATATATATATATATATATATATATATATATATATGTATAGGATATGTCTATTCCTCGTCTCTATTATTATGTACAACTCAATAATATGTATATATTTTTTTTAATACTCCTGTTAATTATTTTCCCATTCATAAATGGTCTTCTTAAATTTAATTGAAGAAAGTCAGAGATGTGCTCATCTAAACTTACTTTCTGTTCCTTTCTCACATAATAGCAAATTTGACTATAAGTCTCATTGTTGCAAAGATTGTGAAGTTGTAATATCTCAGTGAAGGAGAGTTTTCCCATTTACACAGAGTCTGAAATTTCAGGTGGATTCTATGAATCCAACAGTGGACTCTCTTTATACTCCTTAGTTTGGGTTCCATTGTAATAGTTACTTATGACATTTTCTGCAACTATATATTTCCAACTTTTCTTAGCATAACATTTTCAGTATATGCAGTGTTTAGACTACACTTCTAAACACAATATAGATCTGATGGAGAAATTAACGGTTATCTTTCACTGCTTTTATAGTTGCATGCATTATGTAGAATTTCACATGCTCATCTTATTTTACCATAATTGTTCTATTTGGGCCATTCCTTTGCAAAGGATGTTAGTCACACATTCGATATATATATATATATTTCTCATACTACAATTGTTTGCAGATTTGATAATCATAGTTAGCTAGGTCTCTTCACTAGCTGAAATTGTATAAAGCACTAAAATCTATGCTCTTCCAATTTGTCCTTACTGTAGCATGCAACTTATAGATAGCCATGTATTGCTATTTTGGAAGTCTATAGGTCTGTACTTTACTCAATAAATTTAATAAATTCCTTACTACCCACACAATTCAATTATTTCTAGTGTCCACTATTTTAAATCCTATTGTTAACAAAAGCAGATTAAAGTTACAAAATCCTGAATTATGAGGTACTATAAATCTCCAGATTTAAACCAAAGGCTGGTTTAGAGCTTCTGGATGATTTTTCCTCATTTTTCTAGTTCCCACAACCATGCAGAACTGAGAGGGATAAATCCCTCCTTAACTCTGTAAATGTATGGAACACTACTATAATTTAGAAACAAAATATACATAAGTAACTACAGTCTGTCACATCAAAATTAAATTGTCAATTGTTCATAATTACTGTGAGCATACCACTTGGGTAATTGACCAGTGCTCCCAACCGTAGAGTCCCTCTATCTCCAAAACTCACCCCCGAGCTGAGACCACCTCCAGAATAGACCAACCTCTGATTTGTTCAGGAATAGCTTATTTAAGCTTTTGCTCCCCAAAGCCTGTTTCTAATTCTGTGTCTAGAATATCAGGATGCTTTTCTTCATGTTTGCCTAGGCTTCCCTATTTAGGGACTTTTAAAGTTACTTTCTGCTTTTCCCAGCTTTTTTCCTCTTCCAAACTACTCTCCACATCATTGGGGAAAATAGATTTTCCTCAAAATGTAATTTGGAAATAAATTCTTTCAAGGATTTTTGAAAGATTTTTGAGGAAAGTATTTTCCTTTATCCATCCTCATGGATTTAGCAAGTGATCTCATAATTCTCATTTTGGTCAATCTGCACAGAATTATTTTATTCATTTTCTCAAATTAAATATTTGATTACATCCATAAAATAATTATCGATTTGGGGTCCACTCCCCTTAGGATTAAAGTTCAAATGTCTAGCTTTGAAAAAAAACATAAATCAGAGGTTAAGAAGATTATCCAAGAGGAGAGGAGCAGAGATATATATATATATATATATATATATATATATATATATATATATATATATATATATATGGTCCATGTATTTTATGTTCATGTTACAGTTGTACTTAATTTACATTTTGGTGATCATCATGATGTGGCGTGTATTGTCAGGTCATGTTAGATATGTTCATTTAATGTTTTTCTTGCAGATAGATGTGTATATGTGATAGCATGAGTTATTTGACATGAGATGTATATTTGATGTTTTTTTTGTGATGATTTTAATATATAATGTTAATTTGATGTTTGAATATGTTTTTTAATTGAATATGATATTTGTACGATGGTTATCATGATCGTGATGATGTTTATTAATTAATTTAATATTAAATGACCATGATATTTATTAAATATTATGTCTTGATTGTAATTGAAATTGAAATTTTAATTGTATGTAAAATTGTAAAATTGTATTTGTATTTGTACTAATTGTAATTTTAACTGTAATTGTATGTAAAATATTTAATGTAAAATTTTAATTGTAATTTTGTAATATTTAATTTATTGTGAAATGATTGTAATTGTATATATGAAAAATTGTAAAATTGTAATTGTAATTCTAATTGTATGTAAAACTCTAAAATTGTAATTGTATTTGTAATTGTAATTTTAATTGAATTCTATGTAAAATATTTGTAAAATTGTAATTTGTTAAGCCCCTATATTAATAGTGTAGTCCCTTATTATGTTATTCTAACCCCCCTTATCGTTATTTTTGTACCCTGTAGCCCCCATATTGTTATTATTGTGCCCTTACATTATTAGGTCGGTTAGATTACATTATGGCCTACTAGATTACATCGTGGCCCCATGGATTCCTATATAGAAAGGAGGGTTTGTCATTTGTATCATCCAAGAATTGTTCATTTATGTAATGTGGGCTGGAGGTTGCCCCCTCGAAGTGGCTTATTTATAAGGCGTTGATATCTTTTTTCTTCTATTTTTGGAGCTGGTTACACAACATTTGGTATCAGAGCTTTGGATTCTAGGGTTTCGCTGCTCCAAATAGGTCATCGTGGCATTTTCTCTATAACTTTTTTTCTACGAAGTTTCAAAAGCTGAAATTTTTAGGGTGCGAAGCTGAAATCCTGAGGAAGATTGTCTAAAAATTTCAGAGCTTCGTTCACAATATTTTCGGAGATATAATATGTGGAAGTCAGGTCTTTTTTCAAGCTCCTAAACAGGTCATCGTGGCATTTTTGCTATAAAGTTTTTTCTACGAAGGTTCATAATCTAAAATTCATATGGTGTGAAGCTGAAATCCTGAGGAAATTTTTCAAAAAATTTTAGAGCTTGGTTCGCAATAATTTTGGAGATATGATCTGTGGAAGGCAGTGCCTTTTCAGGCTCTTGAATTTCATCTGAAAGAGGTGATCGTGGGAAAAGTTCAATAACTCTCTCTCTGGGCATCAGATTGGAGTGCCGTAAAAAGTGGCTGCAATTAAACGGACAGTAGTTTCGTTGCTATCAATTTTAGAGACAAAGGATGAAACGGTGATACGTGGCAAGTCGTACAAGTTCGCTCTACTGATCCAGTCCAAAATTAGGTCATTGTGGGAGATTGGACACAACTTTGTCTTGGAGAATCCAAATCAGGTTAGACCTGTGGCATTCAAAGTATAATTCAGAGGGCTAATTCAGTGCTAAATTTCAAATATTGAAAGGTCTCAATCATAGAGATAATCCAATTTCAATATCGAGCTCCTCAAAAGCAAGAAAAAGGTGTGTATTGTTTTTTCTGAATTGCATAAGTCTTGTTTGAAGAATCAAGTGAATTGATTCCAAGGGCATATTGAAGAATTTTTGTCAGTAATGGGTTCTATTATGCCTCCAAAAAATAATTCCATACCCATTAAGCCCTCAAAAATCTATACTATGACGCATGAGGAGGAAGAATTGCAATATGAGATATCAAAATTACGGTACCAAGTGCAACAAAATTTGATCTTACGAAGAGCAACCGAAGATGACATAGATCGTTTAAAAGAAAAAATGGAGGCTAATTTGGATGGTTTGAAGGATCAAATAAAATCTATTATGCATAATAAAGTACTGGAATATCACAATGAGCATCAACAACAAGTTCTCCAACTCTCAAAGGATAATCTAACTTTGGTGCAAATTCAAATGAAACAACAGGAAGATGAACATCACATCGAAAGAAGTTATGAAGCAGTCATAGAAACAAGAACTCGACAAGTACAATCAATTTCAAATTATCTCAGCAAGTGGAAGAACTTTCATGTAGAAGATTCCACATGGGACGATGAGAATTTTATACATAAGCATCAAGAAATAATCAAGCGTTGAGGACAACACTTGTTTGAAGGAGAGGGGCATGTTAAGCCCCTATATTAATAGTGTAGTCCCTTATTATGTTATTCTAACCCCCCTTATCGTTATTTTTGTACCCCTGTAACCCCCATATTGTTATTATTGTGCCCTTACATTATTATTGTTAGGTCGGCTAGGATTACATTGTGGCCCACTAGGATTACATTGTGGCCCCATGGACTCCTATATATAGAAAGGAGGTTTTTTCATTTGTATCATCCAATAATTGTTCATTTATGTAATGTATTGGAGGTTGCCCCCTCAAAGTGGCTTATTTATAAGGCGTTGATATCTTTTTTCTTCTATTTTTGGAGCTGGTTACACAACATAATTGTAATTGTAAATGTAATTCTATGTAAAATTTTAAATGTAATCATAAGTAAAATTAAAATTGTAATTATAATTCTAATCGAAATTCATGTATGTGAAATTAATGTAAAATTATAATTGTAATTGTAATTGTAATTGTATGTAAAATATTTGTAAAATTTTGATTCTATTAATGTGAAAATTTTAATTGTATTAATGTGAAATGATTTTATTAAAATATTTAAATTTGTAAATTTGCAAATAATTGTAAAATAACAACTCTAGAATAATACAAATTTTTGTAACATAATAAAGTTTGGAAAACAATGAAAATAAATTCATGTACTTTAGAATTATCATTATTTTATTATGGTCTTACATACAAAAAAAATAACTTTATACAGCCTGGTGCACTTATCACCATAATACACACCGGTGCATCGTATTACGAAGACAAATTGGTGCTTGACAACTCTTCCACATCGGTCACGAATAAACGTAAATAAAAAAAATGCAATGCTTTTTTATTTAAGTGAAAAAAAAGCGGCAATTTGAAAAATGGACAGCAAAATATTTTCGATAATGTAATTTCATAAAATAATTCCTTAAATACTAAACACTTTTTATTATTTCACTATTTTTTCTAAAATTTTCAGTCAGGTATTTGCACGAGATAGACCTAGAGCAAGGGAGCATGAGGGCACTGTGGAGTAGCGAAATCTGTTCGAACAGAACTATTCAGTCAATCAGAAACCAAACCTCTGGTGATTCAAACCCTGTATCATAGAATTTCAAACCATCTCGTCATTAAATTTGATTATTTTTTACTTTTTTCTGCAGATTTATCCATTTTTACCCTAAACCCTTCATTTTTTTCCCCTTACTTCTCCCTAGTTCTATGATTTCAAAAATATGTTTTTTTATTTTATTTTATATTGACGTCCAACTCACAGGACAACTTGCATGGTCGGATCCCAATCCATTCGGCCATTGCGTGAATTTTTTGGAAAAAATGGATTTTTCTTTATCCGTGCACCCTGCGTACCATACCGTACCAGTGCACTTTATTATACAGTGCACCATGTAAGTACCGTGTAATAAAAAAATTGAAATTTTTTTTTCTAAATCTGTGCGCCATATCTAAAATAGGGCACCGGTGCTCCATTTAATGAGGATAGCACCTCATAGTGTATTACATTATTTTTGTGGTGTGTTTAGAATACCCCACACACCGTATGGTATATTACATTGTTTTTGTGATTTTATAATACCCAACACACCATAAGGTCTATTATACTATTTTGCGATGCATTTTTAATATCCCCATGCACCGGCTGCAGTGCGTACCTCATGAAAGGCACGCTGGTGTCTTGAGATTTATTTTCTACCTGAAAATTTGAGAATTTATTTATAAATATGTTAATGAATGATATGGTACAGGTTTCAGATCGATAAAGAAATGACTGTCAAGAGATCAAATAACAAAAATACTGATATGACATCAAGAAAAACAAAAAAGGTAAGTTCTTTGTAAATTATTTATAAAAATATTATTTTTTAACTATATGTAAGTTTAACTAATTGTATTTTTTATTGTGTATCATGCAGAACCACAAAATAATGAAGCTCAATATGATTATTTTTGATCTAGGACTAGAAGAGTGTAAAAGTTTAATAGAAAAATTGGAAAAGGATGAATCAAGTGAATGAAAAAATATTATTGATCCAATATGAGTTTATTTTTTTAATTATCATTAATAATATACTTAAAATTGTTAGATAACATGTGTCAAAAAATTTGCCAATTTACATCTGTTTAATGTTCTATAGGGACCAACAACTCAGAAAAGGAATGTTGTTCTAAGAAAAGAAAAAAAATAGAACATGCAAAGGAAAATGAATTGCTCCTCAGCACATCTGGAGTGGTGCTAGAAATTAATGAAAGTGGGAAAAACTTTTACAAAAGTTTGAGGCATCTAGTGGAATGAATGTATAGACATTATTTCCACTTATAATACAAAAATCAGTCCAAAAATTCCAAGAACCAAATTGTATCTAAACTACAAGAAGAGTTTCCAGAGAATTGGTTAATGAGACATGTCAGAATTTTAATAGCAAAAACGTACAAAAAAAAAAGAAGGAATGAAAATGTAATGTTTGTCTAGAATTATTTATAAATATCATTTTTTTATATTTACTTTTCATATATCAATATAAAAATTAAATATTTTATTGTCATGTCACATTTTCCTGAAGATTATGAAAATCACATAAGATGAACAAGCTGATATCTGAAATATGCCAGTAGGAATGTCCAAAAAGGTGTACAAGGAGATGGTAAAAGAAATAGACAAAATTGCATCACAGGAGGAGCCATCTCAACAACAACGTGCTTCAAATGTAATGTGTAATCTTTGAATTTTTCGATCATTAGGTACAATAAATAAACAATTTAGCATTAAATATTAATTTTCAAAAAAATTCTTGCAGAAAGGAAAAGGAAATGGAACACTTTTAACACATAAAATAGGATGAAAAGGAAGAAAAGGGTTGATCTCTAAGTTTGTGAGTAATTTTTACTTCCTTATAACAACTTAACTAGATTTCATTTTTGTATTTTTTAAGTTTCTTTACAAAAATCAGCATTGAATGTATTCAAAAAGGTGCTAACATACAAAGAAGAACCATTAGACGAATTGATTAAAATGGGTTAAATATGGGTTGTGAGTATATGTTTGCATATCAGAATTTAATTATGGAATTTGTAAGCATCTATCGATCTCGTTTTACTTAGCTCTATCTATTATGAATAGAACAAAAACATCTTTTATATTAAATATATGATTTTTTATGGGGTATAAAACTTGTAGGAAACCAATTATGGAACTGTGCCAACAGATGAAATTTTGAAAGACAGCATGGTACATGGTTTTGAAAGAATGTGTATAGTTTATGAGTCAATTGTGGCTATGGTACGTCATTTTTTTATTTTATTTAAATTGATGTATATTATTTGTTATTTCAATTTTCATTATTCTCACCAATGTATATACACTCATTTAAGTTTATTTCTATGTTTGTAGATGGAAGGTGAAGAAGAAGAAAACAATCAATTTCGTGGACAAAACATTCTTGAAAATAACCCAAGTCATGGAAGTAGCTCTAGCAGTGACAACAGTTCAAGCGAAGAATGATAATCACTACGTTTGGATATCAAAGCAAGGTGTTTTATTTTTTGAAATATGTCTGTGAAATCAGACATTTTGTTTAATGTAATGGACATAGTGTCACAATTGAAAGACAAAGGGATATGAATAACTATCCCATTTTGTACGATAAAGACTGCCTTATCTATATATATATATATATATATATATATATATATATATATATATATATATATATATATATATAATCATAAAATATGTTTTAATTTATTCTATTGCACTCGCCATTGTCATTCCCAAATGCACTAATAAAAATTTAATTCATATGAATAATTTTATAAGATATATATGTGTCGACTTTTGATGAATAATGAATTTTGAAAAAACAAAATAATTCTTATATGATATAAAAAATTAAAGAAAACAACAAATTCAAATGCATTAATAAAAATTTTATTAATATGAATATTGTTATAATATGTGTCAACTTTTGATGAATAATGAATTTAAAAAAATCACAATAATTGGACTATCACAGGTCGATGTTTATAAAAAAACAAAATGAAAACCGGTGTGTGTTAGTAACTGTTGCCCAGTGCATTTATGTGTCTATAGGCACCAATGCCATTGAACGATCTATGGGCACTGAAAAAATACCAATACCAGTTATAAATATTGATGCATTTGTGTGATACTGCGTACCAAGGCATTTATGTATCTATAAGCACCGGTGCATTTTTACGACCAATGGGCACTGCACAAATACTGGTACCAATTATAGATCTCAGTGTGTAACACCCCAAGTTTCTATTCCTTTTAATTTGACAATTGAATAAGTCGAAAGGGGAAGTGGACTCCAATGGAGAACTAATGTGTGGATTTATTTTATTTTATTAATAAAAATAAATGGAGAAGTTATGTGTGCAATGAATAGATTAAGAATTGAGATCTGAAACCTAGATCCATGAAGATGTGGATAAGGTGATGAGACTTTCCCACCCCTTCCAAAAATATTTGGAAGGAATATTAACAAAATTAGATTTAGAGATAAACATCTATTTTTCCCCAATGAAGAGGAAAGTAATTGGGAAGAGGAAGAAAAAGCTGTAAAAGCATAAAAGACAGCTTTAAAGTACCTCACTGAGGGAAAGGCTAGGAAAAAATAGGAAGAAAGTATCCTAAAATTTCTGGACGAAGAAACTGGAAACATGTTTGGGAAAGCACAACTTAAATAACCTACTCCATCATAGACAAGGGGTTGTCTATCACTGGGAGCTAAGGTCTCGACTCAGGGGTGAGTTACGGAGAGAGAACTCTAGGATTGGGTGGAACTAGTCAGAGCAATTGGTATGCACACCTAAATAGCATATTTTTGATTGATATAGAGTTTACCTACGTGTTAAATTGTATTTGACTTGGAGCATATTATAGTATCTAAGTAATTGAAATTGTTGAAATTAAATTTATTGAAATTTCTTAGTTTGATTGTTGTATTTGTACAAGGAATTGAAAGAAACCATACATTTAACAAATTTCGTTATAATAGTAACATAAAAATCGGTATAGTTGTACGTTAAAATTTAGGTTAGTTCCAACAACCAGAATGTCTAAATCTGGTTATAGATTTAAATCTACAATTTAGATATCTAACCGAGAAATTTGCAAGTTAATGTAAGATATAAATTGACTATTATTCTAAGATATCAATAGCATTAGATATATGTCAAATTCAGATATGAATAATATTCTACTTGGTGAAATCTGAATTCAGGAATGCCTGTAACTGAGTAAATTACAATTCTAGAATCCTCAAATTCTGGTATGAATCAAATTACAATTTATACGAGTGTAATAATCTAGATTAATGAGGTATATATATATATATATATATATATAGATTTATATGTCATACATTTATATGCAACACTTCTATCTTAGTCTTTCACCAATTTTGTAGTAATGAGTATCAACAGAAAAATGGACCAATACTAGAAGAAATTTCAAAGAAGACTTTAGCATTTTATACCAGACACAGAATAAATAACATGATGGCCTATAATGTATACTGAAAATTTGATTCCATAAACATTAAATAACCAGGAGGCTAGTACTAAAATCATAAGAACCTTACTAGGCATAAATTGTGAAAGTTGGGGTAGCTATAAATAAGACAGTAAAATAAAATTTCACTCTTAATAACTAGATAAGAAACGAGAATTGAAAAGGCCACTGATAGTGCTATTAAAATTTTGTAAATGATGAAAAGTGGCCATGTAATGTAAACAAATAATAAATATATATGTTGAGTATTAAACTAATTTAGAGTTCAGAAAACATATACATTCCTACACATCCTAGAGAAATACTCAAACTTGTAGGAGACAAACATACATAAATATGTTTTGATAAAGTTCAAATTGTGCTGCATTTCATTAAAGGATTGTAAATCTGTATATATATGTCACTGTATAGCTAACCTAACAGGAATATATATATATATATATATATATATATATATATATATATATATATATATATATATATATATATACTTTCTCTTATATATATCCATTCGACTTAATGTATTATGGACAGTAATACTAATAGATATATAGAAGTAAAAGTAACTATGAAAAATTCTATTTGAATGGTGATACAAAGGAGAGTACCACTATCCATTTTTGCTAGTATAAATCAGAAATATCAATTTAAATTTAGAAGGATAGGAATTCAAAATCTTGGAATATATATTAGAGTATACAACCAAAACTGGTATATTGACTTTATGAAATTGAAGGGAAAATCATACAGTCCATATACATTACATTTAAGTTTATTAAATAGTATGCTAAATAAATTATAGTACTGGAAAGTATGTGGAATTTCGTTAAATTATTATAGTTAGACACCAAAACTATAAAAATGAATCACCCATAAAGGGAAATTAAACTACGATAGTAGAACTGGAATCTCGAAGTCGTCTTGATGATGAAGGACCAACCTTGGTTAAAAATCATGGAATTATTAATTTCATTCCTAATCTCAAGGAGAATGAAATATCAAACTTAGACAGTGAAAAATCACCACAGAGTTGTTACCTATAAACCACAATTTTATCGTATTAGTGATTTGAAATTTAAAATAAAGAACCAAACTATAAGAGTTAAAGAGGGCATTAGAAATGCACCTTACCTAAGGAATACGGGGAGAATTTTTCCCTCTGCCATACTGAAATTACACATACTAGTTGTGAGCTTGTTAAATTAAAAATAAATAAATTAATTAAATAGAGAAATTACAGTAAGTGACAGAAGATGAGATTCAAAGTTTAGAAATCAATCACTAGGGTAACCATCGATGTCAACGATATCGTGGTATTATTTATTTACCAATGAGATTGAAATTGTGTTCATTCCAGCCTTAAAGGCATTAACAAAACCCACTTACCAGTGACGCCAAGAATTCAGAATTCGAATGTAGGCCACCGGGAAGAACCCCAAAACTGGTTGCCGAGAATACCTTTGGGAAAACATAACTATTTATCCCTACATATGGTGAATAGAGAGGGATGGGTAAAGTAACAAGAAATTTCAACTGAGGGTTAATTATAGAAGGATAAACTCGATGACAAGAAATTTCGGGAGAAATTGATGTGTAAGAAAGCTTTACCGGTGTCAAAAGGTAGGAGAGCCATTAGCATCAGTAAATCCTTGTTTATTTCAATGACCCGTGACCTTGCATGAAATGCTCGGAAAACTGATAAACTTCCAAATGGAATATGTCAGCAAAACATCGAATAATATAGAAGAAGAAAACCCTATTCCCCAGTTCGATAAGCACCATCCACGTGGTGCAAGATTAGGAGACCTTCCTCGGATCCATGCAAGGAAAACCACAACAACAGCGTGAGAAAAACAAGTACCATTTCAGTACGTGAACTCATCTCAAGAGAAATATGCATTTGGATTTCTTCGTAAATAAAATTCTAAATGCGACAATCATATTTAATTGTATACGATTAACCAATCGTCTTCAGCTGGGTTGATAGGTATGCATTCAATACACTGACCCAAACATACTCCAAAAGTACAAAGGGTAGGAGCGAAATGTAGATAGGAAATAAATGAAATGATATTGCATAGGGTGTAGTCATAACAAATCAGAGGTTAAATATAATACCAAATCGGAAATAACAAATAAGCTGTAACAATAGTTGTAAAGTAACAAGAAAAGTTTCATCATTATAAAAATAGAAATATAAAACGAATTAAATGAGATGCTTATAAGTTGTAGGTGGAATATATATATATATATATATATATATATATATATATATATATATATATATATATATATATATATATATCTATATATATATATAGGGTTGTTTTGAAATAAATTCTGGGGATTATCGAGGTTGGGGTAAAATACAGAATATGATATAATGTCTTTTAAAGGCATGAGTTAGTATATATAATACCTAGACCGAATAAAGCTATTAATAATTAAATAGATCCCTTAAAATAAATAGAATGAAATATATATATTAGGTGAGAAGATATATTTTGGGTGAAAAGGCCTTGTATATGCATATAAGTATATAATACTTGTAGAAGTAAGGTGAAGATATAGACTAAAGTTAGTTAAATTAAATTAATGGGTGGTCATAGAAAATAAAAAAGAATGGTTGTAACCTTATATTAATATACTAGGTTGAGTGCAGCATATTGTTAACAGTAGTACATAAAATACTAGACTCAAGGAGAGAAAGTGAAAATATTAGTATGAGTGATAGAATTTCGTCGAATTGCGATGAAATGAAAAATAAATGGAAAAATAAGATTTCATCATATGGCGATGAAATACTTATAAAAGCGGTAAATGAAAGTTACTCAAAAGAAAAAAAAATGTGTAAATGAGAGGCATTACTAATGGTATCAGAGCATTAGCTAAAACACTGGGAAAATTATGTGCTCACATAGAAAGTATATGATACTGTAAAATTTTATGAATTTTAAAATTTGCTAATGTTAATTTCCTATACAGTGAACAGTACTGAAGAATAAAACTGTGAACCATGACGAATGGGGACTGGCCGTATGTAGATCCGAATGATGGAGAAAAAACACCAGGTCTAAATACTCCATTGATGGCCATGTTTCATAAAATGCAACGAGAGATGGTACTACTTAAAAGCTACAATGATAGGGTATCTTTAGTCAGTGAGGAGCAAGAAATATTAATAAGGGAATTGACTTCCCAGAATGGCCAAGAAGGTGAAGGTTCTGGAAGAAAAAGAAAGGGAAGTGTCAATTTCTCAGAAGATTCTGAGGAAGATGACGCCTCTAGACAATAGTCTAGACAAAAGAAGGAATTATAGGGAGAATTCTGGAGAATTAAACCTCCTTCCTATGATGGAGAGAAGGAAGAAGATGTTGAAGCATGGCTGCTGAATATGATAAAGTACTTTCAAGTTTACAAATACAAAAGTAACTTAGGAGCTAGGTTGGATATTTATCAGTTGCAAGGTAAGGCCACCTTGTGGTGGGAAGAAACAAATATGGTTCATGCCATTGATGAGAAAATGGTGACTTGGGAGGATTTTCATGTCATGTTTAAAAATCGGTACCTGAATGAACGCTATTATGACGACAAGGCAAAAGAGTTTCAGGAATTCAGATTGCGACAACTCACAATTGATGAGTTTGTAACCAAGTTCACAAATATGTTACCCTATGTGCCTTACATGATAGAAGAGAAGGGAAACGTACAGAGGTTCCTAAACTATCTGCCTAATGTTTATAAATAAATGATAGAGTTTGATAACCCAAAAATGATGGATGAGGCAGTAAGGAAGGCCAGATTGTGTTACCAGCAATTCAAGGGTAATACAGAACAAGGAAAGAATTGGTCAAACAAAGGTGACTTCAGCAGAAAGAAAACAAAACCAACCTATTTGAAAAACTTTGGGAGAAACCATCAAAGGAAGAAGTACAGTAAAATGGGTGAAAATCAAACTGCTCAATTCCAAACTGGGTCCAAAACAATGAATGAAAATAACAAGAGGGAAGGGACTGCTAAAATGGAAGAACCTTTGAAGTGTTGGGGTTGTGGAGAACCTCATTTATTGAGGGACTGCCCACACTAAAATATCCAGACAATACAAGTACTAATAAAGGAAACTACCGTTAATGATGTAGCTAAGAACATCCCAAAAATTAGCGCTGCCCTAAAAGATCGTCAAGAAGAACCTCAGTCCACAATGGTCGAAATGGAAGGTAGGACTGTTCACCAATCTGTTACAGTTTTAATAGATCCAAGTGCATATTTGAGTTATATCAGTCCTCAAGTGGTAGAAAAATGTAAACTAAAGTCAGAAAAGTTTTAGCAGTCTTGGTTATTCTAGTTAGCCACTGGTACCAAACGAAAAGTAACTCATAAGTTACCCCAAACAACCATAAAGCTGAGTGGATACCAAACAGAATTAAATTTAAATATTTTGCTAGTAAGGTATTATGATGTACTGATAGGGATGGATTGGTTAGAAAAATAGAAAGCTATGATGAATTGTTTAGACAACACCTTACATTGAATTGATAAGGAGGGAAAACCTATAATAGTCAAAGGAAAGCCTAAACCTATATTTGTGAGACAAATTTCAGCCCTTAAGTTAAAGAGAATTGCTAGGAAAGGGTATCAGGTGTATTTTGTGCATGTAGAAGAGTTGGGATAGCAAGCAGAGGAAAATCTGTTAGAAACACTACTAGTGATAAGAGAATTTAAAGATGTTTTCCTAGATGAAATTCCTCATCTGCCCCCCAAGAGAGAAATTGATTTTTCAATTGATTTAGTTCTAGGAGCAACTCCAGTTTCTAGAACCCCATATAGAATGAGCACTCTTGAATTAATGGAGTTAAAAATGCAGTTACAAGAGTTGCTGGATAGAGGTTACATCAGACCAAGTGTATCCCCCTGAGGAGCACCGGTGCTATTTGTGAAAAAGAAAGATGGTATCTTCCGTATGTGTATTTATTACCGTCAATTGAACGAACTGACAATCAAAAACAGATATCCATTGCCTAGGATAGATGACCTCTTTGACCAAGTTAGAGGGGAAACAGTGTTTTACAAGATTGATTTAAGGACTGGTTACTATCAGTTAGGAAATAAAGACGAAGATATCAACAAGAAAACATTTAGAACCCAGTATGGACACTATGAATTTTTGGTCCTACCGTTTGGGTTGACTAATGAACCCGCCACTTTTATGTGTTTAATGAATAGTGTCTTAAATAAATACTTGGACAAGTTTGTACTAGTATTTATTGACGACATGTTAATCTATTCAAAAAGTGAAGTAGAGAATAAAGAACACCTCCAAATTATTTTGCAAACTCTCAGAGAAAATAAATTGTATGTTAAGTTTAGCAGATGTGATTTTTTCAAAGATAAAATTCTATACTTAGGACATATAATTTCAGAACAAGGGTTGGTTGTAGATCCAGAGAAGATAGAAACAATCAGTGAATGGATTGTACCTACTGACGTATCAGCTGTAAGATCTTTTATGGGAATTATGGGATATTATAGGAGGTTTGTAGAGAAATTTTCAGCCTTAGCCCACCCCATTACTTCCTTGCAAAGGAAAGGAGTAAAATTTGAATGGACTGAAAAATGTCAGAATAGCTTTGAGCAGTTAAAACTAAAACTTACTACCGCACCTATTATAATGATTGTTGACCTAGGTAAGGAGTTTTTAGTATGCACAAATGCTTGTGGAGAAGGATTAGGGGGAGTAATATTACAATAAAATTCTGTTATAGGCTATGAGTCTAGAAAACTTAAGAAACATGAACAAAGTTATAGTGTTTATGATCTTGAGTTAGCTGCTGTAATACACGCTCTCAAGATATGGAGACACTATCTTCTAGGAAAGAAATTTGTGTTGATGACAGATCACATCAGCCTAAAGTATTTTTCACTCAACCAGACTTGAATGCTAGGCAAGCTAGATGGCTATCTTTCCTTAGTAAATTTGACATGGAAATAAAACACATCAAAGGTAAAGAAAACAAGATTGTATATGCCTTAAGAAGAAATGCTTGCAAATTATGAATAACATTGGAAGTAGTGTCAACTTTGACTTAGAAGGACTAATTCAAGGAGTAGTGAACCAAGACCAAGACTATGAAAAAATTTAGACTCAAATGACTAAGAAATCAATGAAAGGGTTTACACAAAATCAAAAGGGGCTAATTTGTTACAGAGATAGATTGTACATTCCTAATGTAGACTCTTGAAAGAAACAAATTTTGAATGAATATCATAAAATGCCCTATTCTGTACATCCTAGATACCGAAAATTACTCACAGCTTTTAGAAAGAATTTGTTTTGGTCTGGAATGAAAAATGATGTAGAAAACTACTTGGCTAGGTGCATTGAATGTCAAAAAGTTAAATTTCAACATCAACATCCAGTTGGGTTGTTGAATGCTTTACCTATCACAGAATGGAAATGGGAAACTTTTTCTATGCACTTTATTACTAGTTTGGCAAGAACCAAATATCATCATGACACTGTGATGGTTGTAGTTGATACTTTAACTAAAACTGTTAATTTTATACCTATTCTCTCTAGCTTTGCGACAGCTCAAGTAGCAAATGTGTTTATGAAGGAGATCATAAGACTACATGGGGTTCCTAAAATGATAGTTTCAGACAGGGACGCAAAGTTCACTGCAACCTTTTGGAGTAGCTTGTTTGGAGGCATGGGCACTAAATTAAATTTTAGTACTACCTACCATCCCCAAGCGGATGGTCAAATAGAAAGAAAAAATCAAATCCTGGAGGATATGTTAAGGATGTATGTTATGGATAGGCCAACCAAATGGGAAGACTACTTACACTTAGAAATTTTTTCCTATAACAATAGCTACCAGACTTCCATTAAGATGAGTCCATTTGAAGCACTATATGGCAGGAACTACCATACTCCCTTAGGTTAGAGTCAACCTGAAGATAAACTGATGCTTGGACCAGAAGCTTTGCAAGAAATGGAAAACATTGTAAAAAATATTTAGAAAAATATCAAGACAACTCATGACAGACATAAAATTTATGCAGAAAAAAAGTGAGTTCACTGAGAATTCAGTGTGGGTGGTCATTTATATCTAAGGATTAATCCTAAGAAGAGTCTTTTCACACTCGCAGTTGTGCAAAATTAGCTCCACGATATTGTGGACTGTTTGAAGTGCTAGAAAGAGTGGGACCAATGGCCTATAAATTGGACTTAACCATTCATATTAAGGTTCATGATGTGTTTCATGTCTCTTTATTAAAAAAATATGTACATGATTCTGCTCACATTATTGATTAGAATGTGATTCAGGTGGAGCCAAAAGGGGAATTCCTTCCAGAGCCGTTTCAAATCTTGGAGCGAGAAGAAACTGAACTTTGGAACCCAACAGTAGTCAGAGTAAAAGTGCAGTGGAGTCACTTTACACCCAAAGAGGCTACTTGGGAACAAGAAGCTGAGATGATGGAAAAATATCCATCTTTTTTTACATAGTGAATTGTTTAAGTTCTTTTGTCAACACTGGGGACGATGTTTGTTTTTAGAGGAAGAATATGTAGCACCTGAAGTTTCTATGATTTTTAATTTGACAATTTTGTAAGTCCAAATGGGAAGTGGACCCTAATGGAGAACTAATGTGCGTATTTATTTTATTTTATTAATAAAAAAAATGGAGAAGTTATGTGTGCAATGACTACATTGAGAATTGAGATCTGAAACCTAGATCCATGAGGATGTGGATAAGGTGATGAGACTTTCCCACACCTTCCAAAAATCCTTGGAAGGAATATTAACAAAATTATATTTGGATATAAACATCTATTTTTTCCCAATGAAGAGGAAAGTAATTGGGAAAAAGAAGAAAATTTTGTAGAAACGGAAAATACAACTTTAAAGTACCTCAATGAGGGAAAGCCTAGGCAAGGTCTCAGCTCGGGGGTGAGTTACGGAGAGAGAATTATATGGTTGGGTGGAAGTACTCATAGAAATTGGTATGCACACCTAACTAACATATTGTTGATTGATATAGAGTTCACCTATGTATTAAATGGTATTTTTCTTGGAGCATATTATAATATCTAAGTAATTGAAATTGTTGAAATTAAATTTATTAAAATTTATTAGTTTAATTGTCAGATTTGTACAAAGAATTAAAATAAACCATACATTTAACACATTTCATCACAGTAGTAACATAAAAATCTTTATAGTTGTACAGTAAATTCAGGTTAGTTCCAACATCCATAGTGTCTAAATCTGGTTATAGACTTAAATCTGGAGTTCAGAAATCTAACCAAGAAATCTTCTAGTTTATGTAAGATATAAATTGACTATTATTATAGGACAACAATAGCATTATATATATGTCAAATTTAGATACGAATAATATTCTTCCTAGTGAAATTTGAAATCAGGAATGCCTGTAACTAAGTAAATTACAATTCTAGAATCGTCAAATTTTGGTATCAATCAAATAAGAATTTATATGAGTGAAATAATCTAGATTAATGAATTAAATATATATATGTCATACGTTTATATCCAACACTTCTATCTTATTCATTCACCAATTTTGTAGTAATGAGTATCAGCAGAAAAGGGGACCAATACTAGCAGAAATTTCAAAGCAGACTTTAGCATTTTATACGAGACACAGAATAACTAACATGCTAGCCTATAATGTATACTAAAAATTTGATTCCATAAACATTAAATAACCAGGAGGTTGGTATTGAAATCATAAGAACCTTACTAGGCATAAATTAGAAAAGTTGGGGTAACTATAATGAAGACAGTAAAACAGAATTTCACTCTTAAGAACTAGATAAGAATCGAGAATTGAAAAGGCCACTGATGGTGCTACTAAAATTTCGTAACTGATGAAAAGTAGCCATGTAATGTACAAAAATAATAAATATATTGGTTGAGTATTAAACCGATTTAGAGTTCAGAAAACGTATACATTCCTGCACATCCTAGAGAAATACACAAACTTGTAGGAGACAAACATACATAAATCTATTTTGATAAAGTTCAAATTGTGTTGCGTTTCATTAAAGGATTGTAAATATGTATATATATGTAACTGTATATCTAAGCTAATATGAATATATATATATATATATATATATATATATCAGTATTTAGGCATTTGACTTAATGTATTATGGATATTAATACCAATAGATATATAGCAGTAAAAGTAATTACAAAAAATTATATTTGAATGCTGATACAAAGAAGAGTATGACTATCCATTTTTTCCAGTATACCTCAGAAATATCAATTAAAATTTACAAGGATAGGAATTCAAAATCTTGAAATATATATTAGAGTATACAATCAAAACCGGTATATTGAATTTATGAAATTGAAGGGAAAAGTATATAGTCTATATACATTACATCTAAGTTTATTAACCAGTATGCAAAATACATTACAGTACTAGAAACTATGTGGAATTTCGTTAAATTATTACAGTTAGACACCAAAACTATAAAAACGAATCACCCATAAAGGGAGATTAAACTACGATAACAGAACTGGAAGAAAAAAGTACTCGTGATGATGAAGGAGCAACCTGGGTTAAAAATGACGGAATTATTAATTTCAGTTGTAAAATCAAGGAGAAATAAATATCAAACTTAGCCAGCGAAAAATCGCCACAGAGTTGTTACCTGTAAACCACAATTTTCTCATATTAGCGATTTGCAATCTAAAATAAATAACCGAACTATAACAGATAAAGAGGGCATTAGAAACACACCTTACCTAAGGAGGATGGGGAGAATGTTTCCCTCTTCCATACTGAAATTACACATACCAGTTGCGAAATTGTTAAATTAAAAATAAATAAATAAAAAATAGAAAAATTACAATAAGTGACAGAAGATGAGATTCAAAGTTTAGAAATTAATCACTAAGGTAACCATCAATGTCAACGATATCGTGGTATTATTAATTTACAAATGAGATTGAAACTATGTTCGTTCCAGCCTTAAAGGCAGTAATGAAACCTACTTACCAGTCACGCTAAGAATTTAAAATTCCAATGTAGGCCAGCGTGAAGAACCTAGAACTAGTTGCCGAGAAGAGCTTTGGGAATGCATACATATTTATCCCTACGTATGGTGAACAGAGAGGGATGGCTAAAGTAACAACAAATTTCGATTGGGAGTTGATTATAGAAGGAGAAACTCGATGACAAGAAATTTATGGAGAAATTGATGTGTAAGCAAGCTTTACTGGTGTCGAAAGGTAGGAGATCCATTAGCATCGGTAAATCCTTGTTCAATTCAATGACCCATGACCTTGCATGAAGCGCTCGGAAAACTGATAAACTTCCAAATGGAAGATCTCAACAAAACTTCTAATAATATACACGAAGAAAAACCCTAATCCCCTGTTCGATAAGCACCATCAACATGGTGCAAGATCAGGAGACCTCCCTTGGATTCGTGCAAAGAAAACCACTCCAACAGCATGAGAGAACCAAGTACCATTTTAGTATGTGAACTCATTTAGAGAAAAATATGCATTGGGATTTCTTATGTGAATACAATTCGAGATGCGACAGTAATATCTAATGGTATACGATTAACCGGCCATCTTCAGCTGGGTTGATAGGTATGCATTCAATACACTGACCCAGACATACTCCAAAAGTAAAGAGGGTAGGCATGAAACATAGAAAGGAAATAAATGAAATGAGATTGTATAGGGTGTAGTCATAAGAAATCAGAAGTTAAATATAGTACCCAACCGGAAATAGCAAATAAGCTATAACCATAGTTGTAAAGGAACAAGCAAAGTTTCATCATTATAAAAATAGAAATATAAAACAAATTAAATGAGATGCTTATAAGTTGTAGGTGGAATATATATATAGGGTTGGTTCAAAATAAATTCTGGGGATTATCGAGGTGGGGGTAAGATATAGAATACGATATAATGTCCTTTGAGAGAATGAGTTAGTATATATAATACTTAAATGAATAAAGGTATTAATAATTAAATAGATCCCTTAAAATAAATAGAATGAAATATATATATATTAGGTGAGAATATATATTTTGGTTGAAAAGGCCTTGTATATACATATAAGTATATAATACTTGTAGAAATAAGGTGAAGATATAGACCAAAGTTAGTTAAATTAAACTAATGGGTGGTCATAGAAAATCAGAGAGAATGGTTGTAACCTTGTATTAATACACTAGGTTAAGTGCAGTGTATTGTTAACAATAGTACACAAAATACTAGACTCAAGGAGAAAAAGTGAAAATATTAGGATTAGTGAAATAATTTCATCGAATTGCGACGAAATGAAAAATAAATTGAAAAATAGGATTTCGTCATATGACAATGAAATACTTATAAAAGCAGTAAATGAAAGTTAGTCAAAAGTAAAAAAAAGGAAAAAAATTGTGTAGATGAGAGGCATTACATGGTGCCTTTTTGTGATACGATGCACTGGTGCATCATAAAGGTATATGCACCAGTATGTTGATACAACCTACAGGCACCGCACAAATCCCAAGACCAATTAGCATTGCCTTGCGCATTGTATGAACAACACTACGTCCGGTGTGGTTTTACACCTAAGCATCCCAGTGCGTTTGTTCGACTAAGATAACCCCGGGGTATCGTATTCATGTACGTACTGGTGCATTAAATCTACAGTAGTGCACCATTGAAAAAACATCTGTCATAACCTCTTGCTTCCCATTTTTTTTAGTTGTGTTGAATTCGTGTTAAAAGATAAGCCAAAACCTCCGTAACCATAAATAGATGTTGTAGTAAATGTTTTTTTGAAAATTTTGGCCAATTTTATAACACTAAAAACCTTCTTTATAACCTCCGCTAGAGGGTATTTTCCTTATAGTGAATTATGGAGCCATTTTGAGGCCCCAAAAGGAATTTTTTTGTCATGATGGCTCTCATTATTTAAAAAAATCATCATAAAAACTATAGTACTTTGATAGATTTTTCCAACGAGGTATCATATGCACCAAAAAAAGATAATATGACCAAATTACGACACCAGGAAGTTGGCTTCCTAACTAACCCCAAAGTGGCCCATAAACTCTTCGTGCTACATCTCCTCAGGTGAGGGTTTTGGTTGTTTAGGGCTTTCTCTTACTTTTCAAAAATAAAAGTTCCCTTGAAAGCATCATTGTAACATAGTTCAAAGGCATGTAGCTGCCAGATCACTTCTCATAGATAAGCTACCATCACTCAAGCTAGTTTATTTTATATTCTTTGTGTAAGCATTTTTCAGTGTTTGATATTAATGAAGTGAAGTGTTTTTCCTGCTGCATCTCTACATTTATGTTTGTTTATGTATTTTATTGCATTCCTGCTTAAGTACAGATCACATGTATACACATTTTCACATTCAATATTACCATGAATACAATAGTCCTTCTATGACTTCAGAGAAATAGAAAAATATTAATGCTTAAGTAATTCTACCCAAATTCATATTTTCATTATGCTCTAATATATTTCTAGGAAATCGAATTATAAGATAAACTATCTTAGATTTGCCTCAAGGAATTCCATAGGAAAAATAAGCTTCCCAATTATGAGATGAGGATATCATGTCCTCTCTCCCCACTAACACTTTTACTACAAAAATTAAGTTAACGATACCCCAACTCTGTCGTCCTGACAGGTACCAGGGCCTCACCAAGAGTTCGACCTGGAACAAAGGGTTTAGAAGGTTCTCCACTAGTTCAAGTTCCATCTCTATATTACCTTAGGCAATGTCATCCCTAATTACAATCCTCCTTTATTGTAGCATTTTATTTCCCCCCAAAATCCCATTTATCCTTACCGGATAGGGAATTCATTATTTTTCCTTAACTGTTAAGTAAAAATCCCTTTATTTATTTTTCTAAGTAAAACTATATCTATTAAGCAGTCAAAGCAGAGTTACAATTCTCATCCTCGAAAATGGATGAATCCATGATGGAGGGAATAGGAAAAACGCTACTGTCCAAAACTAGACTACCCCTAGAGGGGAAACCAACCTTGAAAATCCAACCATAACATGCTTCCTATAGCGGGAAACCAGCCTTAGTAGCAGTAAAAAAAGAGATAAACAGAGCTAAAAAAAGATAGCATATAAACCAGTAAATGGAGAAATTGGAAGAGTGAACTCTATGGAGAACCTTCATGCGAGTCGCTGGGGGGAGGCAATTCTTCGAGAATGTGGCAAATATATCCATAATCCAGAGTGTCCAAGCCTTGGTTAGTGTCCTTAAGGGGTTCATGCAGAGAGGAAGACTGAGGCACTCCTTCGGTGAGTTCGCAGAGGCGATATCCTACAAGAAGGCTGGATTGTTTAGAGAAGCCATCACATTATGGTAATCTTTCTTCGAGGGGGTGCTCCAATGGCTCAACCTCGGGAGTCGCTTCTCCGCAGCTAATTTAAAATCACTTTCATCTGAATTAGAGCTGTAAGCAAGCTACACGGGGAGGGATTTATGTTTGTGGGGGAGGTAGGCAGGCTCAGCAGCAATGGTGGATCTACGAGCCCTCTTTTTGCAACGGGAGGAGGAGGGCGGAGCATACGAATCAGAGAGCTACGCGAGATGAGCCAAAGGGTTGGGAAACACAGTGGGAGGCGAGGCCGGAGCAAGGATTGAGGGTGAAAATTTCACCATATCCCAATCGATATGAAGATTCAAGTCTATGTGGAGAGCATGTGGCCGAGGGGGCCGTGTAGGGAAGTCACTTACCCCCACTCGCCTACAACGCTGCCGATGGCGCCGTGGCATCTTAGCGATCCTGGGTAAGGCACAGTATTGTTGCAGAGTCCAGACATAATAATAATTCTAGAGGCTTCTAGCTAGATCCTAGGGGGGCCGAAGCCACAGAAGCACAGGGAAGGCAAGCATAGCAGGCTGAAGAGCTGAGGGAGGAGAGGGAATGGTGAACCTTATAGCGCAGGAAGGAGAAAATAAACAAGATGCTAAGTACTTTGAGGGAAGGGTGGCAGATGGGACTTTAAAGCCCATCCCACGTGAGTAATAAAGGCTTTTGGTGTCCCCAAGCCATGGCACATGGGCACGCTATGTGGTGAGCCACATGGTCGCCCCCTGTAGCCCATCGAGACTATATAACACCCGCATCTGGGGGAGGTAAAAATCCCTTTCTTCTTGGCTTTCAGCCATGGATTTCAAGATTCCATTAATTTAATTAAACTATTAATAGTTAGATAATAAATAACCACATTACTGTTTCAATGCTTATTTTAAAAATTATGTTAGGCTTCACTCAAGCATAAAGTACTAGTGTTCACTCACAACAAGTTTTACCAATTTTTACTTACAAACCATCATACCTTGAGGGTGTTACATCTTCCCCCATGGAGCATAAAATTGTCCTCGGTGTTTTATCGATTATTTAATAATCGAGGATGCATAAACTGATCATCTTCCTAGGTGGCCTCCTCACGACCGATGTGCTTCCATTGCACCTTAACTAAGGTGATGGATCGCCTTCATAATATTATTTCTCTTGGTTAGAGAATGCATTGGGGTACTGCCTTGAACTCTCCATCTGACTCGACCTGGGAATCCTACCATTGAATAACATGTATTGGGTCATACACATATTGTTTCAGCAATGAAACATGAAATACATTATGGAATCTTATATGACTAGGTAATGCCAATTGATATGCCACAGGTCAAATTATTTGTAGTTTCTAGAGAGGACCAAAAAATTGGGCTCGATTTTTTCACAACTACCCGATATTAAGGTACTTATTTTTGGATTCATACATAAATATGATATCCACCCTTAAATTATCAGTAGGTTTTGTTTTGGTCAGCATAGGATTTTTGCAGATCCTAGGTGGCTTTTAAATTTTGTCGGATTTTCTTGATGGCCTGCTCTATCTCCATTAACATATATGGACCCAACATTAACTTATATTTAGGGTTGTTCCAGTTGATAGGTGTGCTACATTTTCAATGATTTATGGTAACCATTGTTTATATGAAAATTGAAACACATGTAAATATTCTTGCCACCTACTAGGTTGTTTCCTAACAAACATTCGCAACATATCCCCTAACACTTTTTTTACACGTTCAACCTGCCCATCCGCTTGAGGATGGTATGCAGTAATGAACTAAACTTGATTTCTTAACCCTGTGAAAATATCTTTCCAAAAAACTGTCGTAAACTTTACATCTCTATGAAATATAATTGTTTTAGGTATCACATGCAATCGAAACACCTCTTCATAATGATTTCAACAATTTTGGTAGTTATAGGTTGATTTTATAGGTATAAAGTGAGTTTTTTTCTTAGCTTATCCACAACCACAATAATTGAGTCGTTATGCTTCCCAGATTTAGGAAATCTTGTAATAAAGTCAAGTGTGATAAATTCCCACTTCCATTCAGGTATATGTAATGGATGTAAGAGGCCAACATGATGCTGATGTTTTACCTTTACTAATTGACATTCATGACATTTTTTTAGATATTGGGAAATTTCTCTTCTCATGCCTGGCCAAATTTTTTTTTTTTTTATTGTTGAAAACATTTTTCTGATATCCTGGATGTGCAATATATGGACTTGTATGAAACTCATCCATGATTGCTTTTCCAACTAAAATTTGGTTAGGAATATATATTCTTCCTGTGAAAGTTAATAGTTGATTCTCTCTAATACCATACAGTGTTGTTTTAGTGAATTATTAACTTTCTTAGCTTGTTGTCATTGGAAATTATATTCACGATCCTTTTGGGAAGCCTCTTTAATTTGTTCTATAATTTTAAATTCTATTTTATTGTAGTGGAGTTATTATATGTAATGTGGTCGCCTACTTCTTGCATCAACACCTCAATTTCCTTTTCCCTTCAAATGTTTGATGTCGAATTTGAAATTTCTAAGAAATTCACTCCATCTAGCTTGACAAGCATTCAGGTTTGGTTGTTTGGAATAACTTCTTAAGCTACTATGGTCTGTCATCAATAAAAAAATATTTCCCAATAGATAATGCTTCCAGAATTTGAACTCATATATTACTGAAGTAAGTTCCAAGTCACAAAGAGGAATATTTATGCTCATGTTCCTTCAAATTGAGTGATTCATAGGATATTACCTTCCCTTCTTACATCAACACAACCCCAACTCCCTCTTCACAAGCATCTGTGCAAACTATGAATGATTTGTCAGGTTTATTAATCCTTAGTAAAGGGCTGTGGTCAATAATTGTTTCAAAATCTCAAAAATATTTTGGAAGTTCCGTTCCATCTGAATATTCTCCGTTTATTTTGTAGAGAGGTGATAGGATCGGAAATCGGAGAAAATACTTCAATAAAATGACAATAATACCCCACCAGACCCATAAATTATAAAATTTCTATGAAATTCTTGGGTACATACCAGTCCGTTATAGTTCATATTTTCTGTGGATCCATAACAATACCCTTCGGAAAAATGACATTTCCAAGATACTAGATATGGTATTTATAAAAATCACACTTTCTTAATTTAGCATACAAGTGATGCTCTCTCAAAATTTGAAATACTATTTGAAGATGCTCTTCATGCTCTTTAACATTTTTGGAATAAATGAAAATTTCATCTACAAATATTAATTTTTTTTTATCTAGATATGGGTGGAAAATACCATGCATAAGACTCATGAAATTTGGTGGTGCATTAGTCAGCCCAAAAAGAAACACGAAAAATTCATAATTTTCATAGCACGCTGTAAAGTTTTTTTTATAAAAATATTCATCCTTCACTCTTATCTAATGATATGCATAATGACAGATAGTGATTGTCACCATTTCATATGAGCAATGGTGATGGACCTTAGCCTTCTTCACCAAAAAAGTAAATGTCACCAAAGGTGGCATCACTAAAAGTGTAGGTGTTGTGGTGATATTTAAGGTCTGTCATGAATGATGATTATAATGACAGATAATGACTGTCACCATTTCATATGAAGAAAAACGATTTATTATGATGTATATTTTATGGTCATAATTATTTATGCAAATATATGGCAAAATTTGTTGGTCATAACCATTTCATATTTTGGTGAGGGTCAAAATATGCCACCATAGTCTCATTGGTGACAGTCAAAAGAGTCTCCATCACCAAAACGCCACATCAGCAAAAGTATAGGTGTTCTGGTGCCATTCAAGGTTCGTCCCGAAGAATTATTATAATGATAGATAGTGAGCATCTCCACTTCATATGAACAACAAGGATTTATGGTGATGGAACTTCCATGTTCATCACTTTTTATGCATATATATAGTGGTGTTTAAAACCATTTAATATTTTTTTGGGGGTTGAAAAATGTCACCATAAGCTAATTGGTAATGGTAAAAAAACCTTCGTCACCAGAAAATTATCATCGCCATTCCATATGAATATCAGGGCACTGTGGAATCAAACAAAAAACCTCCTTCTTGTAAAGCATATGCTCTTCCTTTGATCTAGAACCCTTTAAAGAATTATACTTTAAAAAATTAGATATTGAAACTTTATAAATTGTAAATTCTACAACTTTCAATAAACTATAAAAATTTTAAAGTATTTGACTAACCAAGAAAAATAGCATCGAAGTTGTAGGTTGCTACCTAATGGTTATGGAATTTATGAAATGTGGGTGGAGGTAAAAATAGTTATGTATAAGATATTCAATATGTTCAATTTAATACTCAATTAGAAGTGAAAATTTTAAGAAATTTATAGCATATAAATGACCTATAATTATGAAATCTAAAATATTCAATCACACCAAAGATTGATTTCTCACCTTGTGGATCATGTAAATATGTTGTGACAATGTAAATATCTTCCTCTAAAAGACTGATATTGATTCCAAGTAAAAAGCAGTGAGTATATATGATGCAATTACGAATAATGAGCTACATTTTTTAATCCTATTAGCTATGGGGTCTACAAACATAATTAGATGTGCTTCTCATTATTAATTAATTAAAGATGTCAAAATAAAACTATTAATACCAATGATCGTGAAAATTAACCATTAAACAAATGTTAAAATTATAAGTACAAATTTTGGGTAATATCCATTACACCAAAAAAATATCCAACAAGCATTCAAACACTTCCAAATCCACACCAAACACGAGTATCCAAAATTTTGATTTCCTAGATACAAGAAAATCACTCTTTACCACTCAATGATAACTATATCCTCCCACAAGTACTTTAACTAGTTAAATTTTCTGAAGACATGAACCTAAAACAAAAAATAACTACACAATACAAAAATACACTTCTTCCCCCTCTACATTTACAGAATAGATCTAGGGGAACAACAAAAAGATACATAGAGAATAGGATTAGAGTGGGAAAAATAAATATGATACGCAAAAAATAACTAACAAAAAACTATATTAATTTCAACGTGTCTTCATGTACTCAAATATTAGAGGAAACAAAAGAACCCAACATGATTAATTATGCACTTGATAAAATGGCATTTACTTCTTTAGAATAAAGGAAGAAAATTATAGCCTATTTTCTACATTCCTATGGAATAAATCCTCTATGTTTGGCATTGGGGTTTTGTGCTACACTTTATGCTTACCCTGCAACATTAAAAGAAGGGTTCCCAAATTTGTTTCTAAATATTTCTGATTTGTTTGATTTTGGGCCAAAGCTAGTCAAACCTTGTCGAGTTCAGCCAAGATGCAATGAGATTAACTATGTCTTCCTAAGATAGTCAACAAGCTCAACCTAGGATTTTGGAAAGGAAATTTAATAGAGACGAGTGATCTCACATATTTTGAAAAATTTTCCCTTTTTGTATGTCTCAAGAGTAGAAATATCAACTAGCCTCCTCTTACCACAATGTGGCTAGATAAGTGAGACAAATCAAAACCAATTTTATCTAGTAAAATATTGTGATTGAGGGGCATTTATTCTGCCAAAAGATGTTCAACTCTTGAATCTGAATCCAGCCATTTTTTTTTTGCGTTGTTTCATCCATAAGAACAAACAAGCTATTTTCATAAAAGAGACTTGAACACTAATATGGGAAATTTCAACACCTCACTTTTACTGACTAGTCAAGCTGCTATTTCAGAATTTATTTTAATTGTGGCATTTTGTGCCAATTTTCTATTGGGAATCCAAATTAGTCTTATTTCCTAGACTTTTCCAAATTTTTTCTTGGTCCATGTCTTATGATTTTTCTCTCCATCAGGATACAAATTTTTTACAACTCATCTCTTTGAATCAAAAAATTGTACCATAATATGAATAATCAGCTCGTGTCTTCCAATCTAGAGGTTACCCTAACTGAAGATAACTCTCCACATTTTGGCACAAATATAAAGCTATAGATGTTAAATAGGATTGGTTGTAGTGTTTACAACAGTTTATCATCCTTTTAAAAGGTGGTTGCAATTTTCATTCATAGGAAAGATATTATTGCTCATTTAGCACTAAAAGATAACGTTTCCGGCATGTAAGTCAAGCAACGTTAAATCACTTTTTAAAATTTAGAATATGTTCAAGAAAGTAGTAACTTCTATAAATATTAAATAGTAAATATCAGGTACGACATTCTATAAGGTTTCATGTATGTTGCATCAAGCAATGTAAGTTACATGAACTGTATTATAGCAGTCTAATTTTTCATAAGAGTGATGAGATAGGTACCATGTAAAATTTCATGGCTAATTCAAAAATACAAATGGGTATATTTCAAACCAAATAATTTAATTGAATATGATTCTATTATCTTCCATGCTTGTTACTACAAAGCTATTTTACTGAAATCCCCTTCATAGACAAACCAACATCTCTATGCATGAAACCTCCGTTGCTTCAAATTGTCAACCTACACGTTGCTACTTTTATTTCTTTCTAGATTCCATTTTCTATATGATTGGATTATTTCCCATGTGCAATTTCAAAACCAGTTGAAAAAAAAGATCCAAAGGGCATAAACCAAGTTTTCTTGATGCAAATTCAATACCCCACCACTTGCAAGATCCACAATTTTACCTACGTCATTCTATGCAGAGAAAATTTGGCCACGCAAAATGACTTGTTTTGTGGTCCATAAGGGAAGAAAGTGCTACTTCTTCTGATGACCTCTGGTCTTGGGCCATTACTATGTTTTCTTACATATTAGGAAGATGACCTCCTAATCACAAAATATTAGTCGAAGGGAAAATATTAAGTAGAAAGAAAATTAGGAAAGATTTATTATAATTAGAATAATATACTTAAAAATTTGGTTGGTAGGTTTAATTAACATGGAATAGTGTTACTTAGTAATTTTGTGAGGGTAGAGTGTCCAAACATATATGAAATAATAGTGTTATTAGATTCGCCTCCAATATATAAACTCAAGATGCTGAGGAATGAGGAGAGTTTCACCAGTAATAGTAAGTTGCTGGATTTAGCTTGATTATTGGTGGCTATGCTAAGATTCCAAGAGACAATATTTCATGTTGGGTAATAAATGAACCCCACCCCATGGCATATAACATAATTATATTTCCTTTAAATGTTCCATGAAATCACAATGTGAAGCAATACTCTGAATAGCTCGAGCTAAGAAAATCATGAACAAGGTTGAAGATGCTAATATGTTTTTCATATAAGGGGATGGATAGAACCAAGGAAGACGAAAAAATGTTGAAGCCACCAAGAGTCACAGGGGTCAATGGGGGGAGTTCAAGAATGATGAATACAGAAGCAATTAAGATGCTCAAATAGCAGAGCCATAGCTTTGACAACCATGCTCCCCATTAGAGGAATCTGATTTTGGAAAAGGTTTTTTTTGTGATCCAACCATAGTTTCCAACAAAAAAATTTGAGGAAAGCTAAGCTATTTTAAACATGGTATTTTTGGTGAAAGAACTTAATTAGTTCTTATTCCAATGATCCAACTACTAAGGATAGGAGGGAAACCAGTGCACTCAATGATTAATTCCTCATAAAATAAAAAATTTCCAAACAACGCTAGAGAAGGAACAGTCAAGGAGGTTGAGGATAGTTTGAAAATAAGAGTTTTAGACAACACATCTCGACATGCCCAATATTGTAACATACCCCGATAACCTCGCAAGAAAATGCATGGAGTTAGGATTTTTTTTTCAAAATATACGAATGTGTAACCTTATAAATCACCTTTTATATTTCCGCATTAACCATTTAAATACCCATCATCATCACTTAGAGAAACATTTAGTAAAAATCATAGTGAGTTACAAAACCATTAATTGTCCTTGTTGTAGCATATTAACTTAAATTTCTTGTTATAACTATGTATCAATCCCATGGTCATTTTAATTCAATTAGTACATCACCTAATTGATAATATAAACATCACATCATGAAAGAAATTAACATCATGAAAATGACACAATGAACAATCACATAAATGGAGACTGATATACCCTGAAAACCCCGTAGGGTGAAAACCAACAAACATTTAATTTTATTATTAAATGTTCGTGAGGGTTGTCACCCCTCACTCAATGGTTATAAGGGAGTCCATCCCTTGACCATTTCCATAAAAATTTAATTTGAAAAATAATCTTAAATGAAACATAACTAGCTATAAGCTATTGCAATCATCATGATACCATTTACCCACGAATCATCAATCTCTGTCTTTGAAGTTAGATTGTTTCCTTCAGTGGATCATCGTGCAATTAGAACTACCAAACTTGCATGGAATAACAACTCTTTATCTTCCACAATGTTAAACTTGAAAAATCCTTTTCTCAAGTCATCCTTCTTTCCTACCCTTGCTGTCGTGAACACACTTGATATCATGATTAGATAAAATATTAATAAACCAATATTCAATCTCTAAATGTGACACTTTAACAAATATTTGTATGCATATATAAAGCATAACCACATTGACATTAATTTCCTTCTTTAACATCATTTAACATGCATTAGTAACAAATAAATCACTATCAAACATCCTCTTTCTAACAAAAACTAACAAAATCTTGCATGCACTTTCATATTATTTCCAAAAGAAAGCTAACATACAATATAATGATGTTGTGCATGAAAATGCATAACAAGATTTCAAGATAACTATCCCAACAAGCAATTTCTCTTTTTGCCTACTCTTATGTTTTCTTTTCAAATGGATTAATGCAATAGATGTTATACCTATGCATGTGAGTACATGTTCTTTTCCAAAAACATCTTTTCCACCCAAGATCTATTCATAATGGTTATTATGTATAACAATGCCAACTCTATTTCAAACAAAGTTAACATACGAGTTATAGTTTTGTGCACGAAATAACATATCTTGTTCTTCCTGCATGTAAAACATATATTTCTTTCCAAAAGAAACTAAATAAATATTTCATGGAAAAATAAACACATTTCTTTTCCAAGGGTCAAACGCATACCACTTATTATTTCATGCATGCAAAGTGACATTTCCCTCTCATCCAAAAGATATAACCAAAAGCTATGCATAATATTCTCCCAAAATAAAGCTAACACCATAGCTAATCCCTTTAAGTTTGCAAAATACATATTATTTTTCCCAAAAGAAGGCTAACACAATAAATATTATGTGATTGCATCTTCCTTTTCTCTAGAAATCTAATACTAAAAAAAAATATTTTTCCCATGCATGCAAGCATATATGTTTCTCTAAATAATCTTACATAATAAAGCATGTTATTACTCTTTTTCCTCTCTAAGAATCTAATACAATAATGCATAAAACAATATATTTTTCTCTTCTATTCTTTTTGAAGAGCTTTAACACAATAATTACTTCCTTGCATACGAATATATATTTGTTTTCAAAGGAATTTAATACCTTAATTACTCTTTTTCCAAAAGATAGATAACTCAATAGCTATTATGCATGAAATAGATAATATTTTCTTATCATTTCACATCACAGAGAGATTGGGAATATTTCCTCCAGAATAACATGAATAACAAATCCTTCTCAACTAACACAACCAATTGCATTTTACGCAAAGGTTTTATGTGAGCTACCCCTCACATAAGTTATTTATATATTTTTACATGACTCAAACTCCTCATGCATGTAAAATCACATAATAATTTCTAGTAGATCAAATATACTAGATATTATTCATGTGTACCTAAGCACATACTCTCTTCAAGAGTCAAATATTTATATTTAAAACATTTAATGCGTATGCTTGGTAATTATATAAATTAATTCCTTGTGAATAATCATCAACATAATTTTTATGTATATATGTACATAAACAATTATTCTTATCTCATTGAAAAATGAAATGAAAGCACTATGTTTCACTCTATTTTTTCTGTTTTAGTCATCCATTTTGGATGCATATTGTGAACATATGGAAAAGAATTTCATAAAAAAAAAAAGTGGTTTTTGTTTGGAACAGACGTAATAAGAATAACCTCTCTACTTTTTGTCAAAGGTGTCATAGTTTTTAAGATTCGAATGAATATTTGATGCCCATTTTCCCAGATATAAATATTTAATAATTTCATGTTTTTGTCATAAAATTTAGACACGGTTTCCAACCAAATGGAAACAAGTTTTTCAAAACCAAAAGAGGTTTTTGTTTCTAATGGGTTCATTAAAAAGAAACTCTCTCAGTTTTTACACAAGTGTTACGGTTTGGAATATGCAAATGAATCTTTGGAGCTCATTTTTCCAGATTTAAATAATAATTAATTCCCTGTTATTTTACATCCATTTAGGACATGGTTTTTGAGACATTGGAAATGAATTTTTAAAATCTAAAAAAGTCTTTTGGTCCTAACATCCTCTTTTACAAAAACCTCTTTCACTTTTTTCATATCTATTTCGGTTTGGGAGATACAAAGTCATACTTAGACCCTATTTTCCAATAATTCATGCAATTCACAGAACTATTTAGCCATGAAAATATTTTATCAATTCAAAACACATGAATTATTCTCATAATTTAATGAATAAGACACTTATTCCTCTACGAACAAAATTGTATAGAGGTTTAATCAAGAATTAATCTTAATTCTTTATCACATGGACTTTTTCTTGCAAACAAATTCAATCATTATATCATCATGGCCCATATGCAAACAAAAGGATTTTCAAAGAATATGGTTACTTATCTCTTGATGCATGATTGGAATAGTCTCTTCCTCTTCCTTGGCTCCATTCTCGATGTATTCTCCCATTCCCCTCTTCCATTTCTCTGATAGGCTTATAATAAATAGAATTAATAAAATGGAATAGCTTTTATAAATCATAAAAGCATTCCAACTTTTTCTAAATCATAAAATAATTCCAGCTTTTCTAAATCATAAAAGCATTCGAGCTTTTTTTTAAATCATAAAAGCATTCCATAAAGCATCCATAAATCTAATTTTCCTAAATCACAAAAGAAATCCATGAATCTCTCATGCTTTTATTTTTTTAAATCTAGATTTTCTTTTTCCTTATGAGAAAAATATCTCTTATCCATATTTTTTTCCAAAACTATTACTCATTATTTCTAATACCAAACTATTACTCATTATTTCTAAAACTGATAAAATATACCAACTTGGAAATATAATTTATTTCCATAGAATAATTTAAATTATTCTAAATAAAATAATTAAGAAATAATTCTTCCAATATTCTTATAATTAAGAACTACAAGAATATTCTTCATGTCATATAAATATAATAATTAATAATATTTAATTATTTAATAACCCTCATTTTATGATATTTTTTACAGTGGCTTACGCGAGAGATATTACAAACTCCCCCCTTAAAGAGAACATCGTCCTCGATGTTCTTTTCTTGTTGGAAAATTAACCTTTAGTTTTCACTAGCAATGATTTAGGAAATATAAAATAATACTTAAATCATAATACTTTCAAAAAAACTCAAGGAGGACTTAGCCTTTTAATAATCAAAATGATAAGAAAAATTCTATCAAGTGCACGTTGCATTTTATTTAGGAGTTACACTTGTCTTTCTTTCCCACTAATGTTTTTGGAAATTATTGTCTTTCTCTCCCACAATAATTTCAATCAAATTCAAACTCAAGGTATTTATCTCCAACCATTTCCTTTGAAAATTACTGTCTTTCTCTCCCACAGTAATTTCATTCAAATTCAAACTCATGGCATTAATCTCCAGCCATGTTCCTATAATATGTCAGGAATTTAAAGTTCAATAAATCATTATTTTATCTAACATGAGTTATTTTAGTCGCTTATATATTTCAATTAATTTCCTCTATGCATGCATATAGATTAGTCATTTATGAAATGTTCATTTGCTCATAAAAACACAACCTATTTTATCGAAATTGTTACTAAGCTAATTTAGTATATCATGCATGAAAAACTATAACACATGCAACAACTTTGAGACATTCAATTTATAGTCTGTTGTAACATCCAACATCTATAGATAATTTTGAGCATAGACATAATTTCATTTAACCGTAGTTAATTTCTGGGAGTTATTGAGGAACTGATCATATTCAACCCAACCGTGAACTATCTCCAATAGTTACACACCGAGCTAAGATCTACTTGCCACTAGAATCAACAACCTCATTGATTCCTTGGTGATTTCTTCCCAACAGATTTTTTTAGCAGCGTCCTCCTTTAATATCTGCCAACCTTTTTTCCTAGGCCTTTTTGTTTTATATTTTTCGAAAAATATACTCTTCTTTTTCTTTAAAGCATGCCTTTCTCTCCCGCTATGCTTTATTTTACCCCACTTAGTATTTATATCAAACTAAGTCATTAACATAATCTTTCTCTCCCATTATGTTAATATTTTCTCTTTATTATTTTCTCCTAGGGATTTTTAGGAGACTTTTAGGGAAGGTCTGTGTTGAATTTAACGACCAATAGCTTTTCATAAGCTGGCAAGAAGTATTCTAAAACTCTGGTGTTATTTCCTGAAACCCCAACCCAAGTATTCATTAACTCAATAATAAAATAAAATATTACCTCATTACATCAATCCCATCATAGCTTCCATAGCCATTGAATCCAAAAAATTCAATGTCTAAAAATAGTCAATGTCTACAAATCCACTATAATTTACATAATTTCCCATTTGCATATTATCATTAAGGCAAAGGAACATTTATTTACACCATGCCTCTATACTTGACCCACAATAAGGGTCCCACAATTTGTCAAAGTACATTGAAAACAATTCATCACATGTAATATACATGGTATACATTCAAATTTCCACATAATATTAATCATGTAACTTAGAAAAAAGACATTAATATATCTTTCATACCATAGCATTCTACTTTATTTAAGGTCTCACCTTAGCAACCATCAATATTGTAGAGAACTAACAGTCCCATTGAACATTAGGACACAAGATGTGATTTTTTTCTTTCCTTACCATTAGCTTGCAGCCATGTAAGCAACAACCATTGAGGAATTTTGGGAAAATAATTTTCAATCATGCAATCTACAACCACTGTAGACTTTTATCAAATAGTGTGCAAGCATGCAATTTACGACCAATTCGACATTTCAACAAACAGTTTGCAAGCATGCAATCTACATCCATCTTGGAATTATAACAACAATTTTCAAGCATGAAATTTATGGTCAATGAGACATTCTATCAAATGTTTGGCAAGCATACAATCTAGCACCATTCAGGGGTTAGTTAACAAACATGAAATAAATTTCCATAAATATGTTTAAACTATCAAAGAGATAGTTAAACTAGAATTTATAGTATAATATGAATCATATTCATATCATCAATGGTAAAATTTCTGCCAATAACAATGCCAAAATCCCTATAGGAGTGTCTAATCAGAAAAATCTACCAAATTATGGATCCAAGTCTTAAAATATCTTTTTCTTGGAATCAACATGAGGGTTACATGACCTCAAGGTATGAATACCCGTTGATGTTAAGATGAATCACATCCAAAAGTTATACGCATGCAATTACTTAATATAACAAAACTCTGGATCTCAGTTACCACTTTTTGTCGAACACATGGAATGCAAACTTTTCTCTACAAATCTAAATGAAGAAGGAGAACCCATAATTATGCTACTATTATTTTTTCATTGACTTTAAATTCACTATGTGAGTTCTACTTCACTCATTGATTTTTTTTTTAACAAATAAAGAGTTTCGTTCAATTTTGTTTGTTTGCAACATTCCATTGTCCTTTTTAGGGTCAATCCCAACTTCTAAATTATTTAGTTATCACACCAACCATACATGTATTCATTCTTTATAAGCAGTGCATGGTAACTTTAGTCATGTTTTCTCAATTTTTCTTCTTCTTATGCACAATAATAATTTTTTCTAATATTATGCATGCAAACGTTGGTAATTAATCCACTCTATAACCGGTGAGTGCTCAGGATGGTTCATATGTACAATAGAGGTCTTATTGTCTTTTATCCTCATCCATATTCAAATTTAATGAGCACAAATTTTAAAGAAACATTGTAACTTTCTACTCTTACATGCGGTCATTAATCAGACATCATGCATCTCATGTTAATTGTAGTATACTACAAGTTTGATTAAAATCATACGTGAGATGACACCCACTAGCATCATACCTCTACTTATTCTTTTCCCAAAAGGTGCCAGTGTTGCAACCTTTTGCTCTGATACCATTTGTAACATACGCCAATAACCTCGCCAGAAAATGCACGGAGTTAGGAATTTTTTTTCAAAATATACGAATGTGTAACCTTATAAATTACCTTTTATATTTCCGCAATAACCATTTAAATACCCATCATCATCACTTAGAGAAACATTTAGTAAAAATCATAGTGAGCTACACAACCATTAATTGTCCTTGTTGTAGCATATTAACTTAAATTTCCTGTTATAACTATGCATCAATCCCATGGTCATTTTAATTCAATTAGTACATCACCTAATTGATAATATAAACATCACATCATGAAAGAAATTAACATCATCAAAATGACACAATGAACAATCACATAAATGGAGACCGATATACCCTAGAAACCCCGTAGGGTGAAAACCAACAAACGTTTAATTTTGTTGTTAAACGCTCGTGAGGATTGTCACCCCTCACTCAATGGTTATAAGGGAGTCCATCCCTTGACCATTTCCATAAAAATTACATTGAAAAATAATCTTAAGAGAAACATAACTAGCTATAATCTATTACAATCATCATGATACAATTTACCCATGAATCATCAATCTTTGTCTTTGTAGTTAGACTGTTTCCTTCAGTGGATCATCATGCAATTAGAACTACTAAACCTGCATGGACTAACAACTCTTTATCTTCCACAATGTTAAACTTGAAAAATCCTTTTCTCAAGTCATCCTTCTTTCCTGCCATTGTTGTCGTGAGCACACTTGATATCATGATTAGATAAAATATTAATAAACCAATAATCAATCTCTAATTGTGACACTTCAACAAATATTTGTATGCATGTATAAAACGTAATGACATTGACATTAATTTCCCTCTTTAACATCATTTCACATGCATTAGTAACAAATAAATCACTATCAAGCATCCTCTTTCTAACAAACACTAACAAAATCTTGCATGCACTTTCATATTATTTCCAAAAATAAAGCTAACATACTATATAATAATGCTGTGCTTGAAAATGCATAACAATATTTCAATATAACTATCCCAACAAGCAATTTCTCTTTTTTCCTACTCTTATGTATTCTTTTCAAAATGGATTAATGCAATAGATGTTATACTTATGCATGTGAATACATGTTCTTTTCCAAAAACATATTTTCCACCCAAGATATATTCATAATGGTTATTATGTATAACAATGCCAACTCTATTTCAAATAAAGTTAACATACAAGTTATAGTTTTGTGAATGCAATAACATATCTTGTTCGTCCTGCATGTAAAACATATATTTCTTTCCAAAAGAAACTAAATAAATATTTCATGGAAAAATAAACACATTTCTTTTCCAAGGGTCAAACACATATCACTTATTATTTCATGCATGCAAAGTGACATTTCCCTCTCATCCAAAGGATATAACCAATAACTATTCATAATATTCTCCCAAAATAAAGCTAATACCATAGCTAATCCCTTTAGGCTTGCAAAATACATATTATTTTTGCCAAAAGAAGGCTAACACAATAAATATTATGTGATTGCATCTTCCTTTTCTCTACAAATCTAATACTAAAAAATATATTTTTTTCCCATGCATGCACGCATATATGTTTCTCTAAATAATCTTACTTAATAAAGCATGTGATTACTCTTTTTCCTCTCCAAGAATCTAATACAATAACACATACAAAGATATATTTTTCTCTTCTATTCCTTTTGAAGAGTTTTAACACAATAATTAATTCCTTGCATAAGATTATATATATTTATTTTTCGAAGGAATTTAATACCTTAATTATTCTTTTTCCAAAAGATAGATAAATCAATAGTTATTATGCATGAAATAAATATTATTTTCTTATCATTTCACATAACAGAGAGATTTGTAATATTTCCTCCAGAATAACATGAATAACAAATCCTTCTCAAATAACACAACCAATTGCATTTTACGCAAAGGTTTTATGTGAGCTACCCCTCATGTTATTGCCTAAGTCTACCCCAGGCTGAAAGAAGGCAGAGTTTAGGGTAACATCAAACCACGCTCAGTCTGGTAGCTAGCCCTACCAGAGCAGGAGAGTGCTCTCTCCGGGTCAATCTCAGCAAAAATAATCAATGGGGCTTGAGATGACTTTGAAACAAAAGCTTATTTTAGGCTAGGTATATAAGTAAAGGAGTGTAAGTTTGATTTTGGAATTTTTGTTGGAATCAAGGGAAAGGTAGTTTTGGGTTCGGGGATGAGGCCTAGTTTTTGCAGAGTTCTGATTGGGGCAAGGAAGGAAATTGTTTTGATGCTTTGGATTGAATGAATGGATGGTTCAGACTGGTGAGGAGCTGAAGAGGGCAAGAGGATTTCAAGAATCCTCTTCAAATAGATGAAAACATGGAAAATTAAACGAAACTGAAGGCAAAGCAAAGCAAGCTAATGAATTCCACCCTTATAACTTGTTTGTTCAATTTAAGAAGAAAGGAGAAGAGAAATGATACACATAAACATCAGTGAACTTACGATGACATAGGGAAAAATACCATCAAAACACAGAGCCACATGGATCCCAAAGAGTGCTGCAAACCCTGGTCTATTCCTTTGCCAAAAGTGCAGAGATGAAATGTACAATGAAGTGCCAAGCAATCCCAAATGTCCAACCCTGAAAATGACTGAGGAACTACATGATATAGACAAGCCTAACTCATTCCCATGCCTCTAGGGGTCGAGCTAATCATTCTAGGAGCTGTTTCAACCATATCTAAACTAAGAACTGAAAAATAGACAATGAAACAACTTGCCTCTATATGGTAGGAAACTGATTCATTCACTTACATTTCACTTTTTGGTGAAGGAATCTACTAAGATGAGTACAAATGTGCCAAAATTACATCATGGTCATGAAAATACATCAAGGTATGTCAAGAGTTACATGAAAAAGTCAAAGTAGCCAAAACTAGGCGAAATTCTGAGCTACTGAATGAAAAATAGGCCAAATTTCCCTATGCGCCGCGCCTGAAATCTCTATGCATAGCACAAGTTTGAGGCTGATTTTGAGGGCCTTCCCAAAGTCAAAATTGAGTGTAGGATAGATTTTTTGAAAGCCCTGCCTATCTAATTTCCAACCCAAGTGGAATTTTTGGATTTGGTTGCCATTTTTCCCCTCCAAATGTTCAATCTCCCAACACTGCTTCCTGTGTGTGCAAAAAGTGGCAGAAAGGCCATTTTTAGGGTGTTTTTGGCCCTTTAGGAAACCTATAAATTGATGAAATCCTTAGGTAATACATATGCATGCATAAATTTTGATGAAAAATCTAGAAATACAAAGTTTTCCTCCTGAAGAGCTGCCAGTTATAAGCGCACGCCAAGTCGCGCTACGCGTCGGGCAGGAAAATCTATTTTGAGACCAAAAAATCAAAATTGACAAAATTCTTCCCAAATTTCTTGAAATTTGGGCTGAAGGTCCCTCATCAAGAAATATGCTGGGCCAAAGAAGCTTCAGCCAAAATTTGGATCATATCATGCCTTTTGTGACGCTTTAGTGCCCTCCTTAGCCTTGCCTTCAGGATCTTCATCCTGGCTTTGCAAACATGATTTCGTGCCCAATAGTGGTTCTTCATCTGCCTGAGCATGTTATTTTCCTTTTTTGCCTTCTCTAAAACTTTCTAAAGATGAATATTGACCCTCTCAAGCCAATTCTCCCTATCAGCCTCAATTTCCCGCTCAATGGGTGTCATCTCAGTTTGGCTTCTTCGGGCAGCTTGCCGGTTCTCACGGATGTTTTGAAACTCCATGATTATCTACTAATCCTCAAAATATTTGTTGCACTGCTCCAGATAGTTTATGATCCATTTGGCTCTCTGCAACTTGTCAGTCAAGGTGTCAATCTCCGCCTTCTGCTCCTGAATGATCTCTCTAAACTTTGAGCTTGGAGAGCTCAAATCCTCATCAATCAATATGAAATCAGTATCCTGGCCTCCTGAAGGGCACTCATCCTGCATAGGCATCTTACCTTTGTCTTGTACCTGTACCTGTGTTTCTGATGATGGAAACGAGACCCCTTCCACCCCCTGTGGAGATAGTACTTTTCGGGCTGCTGCAAACAATACTCTGGTGCCTCTCTGATAAGTAACAAACACTGGTAGGCTCTGTCTCGGGACCTTCAAGATGTTGTGAAGGTTCACTTGCATCATGAACAATCTCCGGAGGAGGCTGAGGGGCTGTGAAGAACTCATGGGAAATGAAATCCTCCCATGCAGTACCCTGCAATCCAAGCTGATGTACAACAACAATCTTGATGAGTGCATACTGATAAATGTTGTTGTACTGCTGCTCGGGAGTCTTCTTCCACACAAGAGTGGTCATTCGCTCGATGTTGCGGCACATGAAATATTGTATGTTCATCATCCTCACTCTAGTGAAATGCATCAATAACCTGATGTGGTATGCATAGAGGCTTGAGAACCAGCCCTCACAACTGAAGTATCTTATAATGAGTCTCATCAAAGACGCATATGATTCCTTTAGGAACTGGAATGGAAATACCCTGCTGAGCTGTCTCACATAGCTAGGCCTAATGTATGGTTCATAATGCACTCTTTCCACCTGTTGTCTTTTGTTCCACTATTCACCCACATTCGGTATTCCGGTTTCTTGAGAAATGGTTTCCGGTGTCAAGGTGAAATTTACACCAGCAAGAGTTACTTGAACATCATGCAAATTTAATACAAACAACCGAGCCAACTCCTAATGATGATGAATCCGAGCAATCATCTCACAATATTGATAGCATGACTGCTCTCGAAAACATGCCATGGCAAGTAGGCAAGCCTGCAATTGGGTCAATGAGGTGGGCACTTCTCTCACATGTTTGCCACCTTTACGAGGCATTCTCAGTGCATGTAGCTCAGTGGTAGAATCACTATCTCTGTCATAGGATGTATCAGTGTCTGTCTCCATAGTATTCAAGGTTAATGCAAGGTGTATATTGGCTTAAATGAGATAAAGAATGAGAATTTTTTTGTTTTATGTTTTAGTGCCAAATATATGGTGGTGTGAGAGGGACTATGGGAAATATGGGCAGTGGGAACAATGGAGTCTTGTCAGGTGGTATTTTTCCCTTTGTGAATTTGACAAACTTTGGGAGAGGGGACAACCATTGAATGTTTAGGAAACTTGGGGTTTTGAGAATTTTTTACAAATGAAATGGGAAGGGGAGAATGATGGGAAATGACTTGAGATACAAGGGAATAGGGGAGGGATTATAATTATAATATGATAGTGAAGGGAGGAGTAAGCAAGATGGGAAATGAAGTATGTGGCACAAAACTAATTTAAAACACCAATTTCAGACCCTAAGGAGCAGTTTTTAACAAAATGAGAGGGTTTATAATTTTGGCATTCAAACTCTTATATTCTTCCCTTCAAACAGCACCAAACATTATTTAATGGCAATTGCAAGATCAGTCGAACTTACATGGAGAAAATGGGACCGAGAAATTTGGAATTTGTTGGAGGGAATGACCAAATTTTAGGTGTCGGCCCTGTGTGCCGCGTGCACAACCCAGTGCGCCGCGACTGGTGTATGCACCGCGCCCATTGTGATTTGCACGGTGGTGAGCACCCCTATGCGTTGTGACTAGCAAGTGCGCCGCGACCTTCACCCTATGCGCCGCACAACTAATTTCACACACAATCCATCCTCAAACCACTGTTTCGCTTCCTCCACGATTTTTCTTGACTTCACTCTTGTCTTTGGCATGAAAATAGATTTTTTAAACACCAAAATATCTTATATATCATGGAATTTGATTTTGATTTAGAAAACCCACTTTCTAATGTTGAAGACTTTGGCACTTCACACTTTTTAATATAAACTCTGTTTTTGTTTGTTTCCTTTGATTTTTGAACTGATGATGAATCTCTTGTCTATTTTTTGCAGGGATAGCTGGCATGGGATTTTAGCAAAGGTAACCAGGGCTACGCCTGAAGAACTTTACAACTAAAAAAACTTTGAGAATTATATTACATTTATTACGAAGAATGAAATTGACGATTTTTCTTCAAAAGAGAGTTTTGAAGAAAAGTCATGATCAAGTATTATGACGATGAAATTTTTGTAATGAAAACTTATTTCAAACCTCCCTCATGCGCCTGCTAACATTATTAGACATTCTAAAGACGAAACCCTAGACCTAATGATTGAAATGACTCTTTGCTGACCAAGAGACCAAACATGACTGTAAATGACTGTAAAATTGACTTTGATGAGCTTTGATGAACAGACCTAAGCCAGAAGGTACAAGACATGAGGGATATGAGAGAAAATACCCTTCCGTCAGATGATCCATGCTCCTAATGGAATGTAGCTGACTGAACTTAATGAGACACTTGAAATGAAATGAAACAAAAGAGATTTTGATCTCTGACGGAGGGATGAAGATACCAACTCTAACATTGGCTCCAATGGGGATGGTAGCTCCTTGGAGGTGCCAAGAACTAAATATTTCTGGGAGAGTAGGCAGTGGCTTTGTCCATTGGGCTATGGAGTCCATAACTTCGAAAAATCACCACAAGACTCTTGACTCATTTATTGACTGAAAATTTGACTCAAACTAACTCAATTTTGAAACTAAAATGACTAAAAAACCTGACTTGACAAACTCAAACCAAAGCTGAAATCAATCTTTAGAGTTATAGCCTTCACTTCGGGCCCCAAACTGAAGAAAAGATCACAGCACACACTTGCAATGAAACTTAAATAAACGGTATATACAGTGACCATGTAAACATCAGGAAACATCTCAGAAATGATACCGTTTGAGCAGACGACCATTGACCGGCCCTCCTTGACAATATTCCCCATTGATCTCCTTCAGAAGAAAATAATTCTGACCCCAATATGCAGCAAATTTAAAGGGTCCTTTCCAGAAATTTTCGAACTTACTGTGTTTCCTCATTTCTTGCATCCCATTTCAGCACCACTTCTTCCAATTGAAATTTGTCCGCCTTTGCTTTTCTGTCATATATTTTCTTTATTCTCTCCTGTAGCTTGAATGTGTTTTGGAAAAATTCTTCTCTCGTCTACTGCAAATGGAACATTTGATTTATTCTTCTTTGCATATGATCATCTTCACTGCCAGCTTCCTGTAGAAGTTTGACCACTGGAATTGCGAGAGAGGTAGGAAACACTGTATCAAATCCATAAACTAACTCAAAAGGGGACATACCAATGGATTTCTTCTGACTCACTCGATATGCCCAAAGTGCATTGACCAACTTATTATGCCAACTTTTCTTGTTTATTTCCAGCAAATTTTTAATGATGTTGACCAGAGATTTGTTGGAAGACTCTGCCAATCCATTGCCTTGTGGATGATAAGCGGTTGAGTGTCCCAAAATGATATGATACTTGTCACAAAACTCAATCATCCTTTTTTGATTTGAAAGCTGCTGCGTTATCAGTGATTAACTTATTTGGGCAACCAAAACGAGACAAAATGTTATTCTCAAGGAAATAAATTATTACCGAATCCGTAGCTTGCCTGGTGGGAACTGCTTCAATCCATTTCATGAAATAATCTGTTGCTGTGAGGATCCACATATGCTGAGCTGAAGAAGCAGGATGGATCTCACCAATGAAATCCAAACCCCACTGCTGAAAAGGAGCACTTACCTCAATGGGCTTCAGCGGAAAAGGCTGCAATTTCTTCCTCCCTTCAAAAATCTGACATTCATGACAGCTTTTGACAGTCTTATACACATCAGAAAAAAGTGTCAACCAATAATATCCCGCTTTCAAAATCTTGTTGGCCGTTGTTTTCCAAAAAAGGTGACCCCCACAATCTCCCTTATGAAAAGCCTCCATAACCTGCTTTGCTTCTTCTTCCACCAAACAGTTTAACAAAACACCACTGGGATGTTTCTAATAGAGGGAATTATTCAAAATACAAAAAATAGCATCCTTCAATTTCAGAGTTCTGCTTTTGTTCCTAGCCATGCCGGGCGGTGGTGACAAGTTTTGGAGCACATATACAATATCTGAATACCAAGGAGAAAGCACAAAGATTTCTGATACCTGAACTGATGAACTTTTCTCATTCTCCTCTGACATAGCAACAATAAGATTGATGTCCAAGGCATGCAAATTCGATTTAGCCATTAGCTTAGCCAGACCTTGTCCTTTGATAAGATTTTTAGGCTTCATCTCCACATCATACTCCAACGAGGCAGAAATCCATTTTCCCCGTCTCCCTTCTGGATCTGTTTGAACTAAAATATCCTTAACAGCAGCATTAGGAACATAAGCAAGAATATGAGAATGCAGAATATATATGCGAAAATACTTCAATGCTTTCACAAGAGAAAGAGATTGCTTTTCACTGATGTTATATTTCAAGGCTGTAGCTCTTATGGTACAGCTGAAAAAAGCAATTGGTTTTTCATGCCCATCCCTTTTCTGCATTAATACTGCTGCCATAGTATGCTCCAAAGAAAATGAAAACAAAATAAAATCTTGAGTATAATCTGGGCTGACCAAAACCGGGGCTGAAGAAAGAACCAATTTTACTAAATTGAAAGACTTTACTGCCTCCTTAGTCCACTTCACTGCATTGTCTTTCTTAAGCATGTTTGTAATCTCCCTTAGATGTTCAACAAGGTTAGGCACAAAGCAACATAAAAAATTCATCTTACCATTAAAAGATTGAATCTCATTCTTATTTTGGGGAAGATCAATTTGTTGAATAGCTTCAACTCGAGCTGGGTCAATACGGATGCCATATTTTGAGATAATATGACCAAGAAGTTTTGCCTCGTCCATGGCAAACAAACTCTTCTTCAGATTAAGTGACACACCATACTTTCTACATCGCTGAAAAACAATCTTCAAATGGTAAAGGTGCTCTTCATCACAATTGGAAAAGACTGTCAAATCATCAAGATACAGAACTAAAAAAACATCTTTCTCATTTGCAAATTCCATATCCATTGCTCGCTGAAATATCGCACTAGCATTCTTCAAACCGAAAGGCATTTTAGTGTAATGGAAAGTTCCCCATGGAGTGGTGAACACTGTTTTGTCTCTATCATCCTCATGGACCAGATTTTGGTTATACCCAGAATAACCATCGAGTAGAGACATACGAGATGCTCAAACTACTCTCTGAAGTATGTGATCCATTTTGGTCAATGGATAATTATCTTTCAAGGAAACCTTATTCAGATTCCTAAAATCAATGCACAAACGAATCTCACTTGCCTTCTTGCGTATGGGACCAAATTGGATATCCAATCTGAAAATATTATAGGAAAAATGATACCAATCTTGTATAATCGATTCACCTCCTTCTCAATTGAGGGCAGCAACTTCGTATTTATCCTTCTTAACTTCTGTCTGAAGGGCTTTTGATTTGGCTTAATTGGAATGGTGTGCTGAATTATGTTGGTATCATACGTCTTCAAATCTGAATAGTCCCAAGCAAAAAAATCAGCAAAAGAAGACAATAAACTAACATATTTTTCTTTTACCTCTGGTGGCAATACTTTGGACAATTTCACCATCTTTGGATTTTCGGCTGATCCAATTTTCACGTCTTCAACTCCCTTTTCGGTTGGCCGCAAGGTTGGTTTTCTAGCTACGTCATCTTGATCAAAAAGCTCTTCTAAAGGTATCAAAACTTTAGGAATGACATTATCTTTCAGTTGCAAAACTTCCATCTTATTTATTTGCACATCAGCCTCACCATCATCATGCTCCATGTCAATTGAAATCTCTTTGAATTTGCCTTCATTTTGCAGAAATTCATCAATCTCATCATCATCTTGGAATAATTGCCAATACCTTTGATTGTTCGGAATATTTGGATGATGTTTCACATGAATTTCAAACTTGTTACTTGATTTGATCGGAATCTTCAAATTACTTGCTGCCTTTGCAAGTGCATTTTCAATACCATTCTGAATACGAGGGATACAAGTCAAAGTATAGTCTGAAAACAATTTCAAGATATCAAGAACTGCATTTTGATAAGCCCGCATTCGAGGATGCTTAGCTTGGAATTCACCCTTCACTTGCTTAATTACCAACTCGGAGTCGCCATATATTGCAATCCTCTTAGCATTCAACTTTCTAAGAATTTTCATATCGGTAATCAATGATTCGTATTCTGCCTCATTCTTTGAACAATCAAAAGCTAATTTATAACAGCAGACCCTTACATTACTCGGTACCTTGTTTGGGGTGGAAAAAGGACTGCGTACCCAAATACCGATTCCAGCACCATCACTTCCAACTGCACCATCGAAATCCATAGTCCATAAACCATCTTCATCTTCTTCCAAGTGCTGAAATTCTGTTTGCTCTGTAATTTCTTCTTGCTCTCCATCAAATTTTTGCTGCTGTCCTAAGGATGATTGCTCAGCGGAACTTTCAAGCTCTTGCCTTTCTTTCTTCAAAACTTCTCTGAAATTTTCGGTGATCTCCGGAATGTCCTCTGCTTCAACTAATTGACTATTTACATCATTGAAACTATCTGAATATGAAACAAAAGACTCTAAATCTGTATGTACATAATTATCGGATGATTTACCAGTTTCTCCTTGCTGGTGATCATATACTTCATCTTTTGCTCCCAATATAACCTTCTCATCTGGCCAAACACAGGAATGGTATCATAGGAGAAATCAAGCTGTAATGTTCCCTTCAACTTCACTCCCCAAGATCTGGAAAGAAGCATGCCAAACCTAGGAGGAATATCCGCCACAACCACATTCATCAAAATGTTCTTGGTCGGAATCTGATCTAAGCTAACCACCAAATATTTGATGAGCCCAATGCATCTTACTCTAGTGGAATCGAAAGAATAAAGATGATGATATTTCCTAGTGATGTCCAATCCCAATTTCTCCATGATCGCCCTCGGCATGAGATTATGAGAAGCTCCAGAATCAAACATGGCATTATGTAACACAAAATCATGCAATCTAAGGCTGATATAAAAAGGAGGAACATCACTATCGGGAGACTCACCATCCAATGCTGGACCAAAGACCAACTCAGGTTGATCATCTTCCACATTCACCATATTAGACATTGGATCGAAATTCAAAATTTTAGATACCTCACCCTTGTAGCTGCTATTTCTCATCAACTCAGTCAAAGGGATGGAAACTTTTAACTTAGATATTTCACTCTCTAAGTTAAAGACTGAAGTTTTTTCTACCTCTTTGGCTGAAACATCCTTCTTTTCAGCTTTCTCCCTCGATACAATTGGCTGATTAGATCTTTCATTTGCTGATGGAGAATTGCTAGTAGTAGGATCAGCTACATATTTTCCCTTCTTCTATGCAATGGGTACATCATTCTTTGGTGCTGAAACTTCCTTTCTCTTTTGGATTGCGTTGATAGGAACATCTCTGTTTCTAAGTGAATATTGTCGCTGCTAGGCAGACAAATCATTCATATAACCTCTCTGATACTCATCCGACTCTTCTTCAAGAGCTGCATCATTTGCCAAGATAAAATCCTCATCTTTTTGTACAGCTGAGTTTTCGGCATACTCCTCATCTTTGGTGATAAAGGTTGGCATATCATTAGGTGTAAAGAAGTGATTTTATTCTCCTATTACACTATCTTCATCATGTGATTCTGGACCAACAAAATTCTACTGTAAAGGAGTCTTTACCTACTGTTGTTCTGATGTTTCTTGTGCTCGCTGCTCTCGTTGTTTGATCCTGAACTGTGGTTGCTGCTATCCACATAAGTTAGGATTTCTGATCTGTGGTTCAGGCTTATCAAGTTTTAGTATTTCAATCATCCTTTCCACCTTGTGAAGTACTTGATTTGAAGTAGAAGCTTCATCCTTTATTGTGACTTTCTTTTCATCTCTCAATCTCGCTCTCTTGTCATTCAAATTAGCTTCGACACTCACTGAAATCTTCTGCATGTCCTCCAAAGTGGCCGGATCTCTTTCTCTCAATTGATAGGCCATGTCTGAATCAAAACCATCCGGAAAATTTAGCAAAGTTGACTTCCTAGATGGCCTTAAATCATCAGGAATTGCATTGTAAACCGCATTGAATCTGATACAATAGTCTTGGACTGACTCACCTACGTTGCGCTTGATCTTGGTATATTCAGAAGTGATCTAAAGAGGATCTTTCTTTACTTCCCACCGTTCCAAAAATTGTCTCTGCAGCTCAGCCAATTTAGAAATACTTCTAGGCTGCAAAGCTCTGAACCACTTTCTTACTTCACCTCCAAAAGTTTGCACAAACAATCTCATGGTCACATTTTCTGCATCAATTTCATGAAGATCGAAGAAGTCTGCTATTCTATCAATATGTTGCTAAGCAGTGACACTTTGAGGAGTGCCATCAAATAATGGGATTTTACTTTGATAATCAGCGGACATAACATCCAAATTTTGAGGCAACACAAGGGGTGTGAATCTCGCAGCCATTGCTCTGGGTGGATTTATAACCGGTCTTGGAGAAATAGGTGGAGTAGGAGCAGTAGATGTATGAGGTGTATGTGGTGTGGATGGAGGCGATACTAATGCAGATTGTTGATCACAAATAGATGGTTGCACGGGAATGGTAGGAATTAAAGGAGGCTAGGTATGAACTTGCGAATCAGAAGTAACTGTTGATGGCCCAAGAGTTTCAGATGCAGACTCTATAAACTCAAGAATGTTTGTTGCCACAATGGAGTTTTAAATATTCAAGATGTAACTGTCAATGGATCTATTAGCCTACTCAATTTCAAGATACTTGATAAACTCTAGATTTATGACAGTAGACCCAATAGCACTTTCAAACTTCATCTCAAACAACGACAACTCAAATTGTTTGTCAAAATGAATATCTTTAAGGTATTAAAAAACATCAGGATAGGAATGAGATTTAAACAGAGGCATCACGGGACTTTCTTGATGAAGGATTCTTGAAATCAGATTGGGATTCTCATACACTAGAGGTGGATCGGGATCCGGATTTTCTCTAATATGTCTTCTGGAAGCCAGTGTGTTGAATTATTTTCAAAAATCAAAGGGACAAAACCAACTTATTCAGCCTATCAAATTCTAGACTCATCACCCAAAAGTCTAGAACGATCTGATGTACTGGGGAAATTTACAATTCAAGTGTCACGTTTACATGCTAGACCAGAGATTGACTGAAGAAGCGTTTATCTACTTTCTCTAATGCAAAGCAAGAGCGTTTCGAAGGCTACCTGGCATAACTTCAGGCTCTGTCTGTAGCTTATGAAACGAATAACACCAACAAGAACCATTCATTCCCTAGTATGGTCACCACTATGTTATTGCCTAATTCTACCTCAGGCTGAAAGAAGGCATAGTTCAGGGTAACATCAAACCACACTCAGTTTGGTCGCTAGCCCTACCAGAGCAGGAGAGGGCTCTCTCTGGGTCAATCTCAGCAAAAATAATCAATGGGGCTTGAGATGAAATTGAAATAAAAGCTGATTTTAGGCTAGGCATATAAGTAAGGGAGTTTGAGTTTGATTTTGGGGTTTTTGTTGGAATCAAGGGAAAGGCAGTTTTGGGTTTGGCGATGAGGGCTAGTTTTTGCAGAGTTCTGATTGGGGCAAGGAAGGAAATTGTTTTGATGCTTTATATTGAATGAATGGATGGTTCAGACTGGTGAGGAGATGAAGAGGGAAAGAGGCTTTCAAGAATCCTCTTCAAACGGATGAAAACATGGAAAATTAAACAAAACTGAAGGCAGAGAAAAGCAAGCTAATGAATTCCACATTTATAACTTGTTTGTTCAATTTAAGAAGAAAGGAGAAGAGAAATGATAGAAATAAACATCAGTGAACTTACTATTACATACAGAAAAACACCATAAAAAAACAAAGCCACATGGATCCCAAAGAGTGCTGCAAACCCTGGTCTATTCCTTTGCCAAAAGTGCATAGATGAAATGTACAATGAAGTGCCAAGCAATCCAAAATTTCCAACCCTAAAAATGACTGAAGAATTACATGATATAGACAAGCCTAGCTCATTCCAATGCCTCTAAGGGTCGAGCTCATCATTCTAGGAGCTATTTCAACCATATCTAAACTAAGAACTGAAAAATAGGCAATGGAACAACTTGCCTCTATATGGTAGGAAACTGATTCATTCACTTACATTTCACTTTTTGGTGAATGAATCTACTAATATGAGTAAAAATGTGCCAAAATTACATAATGGTCATGAAATTAAATCAAGGTACATCAAGAGTTACATGAAAAAGTCAAACTGGCCAAAACTAGGCGAAATTTTGAGCTGCTTAATTAAAACTAGGCCAAATTTCCCTATGCGTCGCGCCTGAAATCTCTACGTGTAACACAAGTTTGAGGCTGCTTTTGAGGGCCTTACCGAAGTCGAAATTGAGCAGAGGATATCTCGTTGGAAAGCCCTACTTGTCTACTTTCCAATACAAGTGGAATTTCTGGATTTGGTTTCCATTTTCCCCTCCAAAAGTTCAATTTCCCAACACTGCTTCCTGTGTGTGCAAAAAGTGGCAGAAAGGCCATTTTTATGGTGTTTTTGGCCCTTTAGGCAACCCAGAACTTGATGAAATCCTTTGGTAATCCATAGGCATGCATAAATTTTGATGAAAAATCCAGAAATGACAATTTTTCCTCCTGAAGAGCTGCCAATTATAAGCGCGTGCCAAGTGGCGCTATGCGTCGGGCAGGAAAATCTGTTTTGAGACCAAAAAACCAAAATTGACAAAAATTTTCCCAAATTTCTTGAAATTTGGGCTAAAGGTCCCTCATCAAGCACTATGCTGGGCCAAAGAAGCTTCAGCCAAAATTTGCAGCCTATCATGCCTTTTGTGACGCTTTAGTGCCCTCCTTAGCCTTACCTTCAAGATCTTGATCCTCGCTTTGCAAACGTGATTTCGTGCCCAATAGTGGTTCTTCATGTGCCTGAGCATGTTATTTTCCTTTTTTTCCTTCTCCAAAAGCTTCTCAAGATGAATATTGACAATCTCAAGCCAAGTATCCCTATCAGCCTCAATCTCCTGCTCAATGTGTCATCTCGGTTTGGCTTCTTCGGGCATCTTGCTGGTTCTCACGGATGTTTTGCAACTCCATGATTGACTGCTGATCCTCCAAATGTTTGTTGCACTACTCTAGATATTTTATGATCCATTGGGCTCTCTGCAACTTGTCGGTCAATGTGTTAATCTCCGCCTTCTGCTCCTGAATGATCTCTCTCAACTTTGAGCTTGGAGAGCTCAAATCCTCATCAATCAATATGAAATCAGTATCCTGGCCTCCTGAAGGGCCCTCATCCTGCATAGGCCTCTTACCTCTGTCCTGTACCTATACTTCTGCTGGTGAAAATGGCAAAAAGACCCCTTCCACCGCCAGTGGAGATAGTACTCGTCGGGCTGCTGCAAACAATACTCTGGTGCCTCTCTGATAAGTAACAAACACTGGCACACTGATAGGCTTTCTCTCGGGGCCTTCAACCTGATGTGAAGGTTCACCTGCATCATGAAAAATCTCCAGAGGAGGCTGAGAGGCTATGAAGAAGTCATGTGAAATGAAATCCTACCATGCAATACCCTGCAATCCAAGCTGATGTACAAAAACAATCTTGATGATTACATAGTGATAAATATTGTTGTACTGCTGCTAGGGAGTCTTCTTCTGCACAATAGTGGTCATTCGCTCAATGTTGCAGCACATGAAATATGATATGTTCATCATCCTCACTTTAGTGAAATGTATCAATAACCTGATGTGGTATGCATAGAGGCGTGAGAACCGACCCTCACAACTGAAGTATATGATAATGAGTCTCATCAAAGGCACATAGGATTCCTTTAGGAACTGGAATGGAAATACCCTGCTAAGCTATCTCACATAGCTAGGCTTGATGTATGGTTCATAATGCACTCTGTCCACCTACTGTCTTTTGTTCCACTGTTCACCCACATTCAGTATTCCAGTTGCCCGAGAAATGGTTTCCGGTGTCAAGGTGAAATTTACACTAGCAAGAGTTACCTGACCATCATGAAAATGTAATACAAATAACCGAGCCAACTCCTGATGATGCTAAATCCAAGAAATCATCTCACAATACTGATAGCATGACTGCTCTTTAAAACACGCCATGGCAAGTGGGAAAGCCTGCAATTGGGTCAATGAGGTGGGCTCTTCTCTCACATGTTTTCCACCTTTATGAGGCCTTCTCGGTGCATGTAGCTTAGTGGTAGAATCACTATCTCTGTCATAAGATGTACCAGTGTCTGTCTCCATAGTACTCAAGGTTAATGCAAGGTGTATATTGGCTTAAATGAGATGAAGAATGAGAATTTGGTTGTTTCTTGTTTTAGTGCCAAATATATGGAGGTGTGAGAGGGACTGTGGAAAATATGGGCAGTGGGAACAATGGAGTCTTGTCAAGTGGTATTTTTCCCTTTGAGAATTTGACAAAATTTGGGAGAGGGGACAGCCACTGAATTTTTGGGAAACTTGGAGTTTTGGGAATTTTTTACAAATGAAATGGGAAGGGGAAAATGATGGGAAATGACATGGGATACAAGGGAATAGGGGAGGGACTATAATGATAATATGACAGTGAAGGGAGGAGTAAGCAAGATGGGAAATGAAGTATGTGGCACAAAACTAATTTAAAACACCAATTTCAAACCCTAAGTAGCAGTTTTTAACAAAATGAGAGGGTTTATAATTTTGGTATTCAAACTCTTATATTATTCCCTTCAAACAACACCAAACACTATTTAATGGCAATTTCAATATCGGTCGAACTTACATGGAGCAAATGGGACCGAGAAATTTGGAATTTGTTTGAGGGAATGACCAAATTTTAGGTGTCGGCCCTGCGCGCTGTGCACACAACCCAGTTTGCCGCGACTGGTGTATGCACCATGCTCGTTGTGATTTGCACAGTGGTGAGCACCCCTATGCACCGCGAGTAGCAAGTGCGCCGCGACCTTCACCCAGTGCGCCGCGCAACTAATTTCACACATAGTCCTTCCTCAAACTACTATTGCGCTTCCTCCACGATTTTTCTTGACTTCACTCTTCTCTTTGGCATGAAAATGGATTGTTTAAACACCAAAATATCTTATATATCATGGACTCTAATTTTGATTTAGAAAACCCACTTTCTAATGTTGCAGACTTTGGCACTTTGCACTTTTTAATATAAACTCTATTTTTGTTTGTTTCCTTTGATTTTTGAACTGATGATGAATCTCTTGTCTATTTTTTGCAGGGATAGCTGGCATGGGATTTCAGCAAAGGTGACCAGGGCTGTGCCTGAAGAACTTTACAACTAAAAAAACTTCGAGAATTATATTACATTTATTACGAAGAATGAAATTGACGATTTTTCTTCAAAATAGAGTTTTGAAGAAAAGTCATGATCAAGTATTACGACGATGAAATTTTTGCAATGAAAACTTATTTCGTACCTCCCTCATGTGCCTGATGACATTATTAGACATTCTGAAGATGAAACCCTAGACCTAATGACTGAAATGACTCTTTGCTGACCAAGAGACCAAAAATGACTGTAAATGACTATAAAATTGACTTTGATGAACTTTGATGAACAAACCTAAGCCAGCAGGTACAATACATGAGGGATATGAGAGAAAATACCCTTCCGTCAGATGATCCATGCTCCTAATGGAATGCAGCTAACTGAACTGAATGAGACACTTGAAATGAAATGCAACAAAAGAGATTTTGATCTCTGACGAAGGGATGAAGATACCGACTCTAACACCTCACATAAGTTATTTATATATTTTTACATGATTCAAACTCCCCATGCATGTAAAATCACATAATAATTTCTAGTAAATCAAGTATACTAGATATTATTCATGTGCACCTAAGCACCTACTCTCTTCAAGAGTCAAATGTTTATATTTAAAACATTTAATGCATATGATTGGTAATTATATAAATTAATTCCTTGTGAATAATCATCAGCATAATTTCTATGTATATATGTACATAAACAATTATTCTTATCTCATTTAAAAATGAAATGGAAGCACTATGTTTCACTCAATTTTTCCTATTTTAGTCATCCAATTTGGATGCATATTGTGAATATATGGAAAATAATTTCATAAAACCAAAAGAGGTTTTTGTTTGGAAAAGACATAATAATAATAACCTCTCTCATTATTATCACAGGTGTCACGGTTTTTAAGATTCGAATGAATATTTGATGCCCAATTTTCAGATTTAAATATTTAATAATTTCCTATTTTTGTCATCAAATTTAGACATGGTTTCCAACCAAATGGAAATGATTTTTAAAAAACCCAAAGACATTTCTGTTTCTAATGGATTCATTAAAAATAACCTCTCTCATTTTTTACACAGGTGTTACGGTTTGGAAGATTCAGATGAATCCTTGGAGCTCATTTTTCTAGATTTAAATAATAAATAATTCCCTGTTATTTTACATCCATTTAGGACATGGTTTTCGAGACATGAGAAACGAATTTTCAAAATTTAAAAGAGGCTTTTGGTCCTAACATCCTCTTTTACAAAAACCTCTTTCACGTTTTTTTATATCTATTTCGGTTTGGGAGATACAATGTCAAACTTAGACCCTATTTTTCAATAATTCATGCAATTCACAGAGCTATTTAGCCATGAAAATCTTTTATCAATTCAAAACACATGAATTATTCTCATAATTCAATGAATAAGTCAGTTATAGCTCTACGAACAAAATTTTATAGAGATTTACTCAAGAAATAATCTTAATTCTTAATCACATGAAGTTTTTCTTGCAAATAAATTCAATCATTATATCATCATGACCCATATGCAAACAAAAGGATTTTCAAAGAATATGGTTACTTATCTGTTGATGCATGCTTGGAATACTCTCTTCCTCTTCCTTGGCTCCATTCTCTATGTATTCTCCCATTCCCCTCTTCTATTTCTCTCATAGGCTTATAATAAATAGAATTAATAAAATCGAATATCTTTTATAAATCATAAAAGCATTCCAGCCTTTTCTAAATCATAAAAGAATTCCAGCTTTTCTAAATCATAAAAGCATTCGAGCTTTTTTTTAAATCATAAAAGAATTCCATAAAGCATCCATAAATCTGATTTTCCTAAATCACAAAAGCAATCCATGAATCTCTCATGCTTTTATTTTTTTAAAGCTAGATTTTATTTTTCCTTATGAGAAAAATATCATTTATCCATATTTTTTTTTTCAAAACTATTACTCATTATTTCTAAAACTGATAAAATATAGCAACTTGGAAATATAATTTATTTCCATTGAAGAATTTAAATTATTCTAAATAAAATAATGAAGGAATACTTATTTCAATATTCTTATCATTAAGAATTACAAGAATATTCTTCATGTAATATCAATATAATAATTAGTAATATTTAATTATTTAATAACCCTGATTTGATTAGAGTTTTTACAGTGGCTTACGTGAGGGATATTACAAATATGCCTCTTTTTTGGATATTTTTAGCCATTAAAATTTTACTATGGGAAGCCATCTAGTAGAAAATGTTCACTTAAGTGAGAACATTAGGATCCGAAATATTCCTCCAAATCCATATCTTGAGGGAAAACCAAACTTGGGAAATTTGAAACTCATATGCTTGTTTGACTATGTAGTTGGTTAGGTTCCATTCTCACAAATCTTTCGATTATCTAATGATTTTTTTTAACTCATGGAGAATCGAAGCTTGGGATCAACAATCATTTCATAGTTCAACAAGAAGTAGGATTTTGTGGAAATTAGCTCAACAGAGGTAGAGTACATGGAAGAAATTTTGGCGAGTATTAAGGCTATTTAGCTTCACAAGTTGCTCATGATTTTTTTTTTCAAGAGTTGGAACTTACATGGATACATTGTGATAATCAGAATTGCATAAAGCTCTCATAGAATCCAATTTTACATGGCAGGTCCAAGAATATTGAGATCAAATATCAATTCCTTCAAGACAAATTCCAAAGAGGAGAAATCAATCTTCAATATATCTCCATAGATGGGCAAGTTACAGAAATTATGAAAAATCACTTAGTGAAGGGAAGTTTGTCTTGTATATATAAGCTAGGAGTGGTTCATAATACCTTCCTCAGTAAGAGTGAGTGTTGGTGTTTGTAGCAAGCATATAAGGATTTGTTTTCATTTATTAGTTGTTAGGCATGAAAGAATCATCCAAAACATCCTTAGAAAACTTGCTAAATTGGTTGGTTACATTGTTTTTATGATTAACTTGGGAAAATCACATTAATTTAATTATTCAATGTTGGATATGGAGCTATTAAAACTAAGAAAATGTAATTTTCATTACATCAATGATTTTTTTTAAGCTCAAGTGAGTTAGGATTTAAACCTAGCCATTCATCACTTTTGATAATAGGTTTAGGGATTTAATTCAATTAGGAATTACAGAAGAAAGCCTAACAAGAGTAGGAAGGTACAATTTTTAGAGAGTGATTTTCTTAGTGAGTGTGATACTCAAGGCTAAGATATAAAATCGTATGAGAGATATTTTCAATATAAAGTCACTCAAGACCATGAAACTTTGAGAAGGAGGAGGTCAATTTAGAGAAGTTGTAGCCTCACACATGTCCCAGATCTAGTCGTACAACACACACAATTTGAACATCATCTCACATAAGGGATCATACATGTTCATGTAGCAACATTATTGGTTTGGGATTTGATCTAGAATTTTTATGAGGATTGTACAAGCCATACAAGTGCCCAGTTTATTTTTGAAAATTTCTTGTAGCTTGTAATTTTCGGAGTGAGATGTTTTCTTGCATAAAGAACCCTCATGGTTCTGATAAATAAAAGTAAAGATCAGTTGGAGCATAATTCTCTTCATGGAAAAAGTTTCCTATATTTTTCTTATGTTTTCTAAATTTTATATTTCGTTATTGCAGACATATTTTTTGGATTATAAAAATTACAAGGAAGTAAAATCAAAGCTCGAATTTAGAAATCAACGCATACTTTCGAGAGTAAGAAGGAATACCATAGATTTTAAATTTTTGGTGCTCATCCAACCAAGTTTTGAGAGGGATAAGAGACTCAAATTGATGCTAAGATTATTTTCCATCATATTATCTGTCTGATACTAATTTTCTCTGATTATGATGTAGGGATTCAGCACAAAACATATTCTGGTGCACAATCGAGTGTGTATTCTCTTTAATTACGAAATGATCACTCAATGTTCATTAAAATAACATAGATTCAACTCAAAATACATATGAAGAGAGAGCCAAACAATAAAAAAAATATTTAATTATAATAATAACAAGAAAATTTACAAATTCAAAACATTTTGCACGAATATTACAATTGTTGGACTCTTGGCTCTCTGCCTTTTACATAAACTCTCACACCATTTCTCTCTATCACTCTCTGTATTCCTCATTTCTTTCCATCCTCACACAATCCTCATATTTATACATAATTATGGATTAATTACAGTCCATGATTTCCTTCACACATATTTCAACCAAACTCTAAAATAGATTTATCCCTTATTTGAGTCAACTAAGTTCCATTTAAGGAATTTTGAATCCCTAAATTATCTATCTAACTCAATTCCACTAATATTCTCAATTAATTAAGAAAATATTTACAATAATCCTCACTCTAATATTTTTCTCTCTTAATTTATTAAAAATGAGCGTAATAATTTATAAAATAATTAAAAAGACATCACCCCCTAATTACACAATATTTTAATTCAAATCAAGCAGGATGATCTTGCATCAGAGTCCCCATGTAGAGAAGTTTCCATAGACTCCTATCTATGATTTCTGCCACTTTTCTTTAATAATGTCATAGTCACAAGTCTCCATGACTTGATACCTCTAGGATTCCAAACTCTGTTTTGTCGTTGGTATTTTAAAGTCACAACTCCATTTTGTAATTAACCACCAGCATCACTCACTCTGTCAATCGCATTCCATCATCCTCTCCAACATTTTCTTTTTACAATTCCTCAGAGTAATTCCTCTTTGTCCAATTCTTCTGTCGCCAATTGCGCTAAGCACTCAATTCCCTAAAATGAAGAATAATCAAGAATTTCTCCTTGATCACAATTATAGTCATTGAATACTCCTATAATAACAAATTTATCATCCGTTGGTGTACCTACATTCATCAACAAACTATTAGTTTCAAAAATACAAGACCGTTTGGCCTCTTTTGATGCTTCAAGCACCAATCTCTCATCATAGACTTTCTGGATTTCAGTAGACCCTGTTTTAAATTGTCGGTTACTTCCATATTTATCTGACTGGATCAATACTTATGTTTCCTTTATGTCTCTAAGGACATAATTGTCTTGCTGCTCCTGATCTCCCATCTCATCTCCAAATACTTTCTGTTGAATTTCTATGATTTCGACATCATATTTATTAATGTCGTCTTCTGTACCTACAACCAAATTTTTATTTGAAAATTTATTACATTCACTCAACTCTATAAATGTTAGAAACATTTCAACCCTATCATTCATGGCAACTGTAATATTTTATGTACAAGGTTCTTCAAGTTTCACCTCTCCTTCAGGTTCCTTGAGCCATCTTTCCAAGAATTCTATTTCCATGTGAAATCATTCCATCATTTCATCACAACCTTCCTTCATTCCCAGTTTCATTCTTCTTCTATCAATCCTCCTAATTTATCTTCTTTTCTCTATCATCACATTGCAAAATTCTATCATCAATTTCATTAAACAAATTAATTTTTTTACCTCCTTGGAATATCACTATGACATTTTCATTATGCCTCTGTTCCACAACAGCTTCAACTGGTTGTGTTACACCAAACAATAATTCATCTATGAATTCTTTCTGATGCAAGAAATCAATACCTTTCTTCTCTGAAAGGCATTATCCATCATACTTCACCTTAAGAGTTTCATTCATCTTTGTGACAGTTTCACCAGACTGTCCAACATCTTCTGCACATCCTGCAAACATACACAATCTATGAGTTTTAAAAATACAAGGCTTCATAGCCTCATCTGCTTTTCTTGTCAACATATCTTCCAAATCTTCTGAACTGTTCCAATAGTCAATGAGATCTTTCTCATTGATCTTTTCACCCAAAATTTCACCTGTTCTGGGCCACAAGTGGAAAATTCCATTTTCAACTCAACCTCTTTGAGTTCATCACATCTCAATTACACACCCATCATTTGCTCAAACTTCCTCAGCTCTTTTGTCAACTGTATGTTTACCTGTTGTTCCCTCTTTGCATGTAGCCTCTTTCATTTCACTTTCTTCCTCATGGTCCAACCATGTCTCTGGTCTTTCGTATTTCTCTGCAACAATTCCATCAATAACTGAAGGTGAACTGTTATCTTAGCCTTCTCCCTCTCATACTCTTCATCAGTCAACTGCTTACATATGCCATTTTCCTTTCTATATTCCTTCTTCTTTCTTCGGTTGAGGTCTTTATCAGAACCTCTAAAATGACTATCAACAGTCATATTCTCACCCTTTGTGAACTTCATCTGATCATGTGTAGATTTCATTCAATCCACTTTTCAGCAAGCCTTCATAATTGCCATCAACAATGTAAGCTCTCTTTCTATGCTTGACCTCTTGCGGTTCTCTGCCTTGTAATCATCTTTGGGAAACTCTCTTGCTCCTCTTTACTGCAAACAACAACTTTAGTAATGCTTGTGTTACAATTACCAACTCTTTAGGTGTCGGGCTCTGCTGATCTTGCACCAAATTACATTCAAACCTTTGACTTGGCTTACGACTCTTTGAATCCAGAATTTACATAACTCTTCATCTTGGATGAAAAATACATCCTATTGTACAATAACTCAATGGTTTAACTTGAGTCAAGTTATCCAAATTTTCATTTGACCTTAACATCTGATTTGACATCAAGGCTTAACCCAATAATTACAATAGTCGATATTTTGACTCTAATTCAAGGTATACAACATAGCAATGAACATCCACCCTTAATACATTTTCATGATTTAAATTCTTCACTCTCTCTCATACTCATTCTTATCATAATTCACTAATTACATCATCTCCCTTTATCACTTCAAATAACACTTAAGCCTTTAAATTGAAATGAAATCCACTTTTCCGAAGATTTATTTTATGCTAAAAATAAAAAAACCATTTAATTTTCAACATTTTAAATACCTCTTTGAAATGAGTTTTCATACCTTATGCTCCCTTCAATAAAAATTTTCCTTGCAATGTCAATTCTCTAGATTTCATTCTTCTCTGCCATTCCTATTACTCTGAATATTTGTATTCCCTTCAGACCATAACCTTTTCAACATGATCATCCTCTTAGTGTAGACAGTTTTCCTGCACATCCATGCAGCTCCTTCTTTGCAGTGACGGTTTTCATGCAACACCGTCTCTCTTCAGTGAAAAAAAATAATTCCTTTATAGGAATTTTCCAAAACTTTATTTTAACATGGTGGCATCAACATTTATCTATCAACAACAAACACAAACCAGACTCGAACCATATTCGCACATCAATTTCTGAGATGGATCCCAATTCCACTCCTTAAAATTTGGATTGATTTCACTCTTTCATAACATTTACAAAAAACTTAACTTCTCAAATATGGCAAGGGAAATTTAATCATCCAAGTTTCAGAAGTACTGATAAGGCTTCCTGCAAACATTGTTTTCTTCCAGATCAACCAATAAACAAGGTTTTATAACTGTGCACCAACATTTTTTTTCATATGGGAGATAGGTCTGCAAATATTTGTATACATCACACGTGAATCGCTATGCCTATGCCACAACGACTTGACTATGTTGTCTCTTCAACATAGTCATAGATATATTACAAGCAGAACATGGTCATTCCATGCCACACCAATGCCTCATGCACTTCATAAATCCTCTAGAATACCTTCATATAAAATGCATCCCGCACTTAATTCAAAATAACCATGCCTGTAAATATATCAAGACCAGATTTTACCCAAATTTTAAATGTTTCTCACCGCTGGTGTTTTATTTTTCAGGCGATGTCAAACACTTTAGCTGCGAACTATGCATTCATTCAATTATTAAGGCACATGTTAGTTCAATGTTGATCACCATGCTATACTACAAAAATATATCCCACACAATGACGTTCCTCCATAGACTAGAGGCTCCTTCAATGCATTTTAAACTCGGACATTAATACAAATTTCCAACATAGATTATTCTCATACTGCAACATGAGGCTCAAAATAGATTCACACAGCTCGTCCACTCAACATACATTCTTTTTCAGTCCTTGATAATTCATTCATAAAATTTATTCACTCAACATTCTCCACGCCTTCACGCAGCCTCTCTTACACACTTCCACCAATCTTTACAAAATACTCACACAATGCCACGAACTCAACAATGATTCGCAGATCTTGGTTCTTCAACATGCTTCCATTGCATTCACACACCCAAATAGGCATATACCATCATATTTAAATAAATACTTTTCCTACCAAGATCTACTACACATAACATAAGAAGTCAAAGGAGCATTTATCTACGTTACGGTCAATGCATTTGGACCCTTATAGCCACTTCTAGCAATCACATATTGCACAATGCATCATTTACAGGAGCTTCAATGCTGTTTTCTATCATCAATTCCCAATTTTCCCTTTACAGCATGTTCCCCAGCTTCTCCAACGTCTGCGTCCAAACATCGGTGGCCTCTACACTCTAACAAATACTCCAATTTATAATTTACATTTTAAGCTTCACACTCTATCAATGTAATGGAATTCTGAGGAAATTCACAACATGAGATTGAACACAATTATTTCCACACAAGAAAGGTGCCTAGATAAATTAAACCGCACTTACAAGACTGCTTAACGCAATTATGAATTCCGAAGAGACATCTCACTTGCTGGGCTACTAACATAGTTACGAACTTGGAATGGGCATCATATTTATAGGACTGCTTACATAATTATGAATTCCATGTCACATTTTCCGCATACTACAACTCCATGGTGCCATCATCAGGGATTTAACATAGTTTCGTATTCATGCATGTATGTTGACCCGATTTGCAATATTCAGTTTTCATTTTTCATTACGGTATTATCTCCAAAACTCCAATGCCACGTTCAACCATCTGCTGCCTCTGCATTTGGACAGACTCTCCAATCTATAGTGATCGACTTCTATGCTTGTCTTCTTCAACTTTGGCTTTCCAACTGAAGCCACACCCTTCTACGCATATTCTAATGTTGCCAATCTGAGATTGCCTTTCCCATCAAGTTTTTTCCAGCTACACAAATGTTCCTGCAGTTCACACACTCATCTATGGCATATATATATAATTTCAGAGATTAAATTCACTCACTCATCTTGTGTCCCTGGCTACACGGATTAATGTGATATTTTGGCTCTAATACCAAATGATGTAGGGATTTTGCACAAAACAGATCCTAGCACACAATCGAGTGTGTATTCTCTTTAGTTATGAAATTTTCACACAATATTCATTAAAATCACATAGATTCAACTCAAAATGCATATGAAGAGAGAGCCAAACAATAAAAAAAATATTTACTTATAATAATTACCAGGAAATTTACAAATTCAAACCATTTTGGCAAAATATTACAATTGTTGGCCTCTCGGCTCTCGGCACTTTACACAAACTCTCATGCCATTTCTCTCTATTTCTCTATATATTCCTCATTGTTTTCCATCCTCACACAATCCTCATATTTATACATAATTATGGGTTAATTCCAATCCATGATTTCCTCCACACAAATCTCAACCAAACTCTAAAATAAATTTATCCCTTATTTAACGCAACTAGGTTCCATTTAAGGAATTCTTAATCCCTAAAATATCTATTTAACTCAATTCCACTCATATTCTTAATTAATTAAGAGAATATTTACAATAATCCTAACTCTCGTATTTTTCTCTCTTAATTTAATGAAAATATTTTAATGAAAATCAAGCATGATGCTCCTGCATCAGATTACGTGGGATCCAATTTAACGTAATTTGGAGGAGGAGGAGGGCTGTAAAGAGAAGCATCCATGTCTGGAATTCACTTTTTGACAAAAGAGAGTGGTGATATAGGTTTCAAATTCATTCCCCTACCAAATGTTTTTTCAAGTATATCACTTTCCTGCCATTCATTTTTCCCCAAAATGAGCCTCTACAATAGCTGGAGGATCTGAACACTATGCTAACTAGAGTTGACCAGAGTTGAGTGTTTGATCCCTAAGAGATCAAACAATATTCCAATTAATTAAGTGATTTTTTTTTATTGGATTCCCTCCTTGCCATAAAAACACCTTATTTCTTTTTGTATGGATATCGTTAACATTACACCATAAAAATGGTCTTCACATAATATTTCATTTGGAAGGAAACTACCTTTTTTTCCCAATCCACACATAAGGAAACTTTCAATAAGATACAAGACTAAGATAACTAATGTTTCTGGTGTTTTAAAGTAAATAATAGAAGGATAAATACTTATCATGATTATATTTATTTTTAAAATTTCTACATAAAGAGTAACAATCATTCTAACTTAGCGGGAGAATTTAACATTGCTAGTTAGAAAAGGCAAGATCATACCTATGATGCTCCTTAGTACGCTTAGGAAATTACGTTACGACATCTTCACCTAGATAAGACGGTAGAACCTCCCTCAGTTCCTGTGGGTGATGACATGCCATCTGCATTTTAAGACCCTTAGAAATTACTCAGATAGACACACTACGTTTCCTATATTTTGAACTCGAAAAACTTCAGAAATTTTAGGAATTTGACTTCTGTGATCCATAAATTATGTATCAAATATTTCGGTGAAAATCACAATAGAGAAATTTCTCAGATATACACATTATGTCGTAAATTAAATAGGTAAAATATAATATTTAAGAATATATATATAGAGGCACTTATTTGATAAGAAAATAATTCAAATTACACTCAAGGAAAGGTATAATATATAAGAGTGTTGTATCATCTAGTTTAAGCTTCCATGGCTTAATGGGAAGAGCATTCTCAGGCTGCAGAAATATCTCCAAAGCGTATCCACTTAAATAAATCACTTTTGTATGATCTTTATTCAACTTTGACAAATCCTACAATAATCCCGTGAGCTATTACACTATATGCATAGAAGTAAATAATTGGAATGAATTAGAAATAACTGGTATATAATATTTAGAAAGGACCGGGTTTGACATTACATAGAACATTAAAAAAAAAAAATTAAGAAGATAATGTATATCAAATATTTTAAATTAGGTCATAAAGGAAAATAGGAGTTAAAAATTGAAGGCTCCATCCACATGTATATAATCTATATAATTATTAATTAATTCATAAAGATCTCAATTAATATATAGTATGTAGTAATAAGAATAATGCAAATTTTGAATTGTTTTTAGATGACACATTAACTGTTAAGATTATAAATATATGAGGATTATATCAATATTCAAAAGTATCAAACATAATAATAAATCATGTTGATGGATTCATATAACATTCCAAGAGACCCTCAATGTCAATTTTATCAACAAAACAAATAATTATGAAACTTCATCACCATGTAGCAATAAATTAAGTGTTTGATACAAGGAACAAGGAGAGGAATATTCAAACCTCTGAAAAGTTCAAAACTTCATAATAATGCTTAAAAAAAGAGAGTAGATGATGCCCAACAAAATGAGAAAGGACTGGGAATTATAGCCAGATAGGATGGTTATTGTGCCACTTAAACAAACACAAGTTTTCTATGAAGGAAAAATGCAAACTTTATCCAAAGTGATGCAAATAAGTGGGGGAAAAAATATGAGAAAGGTTGAATGGGATTTATATGAGAAAACCTGATTGGAAAATGTTCAAGTTGTTCAACCCAAAGGGAGGCACAAAGTGAGAAAATATCATTAGAGAAACCTAAAACAAAATAATCTCAACTTAAGAAAAATTCATTAGTTCAATCAAACGCCAATCTCTAATTATCACTCCTTTAAGGGATGCTTTAATTGATATGTCTAGAGAAAAAATAAGTATTGTTTTTCCAGAGATTATTTCTAAAACTCATTTCTTCCCTTCTTGGGGTTTCATCCCCAAATTTAATTCATTTGGATTCCTTGATACCCATAGGAGAAAAATATATTCCTTCTCGTGATGTCTAGTCTTGTAATTAGGATAGAAGTATGTTTATCAGTTAAGGTAGCAATGGCCCAAACATGATATCAAAAATAAATAAAATGTGATGAATCATCATATTGTATGTTGGTTACAAACACAATAATAGTGACTTCCATGCATGCATCCATTAGTTGTAAGAGATAATATGTATGGCTAGTTAGGTTTATACGACATGCCTAACCAATAAGACGTGTTTTAAACATAATAAACACCTTCCTAGGTTAAATAGGTACTTCAAAATTCATAATCTTATTTCTCTTGATTTAAATGGATAAGTAGCACTTCAAGAAATATACTAACTTGCAATCTCACATTGATTTTAAACAACAAACTCTAATGGTTATTAACAAGTAATATCTTAAAATTCAAAGTACCATGTTAAGTAATTTAAGCTATTTGTAGTCAAAAGTATCTACTTTTTAAATTACTAAATTGAAAAATTCCAAATCCATGTGAAAAAAATGACCTTTAATGCAATAGATCTTTCAAAAATGCATATATTAATGTGTAAAAAGAGTTCTCAAATGTTGTTTGAATTTAGAAACTTACATCCTTATGTATAGATCAAATACATTCTCATTACCCTTTGCATATGCACTCTTGGAGAAATAAAATTCAAAATAATTCATGGGTGCAATCCTTCACCTCATTAGGTTATTCACTGTTTCCAAAAAATTATGAACCTCGAATGTACAAAAGGGACTTTCTTCAGAGTAACTACAAACATGATTAATTATGGAATAAACCCCCTTGAATGTTCAGGACCCCTAATGAAACTTTCATCTACCAAACCATGGAAACATCACAATAAATAATGACCTATAAAGGCCGCAAATGTAACTCATACCCTTTCACTATTTATTGGCATATATATTAAAGTTCAAGTACTAAACCAAGGTGAAAGTTTTCTTTGTAACCAATTACCCACTACTTTGTTCTTAATCATAACAAGCTCATTAATTCCATTACCACCTTTGGTTCTATGTTGACTTATATATTTCCTTCATGTTTTCTTATGGATTCATGTCCATTTAAATATTGTTTCCTTAGTGTGAATAAAAATAACTTGTGCACTAATACGAGTGTTTTTCATACAGATAGTGCAATGCGGTGCATATTTGTTGCGTTTTCTCAACAAAAATAGCCTATGGATGCTATGATACCTAAACCTTTGGTTATATCTACATTTTTTAGTAGAATATTCATTTCATTTATATAATATTTGTAAATGGCTACATAATTAACTTTAAATAGAATTATGATATATAAAATAGCCAAGCCTTATTATTCATAGTGATTTGTGCATTCTTGAAATCATCCACCTTCGGATTGCCCCAGTTTTTTTTCACAAATATTCTAAGTAATTGACATGTCATCCATTCGAGCATCTACAGAACATGCCAGTAATGGCCCTAATATAAAAATAAATTAGGATCACTAATATTATATCCTAAGAATCATTTAGGAACAAAATAATGTACGTAATATTAACCCAGTTAGTGTTATTCTATTGTATGGATTAATGTTGCTATTTGTGCTACACCTGGGAACAGTTTGCTATCAGAAATTTCAAGATCGAACAAAACTGACACATTACAAAAATAGTTTATTGCTCTGAAATACCATCTTTTCCAGCCCAACTCTGCAACAAGAGCACGTCAAGGTATGCGGAAATGAATACAATAAGTGCTACAATATATAGTCAATACTATGATATATATAGATATATATGTGTGTGTGGGAACATGAATGTATAAGTCCATAAAACTTCAGATTTCCCTTGATGCCTTTTGTCACAATCAGTGTGAAAAATCCACTGAAAACAAAGCAATTGATGAAGAGATATATTTGTAAAAATACCTTTTTCTCTACTTTTCTATCCTTATATTTTGACGTAAAAGTGTTCTTCTCATCCCAGCTTAGTTGATTTTCAAAATTAATTTCCAAAACTAGCACTCGAGACTTTTGCTGAACCGACTGTTCAGTATTCATTCCGTCACTTCGAGGTATTAGAAATTTCCTTGGCATATTTCCAGGAACCACACCATGCATATCAGACTGGTAAAGCACAACTACATGCAGTTGTAGGCCTATGTTATGTTAAAGTGCCATGCCCAAGCTCACTTTCAACATATCACAACGAACCAAAAAACATTAACCAAAGAAACAAATATTCTTCCAGTGAATGGTAGAACTAAAAAAATCTAATAATCAATTACCAACTTTGAAGAAATCAAAATATAATTGCATCTATTCAGAAAAACAACTAATGCACAAACTTGTATTTACAAGACTTGAATACAAGATGAAATGAATGTGCAAGTTTATATCATAAATATTTTTTCAGAAAACTGTAGTAAATATGCAAAATACCCGGTTTTTGCTGTGAGGGCATTCCACTGAACAAAACTGAACGTTGTGTAGTAGTTTTCACTTCAATTCCAAGACTTCAGTGCTTGATCAATCTAAATACCAAGAGGAAGAACCGGAGGAACGGGGCAGGCTTCTCTATATCGTTCCATAAAATAGAGTGCAATGAAGAGCTCCCTTAGAGAAAGCATATTGTCCCCATCCTGGTTAGATAAATCTGAGAAATTCTTTAAAAATAATACATGATGCACCCAAAAAAAACCAAGAGTTAAAATCAGGATATTGTGATGGTGATGTCACACAAACATTTCTTTCAAAGTCCCCATTAAAATCATATTTTCTTTATAGATATTTCATGATAGAATGCATTGCAATCCCCAAAAGATGGAACCATAATATCTAATGATTAGTTGTGATGATAGAATTATTGATTGAAACAACATAAAACACATAATGAAATTATCATTAACAAATTCACAGGCTGACTAATTTATTATTTCATACAAAATTGAGAACCTTTATAAAAGTATAATGTGTCAACCTACATGTGTATATTAGCCTTTAGAAATGTTACATTAAATTCCAATTTTAACAATCCAACAACCATCAATGTATCGAGTAAACTCACATAACGACTTAATTAATTGAACACTTCAGTCAAATAACATATAAATAATCATCAATTTTAGATTCTCATTTGTCTCTTCAATGCTTATCGTAAGCTTCTAGATTAGGAAAATATCAAGATATTGTTCACCGATGATTTTACCATCCCTGTTGTTGTTCACCTCACAGAAAACCTTGGTATACCTTTGAACATCATATTGTATCATCCTTGGAAAGGACAGTTGGGTGTTTCCTCCAAGGCTTGAATTTGTTGAACCAACTCCAATAGATACATGCACTATTGATGTGCTCTGTGATTTATATAGCTGATTGTGCTTAGTCAGAGCTAGAGTAGGTGCAACTGGTGTTGGTACAACAACCATAGAAGATGAAAAATTGTTGACTAAACACAGAGGCTAGGAAGATACAATTTGTTTAGATTGAGAGGGGTAGCAGAAAAAACATCTCCACCGAAAATTGGATCTAAAGAAAAACCATTGCCATCAAGAGAAATGCATTAAACATCACTACTCCTTAAGACACGCTAGATTTTATGTTATCTTGTAGGCGTTTCGATTGGACTGATGGAAATAACCCTTCTTGGAAAGCTGAATTTGCTAGCTTGAAACCATCATGCTTGAGTCACAAGGGAGAATTTACCCCTAAATTTGAACATCGTGCGCAACAGAAACATTGCTAATAGGTCCAACGGAAGTTGGTCGAGCAATCATTGAACGTGGTAACTCTGCCAAAGCACTAGAAATTTTTGGTCACCAACCTGTTGTACCAACTCCAGGAGTACCAAGGGAATATCCCTACAAAGAGGTTAGTGTTGGAATGGTTGGTAGAGACACAAGCTATAAAACATATTATTTCTTGGAGGCACGTCATATTGAGTAGCTCCCACACTCGGTTTTATCGTGGAACCTCTAATGCTCACTGAGGGAAGAACAGGAGATGGTGTAGCCACCATGGGTGGTGCAATAATTTGAGATGCTGCTAGTCGACACAAAGCTACCCTGACAATATCTTGTGTCAACTCGCAACCACTCTGTGCTACTATTACTAGCTTTAAAGTAATGTAAAACTATGCCCTTCCAATGAAGCCTATGTCATTCTGATCAGCGTGCATCAATATCTGTACAGTGCATAGACATAATGATTATATAATGAAAAAGGAACTGAGGTCATTCAACTTCAGATCCATCGATGCATGTTTCTCGCACAATTTCGATAGTCAATGGATCTTGCTCCTTCTCAACATCATATTTTGTAAGATCTTAAGCTATGGTCCAAACATCATAACAATGTAATTTTGTTGAATCAAAGCATCCTCGAATAAGGAGAATTTGAACCCTGGAAACAAAATTAATTGTAAAATTGAGCATCAAGTGTTTCATTAGTTATTATAGTAACTTTGTTATTGTGCATGTGTAGCTGTCGAAGTCTAGTAAGTCAGTGAACTCATCATTTATAGACTAATGGGATATGTACCATTGTCATTTATAGTCTAAAGCTATAGCTAATTTGAATCATATGATATATCTAGCGGAAATATGTATGATATGCGATAATGTTCATATAGTTCACTCAAGGGGGACATGGACAAAGAACATAATGCTCCGACCGCTTTTCAAATCCTTCAATTCATAATATAAAAATGCAAATTAAACCAATTACAGAATAGAAAACTCTTTTCTTGCATGGTATGCTAGTAAACTAATATAACAGTTTAGCCTATCTAATTTCATTGCCAATAAGGAAATTCCACATCTAGTGCATTTGAAACTACATTTTTAATTTTTCAGAGGAAAAAACATTGGTTTGTATTCGTTTGAAACACTGGAAAATAAATGCTACATTTGAAGCTACATTCGTGAAAACATAAATAGCATATTTTTAGGTCCACTTCGATGAGTGATGATTTGGGCGAAAATCTTGAAAACTGGGTAGAGTATTTGAATTCAAGGAATGAATTGAAGGAGAGAAAGGGTTCATTAATCAGAAAATACATCTTTAAGTATATCACAAGAAATTAGGAAGTTGCAAACAGACTCCTAAATTATAGGAACAAATCCTAAACTAAGGAGATACGTTACAACTATGTAACCTTTTCTCCATTAATACACAAATAATATAATTATTTCTCACTCCCCCACTTAATGGAGAAAGGGTTATCCTGAACTCCTAACATCCCTCTAAACAATTCAAACTTTACATGTGCAAGAGGCTTAGTAAAAATATCAGCCATATTGTCACAAGTTTTACAATATTCAACAAAGATTTCTTTTGACTATAGTTTCTCTCTAACAAAATGAAACTAAGTGTCAATATGTTTGGTGTTTTTATGAAACACTGGATTGTATGGTAGTTTAATGGTGCTCTGGTTGTCGCTTTTAATGCAAGTTGATTTTTTTTGTTCTTCTCCTACATCAATGGGAAGCCTTCTCAACTAGATCGCTTCACATGTGGCTGCACACAATGCTTGGTACTCAGCTTCACATGAAGATAAGGCTACAATACTTTTCCTTTTGTTGCTCCATGCTATGACCCCAGATCCTATGCTGAATGCGTAACCTATGATAGACCTTCGATCATCCAGGTTACCTTCCCAGTCTGAATCTAAAAAACCTGCTAGAGTAACATCAGATGTGTCAGTGTATAAAATACCATAATTACTAGTACCACAAAGATACCTCAACACGCTTTTTTCTGCAACCCAGTGACTTTGAAGTGGCTTAGACATAAATTGGCTCAACACACTAACAGAGTATGCCAAGTCTTGTCTAGTTGTTGTGAGATATATCAAACTCCCAACTAGCTGTCTGTACATAGTGGCATCCACCTCCTTAGTGCCATCGTCACTGCACAACTTCAAATTTTGCTGCAATGGTGTTGCTGCTGACCTACACTGCTCCATGATGAATTCTTCCAACAGACTTCTGGCATACTTTCCTTGAGCAAGAAAAGTCTGTCCAGTATCTCTCCATACTTCCAATCCTAAACAGTAATGGAGACTTCCGAGATCTTTCATTTCAAAAACTTGTGCCATCATCCATTTGATTTCTTTGAGTCTTCCTACCTGATCTCCTTGGTAGGGGACTTACCTCAAATTTGTTTGCTTCAGATTTATTCAGGCTCACATTATTGATTATATCACCTTCTTCCTGCTCTTATTTTTGCTCTTGTTTCTGCTCCTGCTCACGTTCATCCTCGCTGATTTCCTCCATCAATAATGGAATGTGCCAATCATCATCACTGTCACCCTCCCCTTCTTGAGCCTGTTCATGAAACACTACATCCCTGCTTGCAAATATCTTATGAGACTCTGGATTGAATAACTTATATGCCGTAAATTTAGTGCCATATCCAACAAAGATGCATTTGATAGCTTTAGGGTCTAATTTCTTCCTATCAGCTTTGGGTATATGGGCAAAGGCTTTTGACCCAAATACTCTCAAATGATTTACTGCTGGTTTGATTGCACATAATGCTTCAAAGGGGGTTTTGAAGCCAAGAAATTTGGTGGGACTTCTGTTCTTTAAATGGACAACAGTGTTAATAGCTACTACCCAAAACCTATTAGATAGATCCTTACATTGTAACATACTCCTTGCGCACTCCACTAAAGTTCTGTTCTTGCACTCTGCCACTCCATTCTGCTGTGGTGTGTGAGGCACTATAAACTGCTGAACAATCCCATGAGATCTGCAGAATTTCATGAATTCCCCTAACCTATATTCTCCCCCTTGATCTGAGCAGAGAATTTTTATGCTTATTCCTAACTGTTTTTCCGCCAAGGTTTTAAATTCTATAAAGTACTAGAAAGTCTAACTCTTTTTACTCAGAAAATAAACCCATGAGCATCTAGTGCAATCATCAGTAAATAAAAGAAAGTAATATGCACCACCTAGCGACCTCATCTACATAGGTCTGCATATGTCAGTATGCACTACTTCTAGAATATCTCTCTCCTTGCTTCTATCATGGACAGGAAACTCTTCTCTATGAATTTTTCCTAAGGCGCATCCATCACAATTTAACTGAGTACTATGAAAGACAGGGAGTCCCTCGACCATACCTTTTCTCTGTAATAACATGAGGTCCTGCAAATTCAGATGACTGAATTTCTGGTGCTAGAGTTTCTCGGCTATCGATCCAGCTGCAACCATTTCTTGCTGTGACATACTTTTTACATCTAGTCTATATAGGCTCCCTACATGCATGCCTATTGCAACAATCTCTTTCCTGCAATCCTTTATGACACAATGAGTCTTGAAGAATTCGACTTGCATATCCTGATCAATTATCATGGATACAGATATCAAATTTTTCTTAATCCCAGGTACATATAAAACATTTTTAAGATGAGTAATGTCACCATTTGGTAACTTTACCAGAATATACCCATACCCTTTGATCTCATATGCACTATCATCTCCTAAATAAATTTTTGATCCATATGAACTTTCTTCAAGAGTTTCAAAACATTCTTTCTTACTTGTCATGTGAGAGGATGCACCAGAATCGACATACCAGATGCAATACTCATTAGATACTGAAAGGGCACAGTTAGCTATGAACAGTCGAAATTCGTGGCTAAGATCTTCATCTTATTCAACAAAGTATCCTCTGTGCTTCGACTTCTTTTCCTTTGCATGATCTGCCTGCTTCTTAAGGCATTCAATCTGTATATGACCCTTTTTTCCACAATAATAACATCTTCTTACAGGATTATTTATAGACATACCTCTATAAAGAATCTTCTGTGATGTACCTCCTCCTCTCTGTTGTTGTTGCTGTTGTGACTGTAATTGCTGATGTGGCAGATTCCCTCTGAATAATTGTCGTTTTTCCATCAAAGCAAGATCATCGCTCTGCGGTTTCAAATTCTACCGCCGCTCTTCTTCTTGCAGCAAAATCCCTGTTCATTCTTAAAATGTAGGAGCTTTCTCCCTTGCCGCCAATCCAGTGATGAACATTTGATATTCATCCCTCATCCCATTCAGCGTGATTGTGACAAGATCAGAATCAGACACCTTCTCTCCAATGTCTCCCAATCCGTCTTTCAGATCTTTAAATCATGCAATGAATGCAGCAGTGGTCTCACTTTCATCCATCTTCATTGAAAACAACTTGCCTTTGAGCGCCATAATCCGATTTGTGTTCCCGGTCTGATATAGACTTTTGATGGTCATCCAGATCTTAGTGGACATTTTTCATTCTCTGATATGTGGGATAATGTTGTCCTTAACGGACATCTTCAACAAAAAAATTTCTTGTTTTTCTCTCTTATCCCAATCTGGCTCCTGAGTAGTCATTCCTGTGATAGAATTTGGTCTCTGCTCATCTCCTGTAACTATCGCCCATGCATTTGCACCCTCAAGCAAGGTCTGTATCTTAAACTTACAATTGGTGAAGTTAGATCCATCAAGTTTGCCAGACTCATGGAGATATGATTCCGTAGTGTTACTCATTCTGAACTGATCTACAAATAAATGAATCTACCCAACTGATCATACACTAAAAAAAAATCAATACCTGCCAGATCCTGAGCACCGATCTGCCACCGTTCTGCTGGTTCTCCTGATCCACCAACTGTATCTTAGATTCAAATCCAGCAATATCTGGAAAATTTGTAAATTGATCTTTCTCCTCTTATTAAATCAAGTATTCAATACGCCATCAACAGACAATCTTGATCTGCCTCCACTGGGAAAATTCAATGTTTCACAAGACGACCACAAAACTAGTCCAATCTACCTCTCCTGGATAGATCCACAAATTCTCTGATCTACAACTTATTGCAGATCTTCCACCGAAGGCGAGGTGGCACCTTTTCACGCGAAAAATCCACGCCCAGAAGAAAAACTACGCAAGGCCCAAAACTAGCACGGATATCTCATGTGCTTCCGCGCCAATCCCATGAGTTGGCGTGTTGGCGGGGGTATACACCTAACAGTCACGCTGATTGCGCTTCTTGGTGCAACTGTCAGCAAAAAAAGCACGCCAACCCCGTTCTTCTCAGAGATTAATGAATCATCTGAGACCGTGAGTCAGGTGTTACTACAATCCACCTGCTCGACCGAGCACAAAGCTCCCATGTACACGTGGCCACAAAGGCACTTTTATCCACAAAGGTGATTCAACCACAAAGGGGATTTATAAAAAATCACGCTCACCCAATATGAGCTTTGATACCAAGATAAAATATACACAGAATTGAAAAGAAGGAGTTGTAGCTCTCAGGTGAGTACTGCACCTGGAGACTACATTCAAATGGAGAGATCACTCTACATTCATTAATCAGAAAATACATCTTTAAGTACATCACAAGAAATCAGGAAGTTGCAAACAGAGTTCTAAATTGTAGGAACAAATCCTAAACTAAGGAGATACGTTACAAATATGTAACCTTCTCTCCATTAATACACAAATAATATAATTATTTCTAACTAGGGTACCCATGTAAGTATTCACTTCGGTTAATTGAGCAAGGCTTTGGAGCCACTGATCCTGCCATCGTGGTCTAAATCTTCTTTGCCAAAATAGGCATTGAACAAATCGATGTTTTGTTGGAGATCCACTGAAGAGATCCTCCACATCTTCTTTGTGAAAATAGGAGCTGAAAAAATGAATGTTTTGTTGGAGAGCCAATGAAGAGATTGTCCACATCTTCCAATCACTCAACGCATCCAAATTCAACCCTGAAACACTAACTTCTAGTGAATCACTCCACCATTTCATGTGAAAATACATAAAAAATCTGCAATGAAGACTGAGTTCAGTCAATTCTATGACCGTGAATCGATCTAGAGATCCTAAAGGTCGATTTGATGACCTGCACATGTTTACATATAGTCACAATGAATATTGGAGATCAATCTTGGTGTGCTTCCATGCCCAACGGTTCTTCTGGCAGCTCCCTTTTCACAACTCTTCAACTTTCTTATACACTATCATACCCCTAAGTCAGGAAGAAAACACGAAAAAAAAATGAAATTTAGATGATTTTTAAAGTTACTAACCAATAATTATTTCATTTTTATATAATGTTCTTTTATATAAATTTTAAAAACATTACATTTGATGAATATATAAAAATGTATTGAATGTATATTTTATTATCTTATTGTATACTTATTTAAAAAAATACATTTTAATTTTCAAAAATTTAAAAATAATAACTAACCATGTTGTGAGTTATAGTTTTAAAAACATTGAGATTTTTACTTTATATAATTAAGAAAAAAATTATAAATATATTTTTATTAATGTTTAATTATCTAATAGTATGTTGTTACGAACACAAGTGATATTTAGTTTTATAATTATTAAGTTATATTTTAAAGCTAATTTTTTTTTAACAATGTATTAACCCTCCATAACTCGTTTTGATGTAGTTCATTATTATGGTACTAAAAAATGAATCTGACTAGTCTTTCCTTCGCTTAAACCCTTCATAACAAATTTCGATGTAGTTCATTATGATGATACTAGAAAATGAATCTAATGAGTCCCACCCACACATTGGTACAATTCTACTCAAGGAATCATTGATCTTTCTCCATGAATCAATAATATTGTACCGGGAAACACCATAATGTATGGCATTTATATTTCCCACAATTGCAAGAACACCATCAATCATTCTACATGATAATTTTTCTCCGATAGTGTTGAACTGAAGATGCCAAGGCCCTCGTGTAGGAAAAATAATTTCCGAGCACCACCCCCCCTACACCCCCCCCCCCCGCCCCAACAATAATATATCTAACAATCTGTCATGTTGGAGTGTGGTACCCCTAGTCAGCATATAGGAGTGCATGGGAACAAAACCTCATAATGCAATGGGCAGCCAATGGGAAAGATTAGTGCATCAAAAATGGAGTCCTTCATTACATATATGTGGATTTCTAATATTTATCATCAATAAAATGTAGATTTGAGGGGGAATTTAACCAAAAAAAAAATTGATTGAATTTTCGTACAAAAGGGTTGATTCAACTTCAAATTTTGATACTTTTTGTTTAGTCACTTTAATGTCATAACATATAACTAATGATTTACAAGTCCTTGTCTCATTTCATTTTATTTTATTTCAATTGTGAAGTGGCGAAGCCTTGAACCAAAAATCTTCATAGCTAATTTTTACAGAGTATGCATTGCCTCATTTCCTCTCATTTTACTTCAATTAAATTGAGCAACTAGGCATTGAGCCCCAAATCCACACAACGAACCTTTGCATACTACAAAGTCTATCTCTCCCTCATATTACACTTGATTTAGATATTTTTTTCTTAAAAGAGAAGAAATGCCTCAATAAGTACCTTGCATGTTAACTTATCATCCATTCCCATTACATTTCCAAGCATTGGCAACATTAATAAAATTTCAAAATTCAATTTCATGCTCATTTTATGCAATCACCACGTTACATCAATTTGAATTAAACTATACAAACAAATGAACAGTAATTATCTTAATTTTTTTCATTGATTCTAAATTAGCAAGCAATAAAAACGCAAATGAATGTTTATTTTTAAAGTACAATCATTAAAAACCTCATCAAAGAATAAACATAGGTTAAAATATTCAAGAAGCTGAAAATATTGTTGTCATGCTCTAGAATAACACTATTTTTAGAAGCCCAGTCTAGATTTTACCACAAATGCAAGAACCAAAGTGGGGAGCCTATTTGAAAGTTTTTATAACATGATGTATTATAAGAATTTTTAAAGAAGCACACATTAATACACAATGTTTTTGTATATATTCTCATTCCAGATGGAGAAAAGTACTCATTACGCTATTTATGACATCGGTAAGAACTATTACCCACCTACTTTCAAAATCGTCATGGACATTTACAAATTAAATAGGTAGTGATGAGGCTATCTATGGTCAACTAAGAGTTACTCCCCATATTTCCAAACTATAATGTACATTTGAGCTATTACGTTTTCAACATGCTTTGTATGATGCAACTTATTACAATTTTTTATTATATCTATGTATATATTATATGAATTGACGTAATTGTAAGGTGCATAAATTCCAAAATAGCTGTCCAAATTCCAATGTTACCACTAACTTAATTTTTTAAGTAAGAGACAAATTTTATTGTAGGAAGCATGCATCAATCAAACACTACTCTACTCACAGTTTACAAACCCAACCAGTTTTCGCATATACAAACACATTCAAGACTAATCCACAATAATAAATAATGCTCAAAACAATATCCTAATAGGGATCAAACTACTAAAAAAATCTCAAAATAATACCTTGATAGAGATCAAACCACTAACAAGTGATAGTAGTCGAGAAAAGTGTTATCACACTTTATGTGTGATAACATTTTTGACATGATGCTCTTCCAACAAGAGGCCACCTCAACATTAGCACAATTAGCACCCTTTATGTGTGATAAATTTTTTGACATGAAGCCCTCCAAACAAGAGGTCACCTCAACATTAACAGAATAAAACAGTGATGTCTCAATAATTTATAAATAACAATAATGATAATAATCACATTTTAGGGTTAGGAGACCCCTATGAGATCCCTTAGTTTGTCGGAAAAGGGACCCCCTTCCAGGAATTTATTTAACTACTAAAATATTTAGAGGTGCACATAGTCTACTCCACTTGATATTTTAACATGTGACCTCTTACAATAAACACATTTTTTTTTAACTATTAGACCCACTTAAACTATAAATAACATAAGTATTTTATACTTGATGTACAAATGGAAGAAAATATTCAAAGATCACTATCATTGGGTGGGAACTTAAATTTATTGGTGATTTTGAATGCATAAATGTCCCTAAATTATGCAAAGGAAAAATAAAATTCCATTGCTTCAAGTGCAAGTTGACATGCATGGAGCAAAAATCCATAAAATACCTCAACCCAGAAAGACCTCAACCCTTGATAGGTTCGATAAAATTTGGGATTGGGAACTCATTGTTTTGTTAATTTGTATATTCAAACAAAATTCCACATATTGTGAGAAATACTATAACAAATGATGGACCATAATTCAAAAAATATGAAGGTAAAACTAGCATAACGAATAGATGTGTCATTCCAAAATTGAGACAATCAAATATCCTTAACAATTTAAGAACTATGTCGATTCTCATAGAGCCCCCTAAAGTCCACAAAGAGCAACACCATAGAGACCAAACTCCTATATGAAAGGGATTTCAGAAATCGTGATTCTGTTTGCTCTTCAATTGAAGAAACTACAATTACCCAAGTTTTGAAGGTGGACGAGGGTTCCAATAAAAGTAGGAAGTCTATGTTAACTTGATTTGATAACATATCAAGGTACTTAGTTCATTAGTAACTCTAGTTAATACTTTTACCCATACATCTGCTCGAATATTTTTTATTAAAAACTTTTATGGAGTAAATGAAAAAATCATGCATCCCTCATAATGACCTTATCTTTCCTTAGGGAGACCCTCTATAGTGTAACCAAATGTGTAGGTTTTACTCATTAGAATATTGATTATAATCTTCAATCCTCCTGCCCCACACATGAGGAAATTTTTCATATGAGTAGGTAGGCTATATAATATGTTACTATTTAAATTCATTTATATGCTACACTTAGGATAGCTAGGAAGGAGTATATTGATGACACGAAATTTCTTTTTATCCTTTTAAAATATTTCTTCAATAAATTATCTTCTTAACACAATCTCATACTTCTCACACATTCAATCTGTTTGTAGTGTTTTTGTTCAACACTTGCTTCCATATTCACTGGAAACTTTTGAAGTTATATATTTAAGTTACAACTCTCAGAGGGTAGAAATTTTATTTCTGGTTTGGATAATTTCAATTCTTTGAAATATATATTTAGTGTTTCGTATATGGTATTGTGCTTTCATCACCAATATATGGACCATAATTAAGGTTTTATTTGTTTTATTTCACTTCATTTAGAGATCAATATATGAGAAGCACAAGGATTAACCTACCTAGAAGAGATACCACGTTTTCTACCTTATGGTTTTCCAAATGTAGAAATTTTACAAATTATGTGCTTCTTATCCCTAAAATATTAGTTGGTTGATGAATCCTATGGGAATATTAATAAAGAACTTTAATAACCTATTGTTATGAAATGGTTTTTTGTGTTTCTTCATTGTTTATGAAATATTTATAGGCCATTAAAAAAAATAAAAAGGACAAATCCCTAACTATAGACAAAAATTAAAATGATGGAAAAAAATTTCAAACAAATGAGATATCATTAAAATTAAAATTAAAATAATTTTTAAAAACCTAGAAGAAGAAGAAGAAAAGAAAAAGAAAACCTTTGAGACTCTGATGATTGTGCGCCTTAAAATGTTTTGGATAAAGCTTCATTTGAATCATTCTAACACATGGAGAAAAATCCAAATTGATTGGTTATTTAACAACTTCCTCAGCTTCCCTAATTTTTCACATTCTTGCTTAAAAATTGAATGTGAGAAAATTACGGGGAGATGCAAAATAAAATCATATGGGTTCTCTAAAGGGATGAAACCATAGTTTGAAAATGAGGTCAAGGGTTTGAGATGAATGTTTACTATATTTGGTGGTGGAAAGGACATGTTTCTTCCTAGGGAAAAATTATTGGAAGGATTCCAAGGATTTGTGTCAATTCAAGCCCATATATTCCTTTCCTAATTTCGTAATTCCCTAATGAACGCGCGATGTTGAGAATAATGAAGTCAATGTGTTGAGACTTATAGACGCACTTCTCTTTTTATCCCATTAGGTGGATGATGACAATAGAAAACTGCTTAAACATGTGCCTATTCTGATTTCGAGAACTAGTAATAGGGGCAGTTGCATTATTTTATTTAGTTGTGAAAGCACCAGAATTGAAACTATCTATATCTCAAGGAGTCATTTCACCAGCAAAATATCGAGCATATTTAGGTAATAATAATTCTATGCATGCAGTTGGAACATAGAAAAAATTAGCAGCATCGATTCTAGTATATGAATGAATGGCCCCGATGGAGGGAGAAGATTATTTGGATCAAGTAGATTCAATTCCATTTCCCCTTTGAATTAATAATAGTCCCTTATTGTTAGAGAAGATCTATACCTAGCAATAGATTTCATGATTAAGTTTCCTAAGAACCTCATTGAGCAACAAAGATAAAGGTTTAACTGATGGTGCAACACTTAAAAATAATCACTACTCATGTCTTCATTCTTAGAGTGTGGACTCAACAAAGCAGCCTAGAAAATTCAATTAGGAGAGATCCTCATCAATCCATAATGAATTTGGATCAAGGCCTATACCAAATTCATTATCATTCTGTTCATTATTTGGTTGCACATCAATCCCTAAGCCTTTCCTATTCTGGGACCCTATAGAAGAGAAATTTTCTCTATGGGATGTGATCAAGGTTATGCAAGAAAATAACTAGGCATGTTAGAGGGAATCCATCGAAGAACACCAACCATTCACCCTCATTATGTCACCAAGTATGTTTGGGACCAAGAAAACCATGAAATGAGTATGAGGCTGGATGAATACTTTCTCACATATCATATAAGGTAACCATGCTATGACCAGTCATTGTGATGCATTGACAAGGAGAAGGATAAATCCCCTCCCTCTGTTTTTACAATTATGATTAATGGTAATAACTTTAGATTCTTTAGCTCAGTGGGAGGTGTCAAATTCAAGTGCTTCAAGAAATTTTATGCCCCATTCATTCTGCATATGAGTTTATTTCTTTTTCTCAATTTGTTACAATGGTAATACACCGTGCTTAAGCTCAACTTAACACTGATTTTTTTTCTATAACACAGTTTTCAAAGTCCACTTGAGCTTTACTTTATCAACTGTACCAGATATTCAATTTACCATTTTGGTCTTGGATACATTTACCAATTTTATAAATGTTGGTTTCTAAGTCAACCAATTTCAAATTTTTATCCAAACAACTTCCTATTTCCATTCTGGAATAGGAATAGTATCTAAAAATTTGGTTTGATACTTAGGTTTCACTGTCTCTTATCAACATTTTTCACATAGGATTTCCATTTCTCCTTCCTCATACTAGGTCAAATAGGTTCTACTTTAAATCTTGAATTTAATTTGATTTACTAGCATGTCCTATCTAAGAACATCTATGATCTTATTCTAAAATTTCTGCTGTATTGGGGTCATATTATTAATGTACCCTTTGTTTTCGAAATTATGTGTTCATCCTGATTTGAAATATCTATCAATATTTCACTATATTGTAGTTTTTATAGGATTTTTTACCTGCTTTAATACTACACCTGTTCTAATTTTCCTCAATTATTCACAGTTAGAACTTTCATTACACAAATATTCTTTAAAATTTTAGGGAAATTCTTCGTTAAAACATCCAAAATCTCTTTTTCTTCTCCTTTTTTAGTTTTGAAGTTTATTTCAAACTCATTAAAGAAAGACAAACACCTATTTTGCTTAACATTTTTCATATTATTGAAGAATTTATACTCCATCTATATGTGTTCTGGAATTAAAGCCCTTTCTTACTTTACAGGTAATTTTCTTTATTGCCTGCAACATACATTTCAGTAGAAACCTCAATACATACCCAGTATAATTATGTTCATCTGTCTAAATTTTTCTTCAATCATATGCTATAAATGAGTAATAATATTACCTCTAATCCTTCTTCTCAAGCCTTAGTACCACTTACTATTTCTCAGATTGGGTTAGAGTATTCAAACAAGAGTAGTTATTAGTTTAAATCTTTTAACTGTTCAAGCTATTTTAACCCTTTTTCAGTCAATCTATTTTTCTCTCTCCTTGTTGCTATGGAGATATTTTGGTATAGGTTAAAATTAAAAACATGTTTACCCATCTCTCTAATTTTTTTTCAATACTCATGGTTTATTTTAGGACTACAATTCAGTTCATTCTCACTTGAGCATTTTCTCATTCCACTACTCATCCTTCATTTGAATTTACATGACTTAACCACTGAAATTTTTATTAAATTCCTTTTTGTTAAGTCTTTCACGCCACTTATGTCTTCTAGAGTTTACAGAATTGTAAAAAAAATCTCAATTGTTCTTTATGTCTTCTAATTCGTAATTTATGCATATTGTTCTTTATACATTTCTTCTTTATTTCTCATTTTTATGATATGTTATTGACCATCTATCCTAAGTAGAGAATATTCATTCTTGATTATGATTTCAAGTCATTTTCCGTACTCTATACTTACTCTGAAGGTTCCAAGTTTCGTTTTGACCAACATTACCAGTGCTTCGAGTAGGGATATACTTGTTCTTTCATAGTTTCTATTCAAAAGAATTGTATCACTGTAGTTTTAACTCTTACAATATTGGGTTATTCAGCCTGTATACTCTAAGGATTGGTGTAACACATGGTTTAATATTCATTTGACAATCAACTTCCCCTTTAGGGGGATATGTGAAGAAATTCATCCAGAACTATCTCCTTACTCTCTCTGTTGACTGGTAAAATTTTCCACCATTTTATTTTTCAGTTTGATGTCTTAATTCTACAACATACATTTTTCAACCTTTTCTTGTTGTCCTTTGTACTAACACTATTTCTTTTTTCCACCACCATCGATACCCTCTATTGTTTTCTTTTCACAATTTAGCAAGCGTTTTAGATTTTATAATTAGCCCATTCCTATCAACACCGCATAGGAATTGAAAAATGAACCATTTAAATTTAAATAAGGTTTTTTATACTTTTTTACCTTTTAGCAGTCTCGAGAAATCTTATATGTAAATTCTGCACGCAATTCCAGATTGCTGGAATTTTCTTTCTTTCTTTTGCTAAACTACATCTAAGTTCATCAACCAAAAAATGTTGTTTATCATTGATATTTGTAACTTTCTTTTCAATTGTCTCTAGCCTCCTTTTTCCTACAATAGATTTTATATTTATACTGATAGAATGTCTATAATTTACAGTTATGTATAAATTTCTTGTGCAATTTCTATTTCTAAAAGTAGTTAATCCACGATAAGTGGTTCCCACTTCATACCTTCCATTTTATTCTCATTACTTGCTAATCATAGTTAACATTATCTCTTAATTATAAATTTTTTTAGTATTATTGCTTTACAAAATTTAGTAGACATAATCCCTCATTCCTCTCCTTATAGCTAGTAGGTAAGCAGTTTTTAACATTATCCTACCCTTGCCTTTTCTTTTAGTATATAAGGAAATTAGTGAAGCCGGTTGATGAGTTTGGTAACAGCTCAAGCTATTCCAACCTAAGGTCCTAAAATTCTTTGGCTTTGTCATTCTATGATCTGTCATTCTGATGTCTGTTACTAATTTTAATTTGAACATCCTTTCAAGTGGCATTTTTCGCACTTATTTTCCTATCACTACAAGGTAGCCTTACATTGAAATTTTGTAAATAAGAAACCCGATTTTCAAGTTTTTATTCCATTCACACTTGAAATTACTTTACCATGTTTAGAAGCCAAGCTTCTGTATCTTCCTCGTTCTCTCCATCATAAGAGGGAGGATTGAATTTTTGGAATTCACCCTGTAATTCCTTATTCCTTCTAGACTGTTGTCTAAAGGTTTCATCCTCCTCAAATTCTTCTAAGTGTTTTTTTAGTTGCATCACTTCTTTTTGCATACTAAGCATCATAGCCATCAATAGTGCAATTGAAATTGGATCTGATGGTTTTTATTCACCACTCAAATCTACATACAGCTCATCCCCTTTATTCATGGCTTGCAGCTGTATGGTTCTGCACTATTTCACTGTGAAAAAGGTAAACATTAGTGAAAAACTATTTAAATAAACAATTTACCGCAACTGATTTTTTCTCTAGTGTGAGCACAGATTATGGCCCAGTGTTTTTAACATCGGCTCCGATACCATTTGTAACATCTCCCTTTTGAATTTTTTTTCCTAAATATAGAACTAACACTTTTTTCCACTTAAGATCATATTTTTTCTCATCATACTCTGATGTTACATCCGCCATATAATTTACATTGCTTTATAGATACATGTCCTTAACTTAATTTCATGCTGCTAAGGAATAATGCTCAACTTATGAAAAATCAATTTGATTTCTAAGATGGAAGATTCTTCCTTATTAAATTTTCCCATATTAGGTTTTATTTATATAGTTATAGTCTCCTCATCACTATCAATACAATTTCTTATTTGATAATAAAATCAAGAACTTAAATTCCCCTCTTATCCACATACCCTTACCTCCAGCTTTTCCTACTTATTTCTATTCATAGCTATGACTTGTTATATATATATGGTAACATCTAGAGAAATGGATTCAATATATAATACCCTTAAAGGTATTTATCTTATGACCAAGGATTTTAAACCCATACACATATCCTTCAACCCATACCCATAGAGTTTTTTTAATTTGACAGCTATTCCATATGAATTTAGTATAAATCAAGACCCACTTTGATTTAATTATTACTATTTCTTGACCATATTTTTCTAATGGTTCATATTTACATATGTGCTTTTGGCCTATATTCATTGTTTAGCTCATATGTTATATTTTTTAACCAACCACGTGGTAAGGCTCCTTTATAAGGTTTCACTTTTCCAAGTTTGGTCAACCCTTAGTATTTAAAATTTAATACAACTATTAATTTATCTCATTTCCCAATATAAATCTCTTTAATTCATATACTTAATTAGATTGACATTTCAAGCTATAAACTAACCTTTTAGCATATTATTCACCACTAACACGGAACTCCACTTTTAATCCTATGTATGCATATAACATGATGATTCTCTCTCTCTCTCTCTCTCTCTCTATATATATATATATATATATATATATATATGATATTATTAATAAATCTTGAACTCCTTATTCCTAAATTATTTCTTAACATATGAAACATATTTATCCCCACAACATATGAGATATGTTTATTAATACCACACCCTTCAGTGTGTATTTTCTTACCTTGTAATGCACGACAGTTTAGACTTGATATAACTATCCGTAGTATAGTACTCTTGGGTTATTTATTATGGTACGTTTTCTTGGGCTCTACATTTACCATGTTATGGTTGACATGAATGGTGGCATTACTATGATTTCTCTACCATATTTATTCCCACCAACCAATACATTATTGATATCTCTCAGGATTTCCATTCATTTACCACATGGTACTACATCAAATGACTTTATCATACTTGGATTTCCCGTCGATCCACGGGAGATTTCTCCAGAGATGGATCTTCTACACATGGAGGATGGCGATTACACCTCTCTTAGGGTTATCATCAGTTCTTTGACATTCGTTTTTAACTTGTTTTCATTTGCTGGAACTCATTCTCATTTTACGCATTTTTAGCACAGAGATAACTCTGTTACAACTCAAAAATCAAACAGGTAGGTCATCCTCAGCTCCAAACCTATTACCTGACCATGATACCCATGTTCGCTCTTTCGGAAAGGAGTAATTGGTTTCACACAGAAGGTTTCTCCTGTTTTCTTGTGAGGTAAATTCTTTGCACTATATCATTGTTTGCATTTCATAATTTTTGTTTTATGTCTAGAATCACTGTGATTACTATTTTTTTCCTCATTTAATTTCATTACAGTGTTTTTTGCTAGGACCATGACAAATCAACTTTGTTCTTCACTGCGGATTTCTGGTTAGGATTTTGTTTTTACTGTTATACCCTCTAGGTAATTGACTGTCATATTTTCATGGCTATTTTATCCTTATTTTGTTTCTTAGTTTCCCCAATTGACTCTTTCGAAACCCTTGTTTTACTATAATTTGATTTTCAATTCAACGTATGAATTTATATTTCTTGTCAGTTCTAAGTTCTAAAATTCTGAAGGTGTCGTTTTCGCTCTTGAGATTATTATTCTATAGATCCTTCTTCTTCTCCCATTAATGTTTCCCTAAAAATTTTTGCATTTACCTAGTCTAGTTTGGACATGCACTGAGATGTATCGTTATAATATGTCAGGACTTGATCTAAAATTTTGATATACTCTCATAGATTTATTCCGAAGTTTTTTGGTTACTTATTTCAAAAACACCCTCTTATTCACCCACTCTAACAATGTGTATTTGAAATGCGGTTGGGCATTTACAAGACCTCTCTTGCTCTTCCTAGGTTTGACATGGGAAGGCTCGAAGCACCTACAGGTATTTTTTACTCTACGGGTTCCCTATTTATATCGTGGTTCAAATTGTGACTTCCACACAGTCTTATTTGATTAGTTTTAGGCACAAGTTCACTGCGTCTAGTTTTTTTTCTTTTTCAGAATTCATGATTATCTCTTGCTAGGTCTAAACTAGCTTTGAGAAACTCTCCTCCATAATTAAATTCTATCGGATTTCAATTATAATAATAATGCTATGAGTTTTATAAATTTAGAATTTTTATGTTAGTTTCTACTGTTACGACCATCTCAATTACCTTATAATAACAATTTCTTCTATCACGTTTCAGGTACAACATCCATTTACATCTTTCAAGTAATCATGTACTTTTTTAAAATTTAGTGTAGAGTATGCTTTTCTTATCACAGGATGTTTATAAATTATTCCTAACTCATCGCATCTACTTTATGCAAGTATTTAATTTTATCGCCTTGCGATTCACGCATCTATCGAATTTTCTATTAAATCACCTTAATGATATCTGTTCTTTTCAATTTGCTCCTGCAAGTCCTTTGGGAATTTCTTAAGATATTATGCCAGCATAAAGGCATGAATAGAATCCAAATTATGTATAAGAGACAAAGTTCCCTATTTTTATAATTTCATCGTACACATTTTAGACTATGGACTGTAAGTTATCAAGATTTAAATCCTGATCTATATGACTTTGTATTATTTATACAGGACTTATTTCATATCGGCAGTGATTTATGTTCCAAACTCTCATTGTTTTTATCAAACACACTTTTATATTTTATAAAGATTGCTCAATTCTTCTTTATAACTGATTATTAGGATAGTCTTGTTATTGACAATTTATTTCTCAAGTCTAGTACTCTTTGAAATTTGTATAAATGGTTAAATTCAATATGTACTATTCTATTTGTTTAATTCACATTCACTTAGTACATATTTCATTCATGAGTACATTGTTCATTTACAATTCCAGCTTAAAAAATCACATACTATAACTTTGCATGAACTGCTTTTTTATTCTCGTATTTATGGTAGTATCCCAATAGAGTTGTTTACATGTAACAAGATATATCTCTTTTTTTTCTGTCTAGTATATCTGAGTTAATAATTTACCATAATTATTTATATTACAACATAGAACGTCAGTAGGACTATACTGTATATTTATTTCGGTATTATTTCTCTGATGGAGTTTACTACTTATTAAATAAATACTACACTGAATTATTGACTCAACAAAAATTTCCTGAGAGTCACCTAACCTCAGATATAAGTCTGCAACAAGACTTAGACATTCTAAGAGTTGGTGCTCTTTAAATTTATGTCTGTACAACAACATAGAAAAGAATATTTTTATTATAGTCAAATCTGCTAAATGTACATTACCTCCACTACTGATTTTACTCAACCTTAATCCATGACATGTACATAAAATTAAACTCCAAAAATTCACATATATTTTTATTAGGTAACCTCATCAAAAATTCATAACAGCAATAAAAAAATAAATTAAAATGAAATTAACTCGTGCATACCACTCAAGGTAGACTAGGTTACTCCCAACGTTTCAGCTCCCCCCAAGCAGGGATCAATTTCTTTAGCAATAGACAACCTATTTTCTACCCAGAATCTACATATATAAGCTTGCTTTCCCATCAGCCTATTTCCCTTAATAGCGTCTAGTTAAATCGGGATGTTGCTTTCCTGTATGCCTAGGATTTCTTTCTATTTCTTCCACAAAAGTACTTTAAAGGTAGCTTTTCCTCTTTCTATATTTATTCCATCTCTTCCGAGTAATTTCCTCTTTGCTGGGATAATTTTTAGATTTTTTTCTCCAATCTAAATTGTTATATTTAATTAATTTCCTCCAAGGATTTTTGGAGACTCAGAAAGTCTTATGATCCTTATCCATCCTCATGGATCTGGATCCATGATCTCTAATCATTATCTAGTCCTTGCACCATTAATTCCTTTTTCATGTTATTAATTTTAAATTAATAAAATATTTCCACAATTTAAATTTTCCCTCGGATCCACTTGACCCTTACAGTGTTTGGTTGCCTATTATTAAAAGAAGATAATTAGGGACATTACAGTAACCATATTCCATCATTTCCCATTGATGTCAAAGGAGGAGAAAGAAAAAAAAAATATGAGCATTGACATCAAATATGAATCCTTAACCGGCTTCAACATTAAATAATCATTTTAAAGGAGAAATAAAAAAGAGAAAATAAGAGTTCAACCATAGTACATCAATAAATATATTATGTCTATAGGTGTTCCCATCAATGCCAAAGGGGCATATTGTTACACATATGTAATTGATGTTAAGTTATGTAAATATTTTTATTTCAAGCTTAGGGGGACCCAAGCCGAGGTCGTCTAGTAGGTGGTCAATCAGGGTGACTTGTTTAGTGATCCCACTAAGATCATAGAGTAGAAGGGCAATTAGATTGTTTGAAGGGTTTTCATGACACTCATGTGGAAATTGCATGTGAATTACTGTTTCATAGAACAAAATATGGTTTTCCATTAAAACCACCCTTGTAATAGATAAATGGCCCAAATCAATATTGTGCACAAAATGTGTGTGGTGGTTCTAGTGGGTATTTGCATGTGATGGATCCAATGACTAAGAACTCCTTAATACAATGACCTAGATCCATATCAGGCTCACACATGCATGGGGGTTCAAGTAGGAAATGCACATAATCTGGTATCTTGTAGGAAATGGAAGATTTACAATGTGGAACCATGTGGAAAACAGGTGGTATATTTGAGGATGTGGTAAAATAGGTGAGCTACACATGAGGTTCATTTTCAACTGATCTGGGCAACTAATTTAATGATTGGTAAGGGACACATGCTAGGTACATGCAAACACTCAAACATATGGTAGAATTTGATGGGTTGAAGCAGATGACTTGGAAGGTGAACTAGAAATAGTGGGTCCCGCATTATGCTACTAGGGCATGGGGCACTATAGTGCATTTTTTTATATAAAAATTCATGGTCAATATCTAGTATGACTTGGAAAGTATGATGTGGAAAAGATTACTTGGAAAAAGGGCCGCATGGTAGGTTGTTTTTGGTCCACCATGGACTGAAATGACAATTCATGAGGTATCAACAAGGTTTTCTTACTTATTTTTATGGCTAAAATTCCCAAAGGCCAATATTTTGACCCAAAGTTAGCATATGTAATGTATAGCCTAGTGTGGGCCCTATGTTGAGCTATCTTAGTAAAAGGAGGTCAAAATGAACATGTCTAAAAACAATATTATATGTGGAGTCTGATGTGATGAGAAATTTTCCAACAATTGTAGGCAAGTTGGATATTTTGTTCAAGTATTGTTCGTATACTAGATATTTATGAATGAAGCACACCTAGGTAAGATGCAGATAATATGAAGGTTATAACCTATAGTCTTAGGTGCTAGAAATTAGAGAAAAAGAGCTAAATAAATATCTTGTATGGATAATATGATGTTGTCACTTCCCATGATCATGAGTGATTAATCGTTTAACACATGGAGCTAAGGAATTTGAACCGTATCTTGTATGGAGATTTGGAAAAGGTCACATCACTCGATAATAGATGCTCATTTGTATTGAACTTGGAGACGAGGGCTTCAAACGATTTGCGATATTAATTAAGTGAAGGAGATGGTCACAAACCTCTATCATAAGGAGGTGAGGGATAACCTGTGAGGTTTAATCATCACTACACCACAAAATGCAAAGGGAAAAATGTTTTTGTATAGAGTGCTCCTAGTATGATGAGTCCGTGGTTACGAACATGGGCATATGTGACATATGTAATGAAATAGGGTTGGATTAATGGGAGATAACAATTTCACACCTTAGGAATATGAATTTCATTTTAAAAGGTCAAGAGTTGTGTGTAAGATGTGGAGGAGTCAAGGAACTATTGATAACAGTTTGGTATGTTGAAATGAGTGACCCAATCACCCTATGATATCATAGTTTAATTCCATGGAACCATACTGATGGTAGAAGAGGCATTAATCTATAAATACAAAGTTAAATGGTTGAAGTGGTTTTTTAGGCTACCTATATGTGAGGGTGACTGAATTATCAAAGAGGTTTGCAAAAGTTTGTGCGAAGAAGAGAATTTGTTGCATACATCGAATGTTGTAATAATACAATTTGGCTTTAGTAAGGGTATTCTAGGAAGATGTTTACTTTTACAATAAAAAAAAACTTCATCAAGTCAAAATTACATTCTTGGTGGAAATTTTTTGATGAGTGGAAAATTAAAAATCTTCAGTATCTTAGATATTTTAACCATGTTTTGCATAACTCACCATTTTCAATACCATGATAGGTCTCCAACATTTCAAAATTATTATTGGTAATTGGTTCCTAACCAATGCATAATATTTATATAAGTCTTCTTTGGAATTAAATTAGATCCTCCATACATTTGCTACTTTTCACAATTTTTTTTGTTAATTATAAGTATCACAGTAAATTTAATACTTCCATTTATATCACATTTAATTAGAAATATATTTTAAATTGTATTTGATATGTCTTCATATTTCTTTGATAAAATTTGTTAATCCTTAATCTAATAAACATCTTTAATTATTTGGGTAATATGTATTAATTATAAAAATTATATTTACTATGAGAATACAAAATGAAAAAAAAAATAAACAAAACAGAAACATGCTTTACTCATTTGTTGATTAAATGTTCCTATACCCTATATATTTAAAGATTAAATATAACTATATTTTATTTAATAATTTAGAAAATAAAAATACAATATATATGCTTGAAATTAATAATTTATTTATATTTATAAAATTATTTAAAAAATTACAATATTAATAAGTAATTATATATTTAATTAAATAAAAAGTTATTTATTTGTAACTCTATTTATCGTTACAGTAAATTTTTAACAATTAAATTAAAATAATTTTCAAATAATTAGAAGTAAAATTTAACCATGAAATAATTCAAATTATAAATTCTATGATTCTTAAAAAAAAAAAAGTTCAAAAAATTAACTGATGTAAATTATCTTCAAAAATCTGACCGTTTGGCAATTCAGGTCGCTTTTGCAGTTATGTCAGTCAACAAAAGTGCTTTTCTTGCAGCCAATAAAAAACATGACCGTTGAATACAACGAATACTTCTTTTGTAGCGATGGCAGTCCAGAAAAGGTTCTTTTATTGCACGGCTGTGCGGTCAGCAAAAGCATGGCCATTGAATCCAACGAATATTATTTATCTACCTTGTCTGAATCTCCGCCTTTTCCCAACCTCCTCTTCCCATGGCTACCTTGTCTCGACTAATATGAGTTTTGCCTGGTGTGGTATCATTTTGGTCTGTATGAGTTTTGTTTGGTTTGGTTTGCTCGCCTGTATATGTTCTTGTGTACACAGTATGTTGTGCGGTATCTGTATGTGGTAATGGGTTTGCATTAGTTTTTTTCGTTTGGTTTCTGGAATCATTGTAGTTTGCATGAGTTTTGTCTGGTTTGTTCTAGTTTCTGCATGTGCTGCTTTGCGCAGTACTTTCTAAGGCGTGAGCAAGGATTCTATTGCAGCTAGATTACATAAATTTCGTTGCATTTCTCTGTTACATCAGGCCAATGAGTGGGATTAGGAGGAACTAAATTTATTTGGGATGACTGTTGCAGTATGAGGATTGTTTCGGCTTTTTCAAGCTGTTAAGTGGGCGATTGTGCATAAGCTAGCACAATGGAAAACAGAGACTACCCCTCTCTTGGTATGTCGCCAAAGGATTATTGCCTCCCGCAACTGCTGGAAACTTCACACCCCCGAATCGACATTCATGGCACTGAATTAAGGAGGCGTGTTATTCAATTCTCATCGTTTTCAGTTGTGGTTAAATTTTATATAGTCTGTATTTTTTATATGGTAAAATTGTTTATAGTTTCTGTGTTTCTGCCTTTCTTCTTTTGTCGTGTTTCATTAGTTCAATTTTGTTAAATGCGTACAAGTAACCACCAGATCACTTCAGAAGGATTGCAAACACTGTAAGTCAGGATTTAGGAGAATGATAAGATTCAAAACAATCCGTATAATGATTTAGGAGGATCATCTACTGGATCTTTTGTATAAAACTAAAGATATGAAAACTCTTTCCAAGGTTTCAAACATGGCTTTAGAATTATTGCTCTGCATCTATGATCTCTTGAGGAGTTTAGCTCACGAAGGACTTGTTTAATTAGTTAGCACTCTTTACTTCCGTAGGAATATGTTAATCGTTGAAGTATATGCCTCTAAAAAGAACATGAAACAGGGTTGGAGCAGAAAATACTTGCTACCCTTAAATCTTCATTTCTACCGATTTCTGTGAATTTGTCTTTTTCATTTAAACCGATAAACCGATATTGTCCTTCACAGCTTCGCCGCATAGTCCATAGACCCACCACTCCAACATACAGGAAATACCAGTGTGCACTCCAGTGTAGCACTCACAGGCTCCGAATTTGACCTCGCAACCCTTGGTAGGATTCGAACTGGCGATCTTGCGAAAGTAGAGAACGGCGGCAGAGGCCGTTTAGGTTGAGGCACTCTTGAAATATTGGAATTCTCAGGGCGCCTCCTTGAAATATTGGGATTCTCAGGTCTCTTTTAGTTTTTAATTATTATGTCCGTTTTCTGTAATAATTATGAATACCTGTGGTTTTCAAAATCAGTTTTCCCATTGCTACTTTTCTACTAAAGAAAATAATTTAAATTAAAAATAATTTTAAATTATATTTTTATATTTTACAATTTTATTTTTTATTTATATTTAATAACTCTATATGGAAAGCCTTGGTACTGGAAGTGCTAACTGTCTATATAGTATATATATAAATATAAAATGAAAATTCTATGCTTTATTAGTAGTAATAGCCAAAGGGCAGATCCAAAAAGATTAAAACTGCAGTGTAATATTTATCTAGTTGGGAGGGTGTTATGCAGATGGAAAGCAATTGTTATTGATGTATATAATATCTTGACTCGGTGTGTTTGCATGGTGACTAGATTCAATGTGTATTTTTATTCTCTTCAGTAAGATTTATGTATTATAGGTTGTCTGGTATATAAAATATTATTAAAATTAAACAACATTTATCGATAATAGAGTTAGATTCGGCAAGTAAAAATAAACGTAAATAGGAATTTTATAATGTTTTCGAAGTACTTGAGCTCCCTAATGTAGAGATCCTAGATTATACTGCAATATATTCTATTCATATTTTGTGATTTGTATTTATATCTAATAAAAAATTAATTTTTCTAGAGATTTAGACTAACCAATTTCTTTCCAATAGTTTAGAAATATGTTTCTACATTTTACAATTACTTTTTTTCATCTATATTCCATAACATTGTACGTTAAATTTATTTTTTATTAATATATATATATATATATATATATATATATATATATATATTAATATATTCCATAACATTGTACGTTAAATTTATTTTTTATTAATATATATATATATATATATATATATATATATATAAATTAAATGTTAGTAGATTTAATTTATTCTAAACAATTTTTTTTTGTGATATTTAATTTTTAAAAAATACTATTTAGTTGAATTTATTTTTAATATGATTTTAAAATTTAGGTAATTAGTATGTTATTAACTTTTATACTATATTTTATTAATGGTACAATGTAGTATGGTATATTTGTCTAATTTAAATAACATAACATATAATAAAAATATGTTTGCATTTATGTAATCCAAAGTTACAATGTATTTATATTTAAATCTATTGCCCTTCAAATGTGTTTTATTAAATGTTTTAACTACAACATGTGTGTGTCTATATATATATATATATATATATATACACACACACATGTTGTAGTTGAAACATTTAATAAAACATATTTGAAGGGCTATATATATATATATATATATATATATATATATATATATATATAAGAATTTAGATTGTGTTAAAGTAGACTAGGTTACGTTAGGCTAGGCTACACTAAACTAGGATAGGCAAGGTTTTTTTCGTGAAGATAGAGTAAGCTAGGTTAGTGTGGTCTAGGATAGAGTAGGCTAGGCTAACCTAGGTGAGACTATGCTAGAGTATGTTAGATTTGTCTAGGCTATGCTAGATTAGAGTAGACTAGGCTAGGCTAGGCTATAGTAGGGTAGGATAAACTAGAGTAGAGTAGGCTAAGCTAGGCTAGAGTGGGTTAGGATAGTGTAGGCTAGGCTAGACTATGTTTGCCTAGGCTAGAGTAAGCCAGACTAGGTTAGGCTAGGCAAGGCTAGAGTAAGCTAGGCTAGGGTAGGCTAGAGTAAGCAAGGGTAGACTAGGCTAGGGTAGTCTGGGATAGGGTAGTCTAGGTTGGAGTAGGCTAATCTAGGTTAGGCTAGGCTAGGCCAGACTAGGCCACGCTAGGCTAGGCCATGCTAGGCTAGGTTGTAGTAGGTTAGGCTAGGCTAGACTATTGTAGGCTAGGATAGGCTAGGATAGAGTAGGCTAGGGTAGGATAGGTAAAGCTAAGCTAGGCAAGGTTAGGCTTAGGTATGTTAGGATAGTGTATGTAAGGCTATGGTAGGCTATGCCAGATTAGGCTAGTGTAGCATATAGTCTAGGCTATCCTAGGATAGGCTAGAGTATGCTAGGTTAACCTAGGCCACACTATGCTAGAGTAGGATACAGTTGTCTAGGCTATGCTAGATTAGAGTAGACGAGGCTAGGCTAGGCTATAGTTGGGTAGTCTAGACTAGACTAGAGTAGGATAAGCTAGGCAAGAGTAGGTTACGATAGTGTAGGCTAGGCTAGAGTAGGCTAGACTAGGTTAGGCTAGAGTAAGCTAGGCTAGACTAGGCTAGGGTAGTCTAGGCTAAGGTAGTCTAGGTTAAAGTATTCTAGACTAGGTTAGGCTATGCTAGGCTAGATTAGGCTATCCTAGGCTAGGTTATAGTAGCTTAGGCTAGGCTGGAGTAGGTTGGCTAGGCTCGCCAAAACAAAGATACACTATTATAGGCTAGGATAGGCTAGGCTAGGCTAGGCTAGAGTAGTGTAAGGTAGGATAGGCTAAGCTAAGTGAGGCTAGGTTAGGGTTAGGTATGTTAGGATAGTGTAGGTAAGGCTATCATACACTAGGTTAGATTAGGCTAGGGTAGGGTAGGATATAGTAGGCTAGAGCAGATTAGATTTGGCTACGCTAGAGTATGCTAGGCTAGGCTAGGATAGCCAAGAGTAGGCTAGACTAGAGTATGCTAGACTAAAGTAGGCTAGGATAGACTAGGTTAGGGTAGGCTAGAGTAGACTAAGGTAGGATAGGCTAAGATATGTTAGTATAGACTAGGATAGGATAGGATACAGTAGGATATCCCTGTATAGATTAGGTTAAGTGAGGCTAAAGTACAGTAGGATAAGCTACGCTAAAATAAACTTGCTATATAAGGCTAAAATTTCCTAACCTATAGTATGCTAGGTTCGGAAATGCTAGAGTATGCTAGGCTAGGCTAGGAAACTCTATGCTAGACTGGGATAGGATAGGTTAAGCTATGGAAAAGGAGACTACAGTAAAGTAGGCTACGCTAGAGTAGAGTAGGGTAGAACATGCTAGGTTAAGCTACGATAGGTAGGTTTAGGTTATAGTAGGCAAGGTTGTAGTAGGTTAGGATATGATAGAGTAGGTTAGGCTAGGCTAGGGTAGGCTATTCTAGAGTGCACCAGGCTCTGTGAGGCTAGCCTATAAGAAGCTAGAGTAGGCTTAACTAGGCTAGGATAGGTTAAAGTAGGATAGGGTAGGCTTGGGTAGAATATACTAGCCTACGGTAATCTAGGCTAGAGTAGGCAAGGGTAGCCCAGCAGGGTTGTAGCTAGGAATGGCTCCTACCAGGTTAGGCTAGGCTACATTAGGGCTTGATTAGGTGTGATATTCCCAATTAGCCCAAGCGAGTGGGAATATACTACCTCATCTCAATAGTTTTTTTTATGAATAAACCGTAAAGGGGCTCAAGAAAACACCTAATCATCAAAATAAATCGTTGCCACAAGTGAACATGTGAAAAAATCAACAAAGAAATCGGGAGCATTCACTCAAGTCAACCAGACTCAAATCAACAATGTTGTCTAGATAGAGTGAATCTCCAAGAGGGACAACACAATTTTAGTTGGAGGCTTTCATGTGAATGCAAATGCAATCATTGAGATGGTTTAGGGTTTGACAAGATTTTCATCCTATAAGAGGAAGAGGAGGACAACAGAAGAAGGTTGTTTATTGTGTGTATTTCTGAGTATATTGTTTGTTTAGACATATACCATTCTCTGTTGTTTAGCTCATAATAGTGCTACTTAGCACTTGGGTGTTCCTATGCAGGAATGCCACCTCTTCCATTGAAGATTTATTGGAAGGGTCTTGTTGATCTCATCAACTATCAGGCATTTGGCCAAGCTCATCTTCCAACTACAACGCAGATCCTGTTGAGGGTTTGGTTGTCCTTGCAAGCTGCAGCAAGTGGAGTCTAGATCTGCTCAGATCTAGGCCATTTTAGGGCCTCTTTTCACTGGGAAAGTCTTCTATCCCATGGGCAAGAGAGTTATAAACCTTTGGAGCTGATATTTCATACCTTGGCATCAAGCCAACTCAGTGTTTCAATCTATAGCGCAGTTTCCCTTCTAAGACTGCGTTATTTTCAAGGAGGAAATTGCAGGGTGTTTGATCCACTTTTTGAGGAGAGATCTCTGCTGTTGGGGCTATGCCCTTCACTTTGGTGATCCATGGATTAGCTTGATGATCCATGTTTTGTATAGATATGATCTAATCCTATTATAAAAATCTTCATAAATTTCTGAATAATATTGCAGATCTGCTACTTTAATCTCATAACTACTCTCTATATTGCATGATTTGATCAAAACCCCAAGGGGATCTTGTAAAGGAGCCTTTCTAGTGTACAGTTCTGAAATGGATCTGATATTTTGTACATAGATATTCTCTAGATATAGAGTGTAATATACAACTGCTACATCTCTTACAATAACACTATTAAGCTATTTTTGCAGTCAATACATGTGTTGCAACCCTCTTTCTTGAGGAGTTTCTTCTATTTTGTCTTCTACATTCTGTTGTATACTGTAAGGGCTTTATCATGGATCTGATTTGCTGTTGTTTATATAAAATCTGATCTCTATTATTAATCTCCTTCTCATGCTCTCAAAACTGCATTATTTCTGAAGTAGTTGTTGCACATAGCTGCAGCCCCTCTCTTTGGGTGTTTTTCAGCTAGACTAGGTGGTGGGAGGTTTGTTTACCTCAGCTAGTTTGATTTTTTTTTGCTCTCCTTTTGGATCTAGACCCTAGATCCACTAATCTAAGGGATCCAGGAGCTGAAAACTCATTTTAGTGAACAAATTTCCAAGGAGTGCGTTATTTCAGCAGGCTTTGCTGTGTATTCCCATTTTGGGATATTACAGTGGTATCAGAGCTCCTTTCTTGGCACAACCTGTGATTTCATTAAAGAACCATAGCCAACATGAAATCATAAGAATATGAGCCTCTTACTGAAAGGGAGAAGAGGTATCAGAATAGAATCCAGAACAAATTTGATTACACCAATGATGATCAAGACAAGGGTAAAGCCCCTGAAACTGGAAGTGATAAAGAAGGAGAAGAGTTTGCAAGAAATATTTTGGTAGCCATGAAAGATCTTGATAGAGAGATCAAAGAGATGAGACTAGACAGGCTCAAGGAGTCTCCTAGGAGGTTTCATCCCGGTGAAAGCTCTGGCACGTCTCACCACTGGAATGATCAACCAGTGAACCAGCCACAAGATCCACAACGATCCACTATGCCTACTTTCTTGGCTATGGAAAATGAAGGGCTTCATGAGCAAGCATCCCTTGAAGACTATTTTGAATAGTATGAGTGCTAGAATCAGAGATTCAAGGACCACCTGTGCTTTCAAGAGTTTTGTCACCTCAAGGACAAAAGAAGAGAAAGGCATCAGTATAGAGATGGTGGATTCACTCAGAATCATGATCGACATCACTCTATGGGCATATTCTTTTTACCCAAGTTTGATGGGTCATCCACTAGTTCTGCCAAGGCATGGGTAGAAAAGTTGGATATATATTTTTAGTTGAATAGAGTCCCTGAGATGGAAGCTATCAAGATTGCAGCACTGCACTTTGAAGGTGAAGCACACAACTAGTGGTTCCATGGGTTTTCTACATTGGGCCATGCCAATGTGACTGCCTGTTTTGAATTTACTAGAATACTGGTGGAGAGGTTTGACAGAAAGGATCCAGAAGAACCTTTCACGAGCCTTGCAAAGTTGAAGCAGTCAGGTAATGAAGAATCTTACATCTTTGAGTTTCTGAGGTTATCTGTTATGGTTCCTAATCTATCTGCATCAAGGAGGGTGTACATGTTCATCGATGGCCTGGATGAACCTTTGCATGGGTTGGTTAAATCTACCAAGCCTGCCACATTGTAGGATGCCATTGAGAGGGCTAGAGACCTTCAAGATGCCTTGCCAAAAGAAAAGGCAACCTTTCAGAACAAGCCCTCTTACGTTTCTAAAGGGAAGGAAGAGAAAGCTGCTCCTTCCAAGAAGAGCTCATTCAAGAAGCCTCTTGATATTGAAGTCCAGAGGGAGTTAAGGAAGAAGAGGCTATGTTTCACTTGCCAAGAATCATGGGAACCTAGACATAGATGTGCTGCTGGGAAAGCACACTACATAGAAGTCTTCTCAGATGTTGAGGAGGAAGAAGAAGATGATGAACCAAGGAGAGGTCACATCACTGACATTGTTGAGGGAGATCCATCACCATCGGGAGATGGGAGTGGATATTTTTCTCCTATTGGAGGAACTCTTGCATCCTTGAGGGGAGTACCTAAGTACTTGACCCTAAGAGTTCATGGTTCAATCATGAATCAAAGGGTATCTGTTCTTATTGACAGTGGGGCCACCCACAACTTTATTGATTCTCATCTTGTGCAAAGAAGGGCCATTCCCACTGATACCTGTGAAGGATTTTCTGTTCTAGTCCCATGAGATAGAACAATGCAATGTAGGCATTATTTCCCATCACTTTCAGTCACCATGGGATCCTACACTTTGGTGGATCACTTATTTGTAGTTGACATACCAGACACCAATGTTATTTTGGGTGTTCAATGGCTGATTACATTGGGGAAAGTCACCACTGATTGGGAGGATTTGCAAATGGAATGGGTGTAAAATAGAGTGGTACACCTCAAATTATCATAGGCATGCATTCTTACCCCTCACCTAACACTTCCACACAGAAAACAGAGATGGATTTTCATAGTGGAAGCAAGGACTCACTGTCCCTTCTCTAATGTTCATGAGATTCTTGCAAGGGACACTCTCATCTAGTGGAAAACCACCAGGCAGGCCACCAGATTCAGTTTTAGTGGGATATATCTCACTACTTGATGCTCCAAAATCAGATCCAGGAGGGAAGGGAGCATTAGGAGACACAACTACAACGCTGGAAGGCTTGAGCAAGCACCAGAAGGAGGGAGATTTTCCTCTCTCATCATCCTCACCATCCTTCATTTCTGATTCTGCGCTGTTGGAGGAGGAAAACGGAAGGTTTGTCCTTCCTACTTGTAACTTTGGCATAAGAAATGTTAAAGAAGAGATCAGCAACATGGCAGGCAATCCTATTGATGCATCATTAGCGCTGTCCTTGTTGGGAAGTGTAGATCTATATTGGAAATCCCAGCTGTTGGTGGATTATTCCAAGGATCTATACACTTGTTTGATGCTTGATGACCAGGTGCATGAAAAAGGCTATCTAGTCCATGAGGGACTCATCTATCATCATTATAGGATCTTCTTACCTAGAGCCTCCAAGCTCAAGGAGAGGATGCTACAAAGGGCCCTTAAGGAGTTATGTTTCAACCCAACCTATTCTATGAAGATCTACAACACTATCATGAGATGTTTTGAATGGGAAGGCTTTGGAGGAGAGCTACATCAACATTTTCTAGAATGCAAGAGCTATGCAGAGTTGGGGTAGCCAAAGGACTCTATGCAAGATTCATTTCAGTTATTTCTTCCTTCTCTTGAAAAGGGAGGAAAATTTGTGCGCAATTCCATGTATAGAAGAAACATTGATGGTGAAGAATCTGATCATGTAATGCAAGCTTCATTTTTTGATTTGATGCATTCTTTCACCATATTGTTGTAGGCCATTACTCCCAAGAGGAGTGTTGTATCATGTAAATCTCATGGCAAACATTGGGCCACTACAGTTTCTGAACTTGGCCACTCCCCTGCTATGAAAAGGGATATTATTTTTCATGATGGGTGCTTCCCAAAGGCACCAAACATATCTCACATCTTCAACCATGATGAGATAACTTATGTAGAAAGTAAGTGGTGGGAAGACCAATTACCATACCTTATCTGATGCAGGTAGGAGATGCACTACACTGGCACCCTATTTGGGACTTTGACCCACCTCCTCATGCTCAAATTTTTGTTTGTATGTATGTAATTTTGCTTCCATACTTGGATGATATAGTTGTACTTTTCATGGGATTGTATGGAGAGAGGATGGGCAGTTTGTATGTACCACATGGGATGGAAAATCTCTATGCACCTTATGCTACATGATTTAGAGAGAGTATTGGACCAACCATGTTTTTTTTTGTTGAGTTCTTGACTCCTTGTGGGATGGATTTTGTACATCTCATGATGATTTTGGAGGAACAGTTCGTGGAGGCTTGGATTGGTGAACACTTGGCTCATGATGAGATTTTGATCTTTGATGGTGTCACCAATGAAGAAGGAGAGGTGTTGCAGCACTCACCCTATCAGTTGCTTGAGGGCAAGCAACATTTTGGAGAGGAGGACTGTAATATTCCCAATTAGCCCAAGCTAATGGGAATATACAATTTTGTCTCAATATTTTGTTTCATGAATAAAACTGTAAAGGAGGATCAATAAAACCCCTAATCAGCAAAATAAATCAATGCCACATGTGAACATGGACAAATCTGGGCTATTTACATAAGCACACTTAGGTGTGAAAGAGACTGGAGCATTTGACCAAGTCAACCAGGACCAAATCCCACCCGTTGTTCAGATGGCCAATCAATCTCCCAGAGGGACAACACACTTAGTTGGGACCTTCTCATATGAATGTAGCTAAATCATTGAGGTGGTTTAGGGTTTGACAAGACTTTCACCCTATAAGAGGGAGAGAGGAGGACAACAATGACAACAAGGCTGCTGTTGAATGTTGATCATGGGTATATTTTTGAGCATATTTTCCTTTTCAGAGACATATACCCATATTCTCTATTGTTTACTTGGTATCAGTGCTACTTAGCACTTCGTGGGGAATAAATGCAGGATCCCACCTCTTCCATTAAGGATCTCTTGGAAGGGTCTTGCCAATCTCATCCGCTATTAGGCATTTTTTTCAAGCTCATCTTCCAACTACAAATACGTATCCTATTGAGGGTTTGGTTTTCCTTTGCAAGTCAGAAAGGGTGGAGGCTAGATCTGCTCAGATCTAGGCCATTTCAGGGCCTTTTTTCACTGGGAAAGTCTTCTATCCCATGGGCAAGAGAGTTCTGAACCTTTGGAGCTAATATTTCAGATCATGGCATCAAGCCAACTCAGTATTTCAAGCTACAACGCAGTTTCCCTTCCAAGACTGCGTTATTTTCAAGGAGGCAATTGTAAGGTGTTTTGACCCGCTTTTTGAGGAGAGATCTCTAGTGCTGGGGCTTTGCCCTTCACTTTGGTGATCCATGGGTTAGCTTGCTAATACATGTTCTGTATAGATCTGATCTGCTTCTATTGTAAACATCATCAGAAATTTCTGAATAATATTGCAGATCTGCTACTTTAATCTCATATCTATTCTCTGTATTGCATGATTTGATCAAAACCCCAAGGGGATCTTATAAAGGAGCCTTTCTAGTGTACAGATCTGAAATGGATATGACATTTTGTACACAGATCTGCTCTAGATTTGGAGTGTAATATACAGCTACTGTAGTTCCTATAAAAACGCTGTTAAGATATTTTGCAGCCAATACATGTGTTGCAACCCTCTTTCTTGAGGAGTTTCTTCTATTTTGTCTTCTACATTCTATTTTATACTATAAGGGACTCATTGTGGATCTGATTTGTTGTTGTTTATATAAAGCTAATCTTCATCATTAATTTCATGCTCATGCTCTCAAAACTGCGTTATTTCTAAAGAAGTTTGTTGCACATAGTTGTAGCCCCTCTCTTTGGGTGTTTTTTAGCTAGACTAGGTGGTGGGAGGTTTGTTTACCTCAGCTAGTTTGATTTGTTTTTGCTCTCATTTTGGATCTAGACCATAGATCCACTAATCTAAGAGATCCAAGAGCTGAAAATTAATTTCATTGCACATATTTCCAAGGAGTGCATTATTTCAGCAGGCTTTGATGTGTATTCCCATTCTCGGGGGGACATTAGATTAGGTTAGGCTAAGCTATGTTATCCTTGGATACAGGCGACCAAGGTGGAAGCTTAAATAAAGTAGGCTAGGCTAATCAAGGCTAGAGTACACTAGAATAAGTTGAAGTAGTGTGGGGAAGGTTATGCAAGAGTAGGTCATGTTAGGCATGTCTAGTGTAGGATAAGATGGAGTACGAAACACTAGAGCGGGATAGGCTAGGTCAGATAGGTGATGGTAGACAGGCCTAGCCTAGGCTACAGTATGATACGTTAGGGTAGAGAAGGCTAGACTAGGCTAGAGTAGGCTAGGCTAGATTAGGCTATGCTAGGGTATTTTAGAGTAGGTTGGCCTATGCTAAGCTAGGCTAGGTTAAGGTAGAATAGGTTAGAGTTGGTTAGGTTAGGCTAAAAACTAGTAGGCTATGCAAGAGTAGCCTAGAATATAGTAGCCTATGCAAGGCAACATTACGAAAGAGTAGGCTAGCACAAGCTAGAGTAGGCTAGGTTAGTGTAGGTTAGGTTAGGAAAAGATAGTGTACCTAGGCTAGAGTAGGCTATTCTAGAGTAAGCTAAGATTGACAAGGTTATGTTAGGGAAGGCTAGGCTAAAGTAGGCTAGAATAAGCTACATCATCCAAGGTTAGGCTAGAGTATGATATCTTAAAGTAGGTTAGGCTAGTCTACTCTACGCTAAAGTAGTCTAGGATAGAGTAGACTAGGCTAGGATACAATAGGAAAGTCTAGGCTAGGTTATGCTAGAGTATGCTAGAATATGGTAGAGTAGGTCAGGATATGTTTGGCTAATATATGGTAGGCTAGACAATGTTAGGCTAGGTTAGAGTAGGATATGCTAGAGTAGGTGATGCTAGAGTAGGGTTTGTTATCCTATTGTAAAATAGGGTAGGATAGGCTAGAGAAGGTAAGGCTAAGCTACAATAGGTTAGGATAGGCAAGGCTAGAGTAGGTAATGGTAGAGAAAGCAAGGCTAAGCTATGCTAGAGTAAACTCAACTAGGTTGAGTCAGGTTTGAATAGAGAAATTTATCTAATGTAGACTAGGAAACGAAAGAGTAGTGTAGGCTACGTTAGACTCTGTTATGGAAGAGTGGGATAGGCTATGCTAGGCTATGTTAGGATATATATATATATATATATATATATATATATATCCTCTTTGAGGTCAAAACCACTTTTTACATTACATACATGAAAAGTTACTAGATGAGTCAAATGCTAAGACCTTATTGGTATATGTAGGAGTCCTAGGGGTCAAAATATTCTTAGGCCTGATATAACATGAATAATATAAGCACAAAAAAATAACAATAACATTCTTTTATGCGTCATGAACATAATAATATCAGGGCTAGAGTAGTGCTATAGGAAACTAACAAGGCTATGCTAGACTAAAGTTTTCTATGATAGCGTATGCTTAAGTAGGCTAGGATAGAGTAGGATAAGAAGGGCTAGGCTAGGATCGACTAGGCTAGGTTAGAGTAGGATAGGATATATTTCACTAAGTTAAGTTGGAGTATGCTAGACTAGACTATGATAGGCCATAGTAGGCTAGTTTATACTACAATAGGCTAGGCTAAAGAAGGTTATGATATGTTAAGCTCAAATATGCTAGGCTAATATAGTGTAGGCTAGGCTAGAGTAGCATATATGTATGTAACAACCTAGGTATGACTATTATTTTGGCAAAAAATTTCATCCTAGGAGGTTTTTCGTGTCGCTGATTTATCTTTGTTTCTAAACACGGTTGATCGACAGAGTTTTTCCCTCCACCCTCACCCAAAGCTAGGGTGGAATTTTTCATCAATGTCTTAGCTGAGTCCTAATGTTTTATTTGAGTATTCTGTAAAATTCATTTGGCTATAATTTAAGCTAATTTTCTAACTTATTTTATTGTGAATCACTTGGTATACTAGATCATATTGATTCGCAAAATTGGGTGATAAATTGAGGCTCTATAAGGAATCGGTGTTTCACCTTTGAGGGTTGAAATAGTAATATCATGATGTAAACAAAATTTTGGTGCATGGTTGCTCATATTTAAAAACCATGAATAAAACATTACAGGGTGAAAAAATTATTAATACCATCGGGTTTTAATTAATTAAAATTTTTGCAAAACATAAATTAAAATCCTAAGCTAGAAATTTAATTAATTAGAGTAAAAATTAAAATCCTAGAGAAATTAATTACTCCATGTGGAAAAAAATTTGGGTCTTAACGAAATTAAATTTTTGAGGTGTTATGAAACCAACTCCAAAAATAGAAGAAAATAGAGATCAACACCTTAGAAATCAACCACTTCGAGGGGGAAACCTCCTTTACATTACATAAATGAACAATTCTTGGATTATACAAATGACAAAAACTCCATCTATATATAGGATTCCATGGGGTCACAATATAAGCCTAGCTAATCTAACAATAGTAATGTAAGGGCACAATAGTAATAAGATGGGGGTTACATGGGTAGAACAATAAATATACGCGGACTACACTAACAATAATAAGGGCTACACTAGTAATATAGGGACCTAACATGCCCCCTCTCCTTCAAAAAAAATGTTGTCCTCAATGCTTGAGTAGCTTTTGATGATACTATATAAAACTCTCATCCTCCCTTGTAGAATCTTCAGTGGTTAAGTTCTTCCACTTGATGAGTTACTCTGAAATTGATCGAATTCATACCTGTTGATTTCTATTTTTCATGAATGCTTCAGGTTCCAATATGATTTTTATTTCCTCGTCAAGTTCTAGCAATATTTTTTGAACTAGAAGTTTGTGACCTATAACCTTGTTTAAGCATGAAACATGGAAAACTGCATGAACTCGTGAAGAAGCAGGAAGCTCCAATTTGTATCCCATAGTACCAGTATTTTGCAACACCTTTTAAGGACCATAATACTTGGATATAATTTGTTAACTTTCTTAGCTTTCTATAAGGAGATTTGTTTGTATGTTTGTAGCCATAAAAATACCCATCTCACCGCGATGTTGATTTTCCTATTGTTTCATTTGATTTGTGTGAAATTTAGGTCATCCTTTAAGAGCTGTAGAAATTGTTGTTCATGCTCGATGTGATCTTCCACTGCTTGAACCTTATAATTTTCTCTTAAAAATGATGTGATGAACAGTGGATGATATCCATAAAGTGCCATAAAGGCACTATAAATGGGGTCATTTTTGTTGGAGTATGGAAGGAAGTCTTAAAGCACCATTCAGCCAGAGGTAACCACTTGACCCATTGTGTTTTTTTATCAGATACAAAACTACGAAGATATCCTTGCAAAAAAAAATTTACTATCTCAGTTTGACCATCTCTGTCGCTTACCATAATCTTTGGGTTTCCATGTAGCTTTGGAATTGTTTCCATAAATGCAGTAGCAATTTTACTTGCTTTAAATGGATTAGATAATGCAAAAAAGTGTGCATACTTGGTAAGTCTATAAACTATCACCATGATGACACTATTTCCTTCGGACTTAGGTAAACCTGTGATAAAATCCATTGAAATATCCTCCCAACGTTGACTTAGAATGGATAAAGGTTGTAGAATACCTAGAGTCTTAATTGTCTCAACTTTATTTTGTTGTAAAACCAAACATTCGGCCACAAAATTTTGAATATCAGATTTAAGGCCATCCCAAAAAAAATATTTCTTCCGCCTGTGGTAAGTTTTTAAAAAGCTTGAGTCTCCTCCTAGAGGAGAAGTGTGCAATTCCAAAAGAATATTTTGTTTTAGCTGGGAATTATTGCAACGATATAAGCAATATTTGTACCATAACGAACAATTTTTCCAACTAAAAGTATCAGATGTACCAAGATATTCCTGCAAAGTTGCGATGAGTGTCCACACTTCTTCGTCCTTCTTCAATTCATCCCTTGCTTTAGTTAACCAATCTGGTTGGATAATAGAAATGGCACAAAGGAATGCTTCCACCTCTTCATCCTTTCTTGAGAGCATCTGCAACAAAATTCAGCTTTCCTTTTTTGTAGATGATTCCAAAGTCATAACCCAACATCTTTGTGACTGATTTTTTCTACTCTTTTGAATATAGTATTTGTTCCAAAAAGTGTTTAAGACTATCATGATAAGTTTTTACCTTGAAGTGTCTTCTTAATAGGTAACATCGCCATTTCTTTAGAGCATGTAGTATTACCAACATTTCCTTCTCATATATAGATTTCTATAAATATTTTCCATTGATTGGATGACTTTCAAAAGAAATGGGTCTTCCTTCTTACAGTAAAACAACACTAATTCCATTTCATGAGGGATCATAATTCCACAATTAATGTTTTTGTGAAGTATGGCATAGCTAAGACAAGTGCTAGGAAAATTTCCTCTTTAAGATGTCCAAAGGCCTTAGTTGCTTCAAGAGTCCACGAAAATTCATCTTTCTTCAATAATGTTGTTAGAGGTGCTGCTATTCTCCCATAATTCATAACAAACTTTGGCATAATACCTTGTTAACCCGTGAAATCCTTGCAACCGATTTATGGTTTAGGGGACTTTCCATTCCTTAATGACTTTAATTTTGTTAGGGTCTACCTTAACACCCTCGTGAGATAAAATATGACCCATATATTCCACCTCTTGTACTCCAAAGAAACATTTGTAGGTTTTTGCATATAATTGTCTCTCCTCCAGTTGAGCATGATCCTTCCAATACCTGTTGTAGATTATTATATCATCAAAAAATAGAAACAAAAATGTTCTAATGAAGGGTTTGAAAATAGAATTCACCAACCCTTGAAATGTACAATGTGCATTGGTAAAGAAAAATTGTCCTATTTATGCAGAACGCAAATGTAATAAACATATAACCAAAAATACAGATGTAGGAAATAACACTTCATTTCATTAATATCAAAGAAATGAAATTTGCTTACAGACAGAATGGAAATAAAACTAGCTAGGGCACTGGTAGCTATCTCTGAGAAGAGATGTGGCGGCTACAGGCCTCTGAACTGAGTTACAATGAGGCTCGAGGGCCTATTTATTATTGAGAAACAATGGAGAACCCTCAACATCCCAAAAACCTAACCCTAGGAGATGAAGCGCCAAAACTATGGGCCCCGTTTGGGTAAATTGGTGTTTCAACTTCCCAGGGACGTAACTTTGGCATACTATCTTTGTTTGACGCACATGATACATCATTAGAAATCTCTATCCGAGGACTACAACTTGTATGGGCGCGATGCCCAAAAAACGTCGTTTAGGGCCTCAAAACGGCTCCGGAAGTTCGGGACCCAAAAAACTGCTAAAAATAGTAAGTTATGTCGAATCTGAAAAACTGAAAGAGACAATGGTGGGGGCCCAAGTGGAATAGGCTGGTGGCCACCAACATCCACTTGGATAAAAATGCATGACCAAAAGTTCATAATGAACCTCATGAGTTCGAAATGATGTTTTTGGAATATCTTCAATTTTAATTCTAATTTTATGATGTCCTAAATGAATATCCAACTTGGTAAAATAAATTGCTCCATATAATTCATCTAATAATTCATCAATCACAGGAATGGTTCATCCAATAAGACATCAACACTTGATAGCTTCCACAAAAGCTCATATTGGGAACTCATTATTTTGCTAATTTGTATATTCAAACAAATTGCCACATATTGTGAGAAATACTATAAAAAATGATGAACCATAATTTAAAAATTGTGAAGGTAAAAGTAGCATAATGAATAGATGTGTCATTCCAAAATTGAGACAATCAAATATCCTTAACAATTTAAGAACTATGTCGATTCTCATAGAGCCCCCTAAAGTCCACAAAGAGCAACACCATAGAGACCAAACTCCTATATGAAAGGGATTTCAGAAATCGTGATTCTGTTTGCTCTTCAATTGAAGAAACTACAATTACCCAAGTTTTGAAGGTGGACAAGGGTTCCAATAAAAGTAGGAAGTGTATGTTAAGTTGAGCTCATAACAAAACAAGGTAGTTAGTTCATGAGAAATTCTATTTAATAATTTTATCCATACATCTGCTCAAATATTTGTATTAAAACCTTTTATAGAGTAAATGAAAAAATAATGCATCCCTCACAATGACCTTATCTTTCCTAAGGAGCACCCTCTGTAGTATAACAAAATGTGTAGGTTGTACTCATTAGAATATTGATTATAACCTTCAGTGATCATGCCCCACACATGAGGCAATTTTTCGTATGAGTAGGTAGGCCATATAATATTTTATTATTTAAATTCATTTATATGCTACACTTGGGATAGCTAGCAAGGAGTAGATTAATGACATGAAATTTATTTTTCTCCTTTACAATATTTCTTTGGTATATTATCTTCTTAACAAAATCTCATACTTCTAACTCATTCAATATTTTTGTAGTGTTTTTGTTCCACACTTGTTTCCATATTCACTGGAAAATTTTGAAGCTATATATTTAAGCTACAACTCTTGGAGGTTAGAAATTTTATGAGTGGTTTGGATCATTTCAATTGTTTGGGATATATAGCTAGTGTTTCATATATGGTATTGTGCTTTCATCACCAATACATGGACCATGATTAAGGTTAATTTTTTTTTTCTTTTACTTCATTTAGAGATTAATATATGATAAGCACAAGGATTAAACTAACTGAAAGGGATACCATGTTTTCTACCTTGTGGTTTTCGAAATGTAGAAATTTTACAAATTATGTGCTTCTCATTCCTAAAATATTAGTTGGTTGATGAATCCTATGCAAATATTAATGAAATAAATTTAATAAATTGTTTTTATGAAATGGGTTTTTGTGTTTTTCATTGTTTATGAAATATTTATAGGCCATTACAAAAAATAAAAAGGATGAATCACTGACTATAAAAAAAATTAAAATGATGGAAAAAAATTTCAAACAAATGAGATATAATTAAAATCAAAATTAAAATAAATTTTAAAAAATCAAAATAAAACGAGGAAGAAGAAGAAGAAGATGAAAATAAAAAATAAAACCTTTGAGACTCAGATGATTATGCACCTTAAAAAAAATTTGATCATGATTCTTTTAAATCATTCTTAGACATGGAGAAAAATCCAAATTGAGTGGTTATTTAACAACTTCCTCAACTTCCCTAATTTTGCACATTCTTTCTTGAAAATCAAATGTGAGGAAATTACATGGAGATGAAAAATCAAATCATATGGGTTCTCTAAAGGGATGAAACCATAGGTTGAAAAGGATGTCAAGGGTTTGAGAAGGATTTGTAGTATATTTGGTGGTGGAAAATATGTGCTTCTTCGTAGGGAAAAATTATTGAAAGGATTGCAAGGATTTATGTCAATTCAAGCCCATATATTCATTTCCTAATTTTCTAATTCCATAATATAGACGTGGTGTTGAGAATAATGGAAGCAAGGTGTTTAAACTTATAGACCCACTTCTCCTTTTATCCCATTAGGTGGCCAATGACAATAGCAGATTGCTTAAACATGTGCCTATCACCATTTCGAGAACCAGTAATAGGGGTAGTTGCATTATGTTATTCAGTTGTGAAAGCACTAGAATTGAAACTATCTATATCTCAATGAGTCGTTTCATGAGCAATGATCTACTGTATTCAAGTAATAATAATTCTATGCATGTGGTCGAAACAAAGACAAAATTAGGAGCATTGATTCCATTATATGAATGATGTGCCCTGATGGAGGGAGAAGACTATTCTTATCAAGTAGATTGAATTATATTTCCCCTCTCAATTAATAATAGTTATTTCTTGTTAGAGAAGATCTATACCTAACAATATATTTCACGATCAAGTTTCCTAAGTACCTCATCGAGCAGCAAAGATAAAGGTTTAATTGATAGTGCAACACTTAAAACTAAACACTACTGATGTCTTCATTCTTATATTGTGGACCAGAAAAAGAGACCTTGAAACTTCAATTAGGGGAAACCCTCATAAATCCATAACGAATTCAGCTCAAGACCTATTCCAACTTCATTATGTTTCTCTTCATTATTTGGTTTTACATCGAGCCCTGAGCCCTTAATTTTCAAGGACCCTACAAAAGAGAAATTGTATATATGGGATGTGATCAAGGTTATGCAGGAAAATAACTAGGCATGTGATAGATAATCCATGGAAGAACATCAACCATTGACCCTCATTATCTCACCAAGTATCGTGGATAAGAAAACTAATATAAAGATAAATGAGATGGATGAAAACTTTCTCACATAATGGTAAGAGGATTAGAAAATTATGATTATTGGTAAGAAATTTAGATTCTTTAGCTCAATGGGAGGTGTCCAATTAAGGTGCTTCAAGAAATATTATGGCCCATTCAGTCTGCATATGATTATGGTTCTTGTTCAATAAAATTGAAAGGTGGTGTAGTTAGATAAGTTAACATGGATTTAGAATGAAACATAGTTCATATTCGTAATGAGAAAAAAATTATTGTGCTTCTCTATGCAGAGAGAAAACCTCATGAATGAGAGAATGAAAATGTAAAATATTCAAGAAAACAACGCTTTTGAGAAATATGAATCCATTCCCATGAGGATATTTCCATTGGATGATTGGAATAGAGGTAAGTGTAATAGGAAATTACATGAAAAAATTGAGAGTGAAGCAGGGTTCTGAAATCGTATGAGCCATTAATCAACGAAAAATTTAGAATTTCACGATATATATTGAAATATCGTTTAATTTGGACAAAATTATTAGATTTTATTGGGGTATGAAATTGAAAAATCCAAGGACTAGAATTGCACATGGAGAACATAACTATGGCATAGGCTAACAAAAACATATAAAACTTGAGAAAATAGAAGTGAACAAGAAAAATAAGAAAGTAATTAATTTTGAAAAAAAAGAATGCAACTATGTAATTAACGATTAGATTACATGCCTGCAATGATACAAGACTAGTGAAAGCCTCAACAATATTCCATATTCCATGTCAATGGTCATCTTTCATACTTCTAGTCTTAGATTAATGACTATGGGAACATCCAAGATAGTGAAAACCACAAATGATCTGGAGTAAACATGTTTAACCGAACTTATCATAGCCTAGTATATTTTGAGTAGCATAGCCTAACCTATTATAACATAGCATATTCTAGCCTAGCAGAAACTAGGTTAGCCTATTCTAACATAAAATATCCCACTCTAGTTTATTCTATGTGAGGATACCCTACTCTAGCCTAGCTTATCCCAGTTTAGTGTACTCAAGCCTAGGGCAGCCTACTCTAGCCTACCTTAGACTAGCCTAGCCTAGTCTACTCTACCAAATCCTAGCTTAGTGTAGAATAGCCCATCCTCTTATGCCCTACTCTAGCCTATCCTAGACTAAATTAGCCTAACGTACTCAAGCTTAACATATCATAACCTTCTTCAGCCTAGCCTATTGTAGTATAACCTAGCCTAGTGATGTGTTTCAGCCTTTGCCTATCCTATTCCTATCCTAGCCTACTCATGCATATTCTAGCACAAATGAAAAATATAGTTTATATATATATATATATATATATAGATAATATATAGATATCTATATATCTACCTATATATATATATAGCCTAACATAGCCCAGCATAGCCTATCCCACGGTTCCATAGCCTAGTCTACCCTAGCCTAACCTAGCCTAGCCTAGCCTACTCTAGCATAGCCTAGACTACTATTTCCCAGCGTCGTCTAGCTTAGATAACTTGGTCTACTCAAACCTAACTCAACCTAGTCAAGTTTACTCTAGACTAGCTTAGTATAGCTTAGCCTTGCTTTCTCTAGCATTACCTACACTATCCTAGCCTAGCCTAACCTTCTATAGCCTAGCCTTACCTCCTCTAGCCTATCCTACCCTAATTTACCCTATCATAATAAAACCTACTCTAGCATATCCTACTCTATCCTAGCCTAACATTGTCTAGCCTACCATATATTAGCTAAACATATACTGTCCTAGTCTACTGTATTCTAACATACTCTAGCTAACCTAGCCTGGACATTCCTATTGAATCGTAGCCTAGTCTACTATATCTATACTAATCTAGCGTAGAGTGCACTAGCCTAACCTTGCATGACGTAGCCTAGTCTAGCCTAATTTAGCCTAGCCTTCCTTAACATAGCGTCACCAAGCTTAGCTTACTCTAGAATAGCCTACTCTAGCCTAGTGTACAATATATTTTCCTAACATAACCTACTCTAGCTTGTGCTAGGCTACTCTTCTATAATGTTGCCTTTCCTAGGCTACTATATTCTAGGCTACTCTAGCATAGCCTACTATTTGTTAGCCTAACCTAGCCTATCCAAGCCTACTCTAACCTATTCTGCCTTAGAATAGCCTAGATTAGCATACACCAACCTACTCTAAACTAGACTAGCCTAGCCTAATCTAGCCTAACCTACTCTAGCCTATCCTAGCCTTCTCTACCCTAACGTATCATATTGTAGCCTAGGTTAGGCTTGTATGCCATAACCTATCTAACCTAGCCTATCCCACTTTAGTGTTTCCTACTCCATCTTATCCTACACTACACATGCCTAACATCACCTAACCTTACCCACACTAGTTCAACTTATCCTAGTATATTATAACCTTACTTAGCCTAGCCTACTCTAGCCTAGCTTACCTTAGTCTACTATATCGAAGGATAACATAAAATAGCCTAGCCTAACCTAATCTAACCTAATGTATCCTAGCACAACCTAGCCTAGCCAGGCCTAGGCTAGCCTAACCTAGAATACACTTGCCTACTCTAGCCCGGATTACCCTAGTGTAGTATACTCTACCCAAGCATACCCTATCCTACTTTAACCTATCCTAGCCTAGTCAAGCCTACTCTAGATTTTTCTAGACTAGCCTCACATAGCTTTGTGTACTCTAGACTAGCCTAGCCCAGCCTAGCCTAACCTACTCTAGCATTACCTAATGTACTATAACCTTGCCTACTATAACCTAAACGTACCTACCCTAGCATAACCTAGCATATTCTAGCCTACTCTACTCTAGCGTAGCCTACTTTAATGTAGCCTCCTTTATGATAGCTTAGCCTATCGTATCCCACTCTAGCATAGATTTTCCAAGCCTAGCCTAGCATGCTCTAGCATTTCCAAACTACTAGCCTACTATAGTTTAGGAAATATTTTGATCTTTGATCTTTTGATCTTGATTTGATTTGGATTGATTTTGATACTTTATATTTTGGATTTTTCATGTGACATTTCTATGCACTTTTGATTGCCTAAGAGTGTTCCCGGCGGCAATCCGGACTCATCTCCCGAGGACTTGAGTGCCTGGAGAATTAACAGTTACATATATTCCTATATTAGGCATGTCGACCAATTTGGTATTAGCTACAACACGGTTGTTCAAAGTTGTGTTACGTTGCCTGCAGTTGGGATAGAGTTGTTAGGGCCACTTTAAGTGTTTCTTTTTCGGTCGAGAGACATCCTTTCCATTTGGAGTTGCCGTAAGGTCTGGGACCTTCATTTCATATTGGCATAGACCAACCTATTTCCACACTCCTCTAGTGTAGTTTCACTCAAGGACTACATTATTTCAGTTAATATTTGTAAGGGATGTTTCAGTGCTTCAGTTGGACGGTTAGATCTTCATTGTTTGGATCAGCCTTTCACTTGGAGGATCTATTGGAGGATATCTATCCATTTTTATATCAGTTTTAGCCACCTCCATCTAGTTATTCAACTGTAATTGTAACTCGGCCCTAGAGCTGCATTCCGACATTTTTTCATTTTGGGTATTTTCTAGGTTGTCTTGGAAATGTGTTTGAGATCCTAGATCTCTACTCCCATCATTATTTGAGCCAAATATGAGGAGATATACATTATTACATTTTTCAGCAACATTTATCCTCATTAAAACTGTGTTGTATTAGTTTTTTTGCATTTTTATAGCAGCTATTCTTCATATTATGGCATATGTATTCATGGGAGGCTTGTTTTCCTTGATTGGCTGAGTTGTGCCTATATTTATTGTACTTATTTGCTACTTATTTACATAATAAAATGGCTCCATGTTTGTCACACATGTTGGTGTAATTTTATTCATTTCTATTTTTAGTATTTTGTTCTATATTCTTGTCTTTTCACATTTTGGAATATTACATTGGTATCAAATCATAATCTTGGCTCCACCTGTGAGTTTCACCCAATATACTATCATAATAATAAGAAGAAGAAGACAAGAAGAAGAGATATAAAATGATGGAAGGAATGAGCTTTGCCTTGTATCTTTTCAGATCTCTGAAGAAGCTCTCTAAGGAGGTCAAGAGTATAAGCGAGGAGAGATGCAATGAGACCTTAAGAGGGTTTCAAGATGAGGAACATCCATGCAGTTCCTATCAGCAGCAAAAGAGACTGGTATTGCATAAACCTCCGAAGAGATATACTGTGTCTTCTTTCCTTGAAGAGGAAGATGAAATACATGGAGATGGAGGAAAATTAGATTATGATATTCTAAGTGATTATCTTGCAGACTATAAGTCTTAATCAAGGGATTTCAAGTAGAATATAACACTCCAACAGTTTATTCAGATTAATTAAGGGAGGATACCTTGTAGCTATATCAGGAAAAAGCACAATAGGTTTCCATTGTCTACATTTGATGGGTCATATACATGCACAAAAAGGGCTTGGAAAAGGGAGTTAGATGCATTATTCCTACTACATCGAATAGTAGAAAGAGAAGATGTTGAGATTGCAGCACTGCACCTTGAGGTTGAAGCAAACATTTGGTGGTTCAACCATTTGAGACATGCAAAATTGACTCCATATGAATATTTAACTCAAACTTTGATTAAGAAGTTTGATAAGAATAAATCAGGGGAAAAGAAACTTCCACCACCACTTGATTTAGGATTATTTGCGTAGGGATAAGGAAAACTTGCATCTTTGCAAAGTGGTCTTGATCTCTTGACATTTATAGGCCCATGCATTATTCAGGAGATGCTTGAGGAGGAGGAGACTTACACCAGCACTCGTGCAGCAGTAGAGGAGCAACCATCATCATCACCAATAGTTGGAGGAGTCATTACACCTCAAGAAGGAACCCTTGTAGCAGTAAAAGATGTTCCAAAGGATTATCTTTACCAAGGTATGCAAATAATTCCACCCCTTCTTTTTTTAGTACATCATATGGATAGTTTTGGGGACATGACATCAAGGAAATTGCATGACCTAGGGTCAAAGGACATTGTTGATTTGGAGCGGCAGACTATCACTGTGCAGATGACCCTTGACAGGTTCAAGGAGGAGATATATAGTCATCTTGGTTATTCATTGATGAGCTACACACAATACATTGGGTTGGATTGTATAATTTTGGAGGATAGGATGAGAATTATCCTAGTCAATCCAATGAATAACCGTATGTTCAACATTGTGTATGATCATGAGATAGTAGATGCACCATCATGGAGATCAGTAGCATTTTCATTGAGAAACAATGATGAGTTGGGGTCCCAACTATTATTGGAACATTTTGATGACCAATACACTTGTGTAGCAGTGGATAGGCAGATGGTTGATGGAGGACATCTTATGATGGATGAAATATCCCATTATTATGATGGATCATTCTTTATGATAACTTCACAACTCAATGAGAAGTTTTTGACTACAACATATTTGAATCCTTATGGGGTCAACTTGGTCATTAATGAGTGGTCCTCATTTGGAGATCTTCAATATGTTGTTATTCAACATCCCGTGAAGTGCAAGGGTAGTAATGTGATTAGGGAGGAAGGTATTTTTCATTGGAGAGATACCAATTTTGAGCATGAGAGGAGATACCCACATTTGGATGGATGGGTGGGGATGGTGAGAAAGAGGTTGGTGAGATACTTGTAGATCTAAGACAGGGTAGTAGGAGGCCTACCTACACTACCTACTCTTGAAATATTTTGTCCATCATATTATATATCCTATTTCTAGAGGTATGTTATGGGTTGGGTGTTTGCACGGAACCCATTTGTTATGGCAATAGAATATTCAGTTGTATGGGGAATTCTACAAGTCAATCATCATGATGCTACTCCATGACTTGTATGATGATGAGATGAGGGGTCAGAAAGAGTTGTTTTTGCTTTGGATACTCTTAGGAGAGTATGGGTTGATTTTCTCCCATACATATCATGATGTTGCAGGAGTAGATGGTGGCATAATCATGGTGCAAGGGGGATACTTATTATCTTTAGAGGATCAGGAGTTACTTCCACTTTCAAAGGAGTCTCCCATATGTAGTAGCATTATGGTATGTGACCTTGGCATTGGGTATGTCAAAGGGAAGAGTTATGAAATGACATCAGCCTTATCATAGATGGCAACTTCACTGTCACTTGGGAGTATGTATTTGTTAATGGAGTGTTCCCAGGATCACTTCACATATGACGCACTTTATGGACGAGTAAGATATGAGAGTGATGGAGTAGTGGATGGAGACATCTATTACCATGATATGATATTCTTGACTTGGATCTCCAAGCATAAGAAGAAGGCTTTACATGCACCACATGGGTCATTCCTTTCCATTCACCAAGGTCTCATGGTGACATGTAATACCACTATGGAGAGATCATCCATGGATCTCATTATCAACCTACTCTTAGTACATGGTAAGAGTTGTGTTTTTCACTTGTTCATTATCTAACAAAGTATTTACATTCTCTTGCCATCTATATACAGTGCATTGCTCCACAAGAGGGAAAGTTTATATTTTGGTTTGATGGTATCTCTAAGACCAACATCAGAGTTGGAGATATCCATTTATTGTATGGCTTTGTGAAAGTGTTGTGATATTATTTTTATTCTCAGTTGATACAAAATTCCATTTACTATTTACTGGTTTATGAGATGACATGCACAACTACAAAATCGTTGGGAGACAACTTTCCATATTATGGTCTGAAACAACAGTTAGCAAAACTGCACTGTAACCACTTGGGAGACTTTTGGTGCCTTCCAACACTACATGAAACATTTAGTATCCTTCTCATTTGGATCTGAGGTTGTCATTTTGTTCTATTGAATTTATATGGGATGGTTTGGGAAGAAACTAAAGAGGGGGTCATTGAAGATCCAGTTGCCTTTTTACCTCTTGAAGGTAACATTATTGCAGCCAGAGATCAACAATAGCTCTACACTTATCATAAGTGGAGAGAGAGAGAGACAACTTGGGGTAGAAAATTTGGTCTACCATGTTCAGTTATGTAGCCCACCTACATTGCAGGAGCCAAAGGTGAAGGATTTTTCCCATGAGTTGCCATTTTGGATGGTGACCCACTTTGTGTGGATGTGTTGAAGCCCCAAAAATCGGGTCTACAACAAGGGGGATACCCACCCGGTCCGGACCTTGGTTGGCAGCTCCTTTTCCATTTGGTATAGTGGGTCCGATTGGGGATAATGGGACCAGTTTCCCAATATGTGTGTGTGTGTTGAGGATTGATATTTTGTTTCTAAAAGTTTCTAAGTGAAATGATTTTATTCTAATTCTAATCTATAACATGCAATTGTATTCTAATTTAACAGAAATATCTAATTCTAAACTAACCCGGGATGTAATATTTCCGTTATGTGATCTAAAATTATTTCAAATAACAATTGGTTATACATATCATTCAACTATTATAAGAAAAGAATTCAATAAAGATAAACCACTTCGTATAAAAAGTTAGACGAAACAGTTGTGAAAAACATATCACATAATAAGCTACTCATATATTAAGCATAAATAAATAGCTATCACTGTACAAAAGTGACAAATGATAACTCAAGCATTCAAGCATTAATATATAAACAACTGAACATAAATATCACTTTAACACAAAAGCAGAAATAGTTAAGAGATAAAAGTACCATTTATAACTAGTTCTACTCATGAGCTTCAAGCAATAATGACTTATCTCTTCTTAGTCCAACATCCACTAAGAGTAAAAAAGTGCAACATCAGTAGTAGATATTAAACACAGATATCAATAAATCATGTTCCATTCATTCATTAAAACCTCCTCGAAAGGTGCAAAAGTGCATGTTCCGAGGACAAGTTTTTGAAAAATTTCAGGACCTTTCTCTAAATGCATGAGAAGGGTTTAAATACTACTAACTAAATCTAAAAATAATTTATTACAAAAATGTAGGATACGGTTTAAATGATCGTCCTCTTTTTAGGAAAAAATAAAGAAAAACTAATACTAAATCTAAAATTAAAACTTAACAACTAACTACTTGTGAATCTATTCTTTGGAATTGCAAGTGTTCAGCATTGATTTGAGAAGAGTAGGATGGCCGACTTCAGACTTTAACTATCCTGTGAAAGTGAAATTGGCAAGAGCTGGCGCCATCTTCTCGGCAGAATTGATGATACGTTTGAGAGTCATGCACTGGCTTGGTGGTTTTACCAAACACGCCCAGTAAGAATCCCAATTTAACTTTGTTAATATTTTAATCGATTCTACCTTTTCTTGAGTCTTTTGTCTCCAGTCTGTCTGCAGTTGTTGTGCTTTTGGTAGATACCCTGGAGTAGTTCCAGAGATCAAATTTTCCTCGTGCAAAATTTTCATTTATACAATCAATAATATTGCTTGTTGTTGTGACTGCTTCTTCCGCTGCTTGCTCTGCTTTCCAGATTTGTGCATCCCAATTATTAAACAGTATTACTTTGTGATTGGCATTGATTATTGGTGCACCTACTCTTATCCCCTCCTCTGTTTCCTGCCAAGCTAAATAGTCAGTAACTCTTTTATTAATTGAATCATAATCATGTCGTGAGTCTACGACATGATTAGTGATTTTATCACTTTCTTCACAATAAGAGTTCCACTGTGATATTCTTTGGCATAATATTTCTTGTTGCTACAGTAGTTGATCATTTAAGGAAATAGAATCTATGATAAATTCTGTAAGATTGGGATCATCCTTGTTCATCTCTTTCATAACCTGTAGCTGTTTTTCTTTTTCAGCCAAACTGTTCTGATATCCTATCTGCATTTGTTGGAAGTCCTGCTATAATTTTTCAAGTTGTTTCTGTGCTTCCTTGTTAGCGTTGGTTTGTTGCAGCTGTTGTTGCAAAACATGTACTTGATCTTCTTTCTCATTTAGTAATTTTCGTACCTTAGATGCTTTATCAATGGCTGCATAGGCATATGCTCCTATGATCTGAGATAATTTGGTGAGATTTTCAGTTGGATCAGTAGTAGGATCTTAGCATAGGATATCTAATTGTTCTGCATCATGAGAGAACACATTTTCCAATTTCCTTTTCTTCCTTTGTCTTCTTACCACTGTCTTATGTTGTGGACAATAGAATACATCAATAGGAGGAATTTCCTTTATTTTGAGCATAAGTTCATAGGATGGGGTAATGGGAATATGTTCCATTTCTGAGACATTGGTAGTTATTCTTGTGACTATATTTTTTTTTTGTCTGTACATTACTCACAGGTGTCTGTGTGTTCTGTCCCTCAATATTAATCAAATTATTGAATGTCTCCCATTCCTTATCTAACTCAGTTTTGACTGATGGTTGCTGTACAATGAGAGGGGGAAGATTTAACTGTGGAGAGGTTGAAACTTGTTGCTGTGAAAGCTCCTTTGACTGGGAAGTATCCCTTACTGACCCTTCACTTTTATCATGGTCATTGTCAAACCTCTTAGAATGTTCAAAGGTTTCTTTCCAAGACTTATACTTAGACCTATCTATACTTGAACTTCCACTGAGACTAATACTGGGAGTTGGTTCCCTTATGGGTTAGACTTGTAATTTATCTAAAGGGATACTAGTTAACCTCCTTTCCCTGTATATCTTGAATTCTTCAAATTCTGCTGGAGGAAACTGTATTTGAGCCAAATGTAGAACCTCTTTAAGTGTGCTTTTTTCTTGGAACATGTCATCAAAAAGATCATGTTCTTTAGAAAACACTCTTATCTTGACTGCAGTAGTGAAATTTTTAACAATATCATAGGGATCGAACAGTCTTCTTGGAAACTTGAATATATGTAAACCTGTAATGTTTTTTACTTCTTTGAATGCATGACCAACATAAAATAATGAAAAGGCCCCACAGGCCACAGGAAATTGTGGCCAGATAGCCTTCTTTTTGTCCTTTAAATCTTTAGTCAAACCTCCTTCTCCGCAGGTTTGATAAGCAATTTCTCGTGCCATGAGTTTATCAGAAATATACAAAGGTAAAACATGAGGGGAAGAAAAACTTCCAAATACCTTAACATATGTAAACAATTATTCTCCAAACCATCTCGCAACAGGAATTATATCTACCTCTACTTCAGGAGAAAACCTTGGAGGGTCTTTATCATATAACATTCTGTATAGGGGCAACATGATTCCATGCCAAATCTTGTAAAAAACCGGAATGAACTTGGAATCCCACAATTATTTGTGATAAATATGAATGGGTAAGGGGTCTTTAGTCGTCCATTTCCAACCCATTAAAGGAAACTTAGAAACATAATAGATTGAATCCATTACATAAGAAGATAAGTAAAAAGGGGGATAAATTCTCTGAGAAACAGGTCTTTTGGACAGATAATTCAAAATAGTTGTGGCTAAGTTGTTAGATAATATCTTAGCCCAATCCACAATAGTAGAATTAACAAAAACATTCAATAATGGTAGCCATTCAGATGAAAACTTATTAATGTCTGGCTTTCCAAAAAGCCTACAGAGCATAGCAGCAGCAAAAAAATACGGAGAAGTGAGAGAACCAGTATTATACATACCGTGTTTATCCTTTTTTAGTGTTTCGTCTCTCCTTGACCAGTCCTTGGTGCATTCTACCAGGTTTTCATTTTCTTTGGCAAACTTCTCCATGAACTGTTTGTTATAAGTCGCCTGTGGCTCCGGCAAATGATACATGAGTCTCAAATCTCGTGGAGTGAATGAACCAATGAGTTCTTGACCCAGAGTCTTAAACTATCTGTTTGTAATATCCATGTTGTCCAGTACCCATTTAACCATACCTGTGTATGGAATAATTTTAGGCCTCGCTGCTATTCGGTGCAAGAATGAACAAGCTAGCTCTGTAATGGATGCATCAGAAGACCCATGTGAGCCTACAGTAGCTGTAACCTCCATTACTCTGGGGTTCTCTTCCTCAAGTAGATTATACATGCCCTCCCAAGTAGTAATACTAGCGTCTTTTTTACAGGCAGTGTTTGTATACAAGGGCGTCATTTGTTTATCTTCAGAACTCAGGGCCTTGTCTTTCTTTCCCATAATACCCTGAATACTGCTTTGTATAGTTCTCTGTTCTTCGCTCCTGCAGTTTACGAATTAAGTGAGAATAATGATAGGAAAAATGTGATGGGAAAGTTTTAAATGTTGAAGATGTATAAAATATACCACCTTACGTGAAATAGCTCTTCAATCAGAACGAAACCATATTTCATTAATGATTGACAACCAATTCATTGATTAACATTAAAGTGCATAACCAGGTTTCGATTCATGGAAAGATTTTTTTCGTATAATGAGCCTTAAATATCTGTGATAAGGCGATCTACGATTTTCTTTTGTAATATCGCAGATTGCAATCTTGTGGAATTACAATATCACAATAGCGCAATATGACAAAATTGCAAAATCTCTACATCGCAATATCGCTACATCGCAATATCGCAAAATCGCAAGAGCATAACATATGACAAACATCCGTTAATGTGTTTTTCTGCGAAATGCGATTTGCGATATGTGTCATCGCACATCGATGGTTTGAGATTTCTCAATTAAAGATATGACATTTGAAGCATGCGATGCGATGAACGTTCTTTTAGTGCGTAGTTTCGTATCGCAATCTCGCAATCTTAGAATTCCGCTTGTAAGGGGGTATTCATTACCTATTTTGCAATGCAATATTTCTTTAAAGAATGATTTTATTCTATCCTATAATAAAAATTAATTTTTTTAGATTTTTCAAGGAATATTCTCCTATGATTATGATAGTAAGTTTTATTGAAAAAGGAAAAACAAGCACTAATCAATTTTTTAAAATTTTTTGAATAAGGGTCCCCACTTATTTAGTATTAGTGATAATACTAAATAAGAAGGGGGGTTGTTGCTGGCCACAACAATTGGAAATTCACTCGGAATAACCAGTTATCTCTGCTTTTCTTTTGAATTTTCTAAACTTTCAAAATACAAAATTTTCCAGAAAATCAAACTTTATAATAAAAAGACAAAGTACATTATGCTTTTATCTATCAATGATATTTTGTTTCTTCTATATTCAACTTTGACTATTTACTTCCTCAAGCTAGTCCTTGTATCTATATCAGTCACTACTTGGTTTATAGAGATAAAAACAAAGACTTCTCTGTAAATCTGTTTTAAATATGCTCATTTGTCGTAGGTAGAGCCTCTGCTGCCAGCAAGCATTTATAGCCTCGACAGGGTTACCTGTTATCCAACAATGATCTTGTATCCTACTTAGATAAATATACAATTTTCAAAGAGAAATCTACATCCACACTTATTGCTTTCATTTTCTTTTTTATCCTTGAAGAACAATGTCTTGGTTTGGTAGCCAATTTATGAGAATGCCGTTCACTTGATTTATAACTTTGCTGAACAAGATGGCTCGTGATGAGACCCCTTGTCTTTTGATTGCAAAAATCTTGAGTCATTTCCCTGTTGTGGTATGCAGTATTGGCAAAGTCAGCAAGCTATAATATCTATGATCATGATAAGTCGACTCATGATGAGACCTCTTACTCTTTAAGTTAAAGTGTATCATTGGATTATTCCCTGAATATTATAATTTTCTAGGTGGGGAGGAAGTCATTGTTTCCTTAAGATAGCTCTGGACAACAATGGTAGAGTTTTTGGAAAGAATTTTTCTACGGAGAATCTTGATTTTGCTATTGATACTTTTCATTAGACTGATATAAAACAATTTCTCACTAAAAGTCATTTTTTATCAAAATTTTCAAAGTTGAAACTAGTATCATTTCTAGGTTCAAAGCTTGTAACTGTATCTTTCAATAATAATGATCAATTTCTTAGAAGAATTCTATTTATATAAGTGAAAAAAATAATCTAAAAGAGAATTTGTATCTTTTTCTTGAATTCCAGATGTAGCCATTAACAACTGGTTTTATTATGAAAAATAAAGAAAACTAATATACAAAATAGAATAATGATCTCCTATGGAAAATATTTTTTGAGGATCTGTCCATAAACAGGTAAAGACTCTCTTTTTCCTGTTAAATCCTGTAACATAAAATTAGATGGACCTATGATCTCTACGATTTGGAAAGGACCAAGCCACATTCATTGAAATTTTGTATGTTTTCATTTTTCCTCGTGAGCCTTGTCCCATTTTAAAACTAAATCTTTGATCTGAAAGTCCTTTTCTGGATATCATGTTTGAATGAAAAGAAGCTTTAACTAATGCTTGGTGATGAGCATGAGTTATTTTGGCCTATTCTCTTTGTTCTTCTAGCTTAATTATTTCCAACTATCTTAGTTGTAAGGAAGAAGTTGTTGCTTCATCAATATATTGAACTAAGGCCAAAGAAGGAATTGCTAGATGAGTTGGGAAAACCACTTCTTTCCCATAAACTAAATTGAAGGGAGAAGTGTTGATGGAGGATTTCTACGTTATTCAATCTGACCATAAAGCATGTATTAAAGACTTATGCCAATTTTTATGATTTTGATCAATGGTTCGCTTAAAGATTCTGATTAAGTTTTTATTTGTAGATTCAGCTAACCCATTTCCCTATGGATAATAATTGGTAGAGTATTTAAGTTTGAAACCTCTTTTAAGTGAAAATTCAGTCATATCATTACCAGAAAAATATGATGCATTATCAAACATTAAAGCAGAAGGTAAACCAAACCTGGTGATTATAAACTAATCTATGAATTCGATGATATGCTTGGCATTAGCAGTCTTGAGAGGAACTACTTCTACCCATTTAGTAAAATAATCATTTGTTGTAATGATATACCTATGTTGCTTAAAATATTGAGGAACGATCTCACCTATTATGGAAAATCCCCATTGATCAAAAGGCTGTTCAATGTTCACTGGTTGTAATGGCAATGATGGTTTCTTTTATCTTCCAGCAGCGGTTTGAAAAAATTGACATTTCCTTAAATAGCTATGTGAGTTTTTGAATAGTGTGGGCCAATAATAGCCTGCGTAGAGAATTTTATGTGCAATAGTATCTCCAGCATAATGTTTGCCTGCTGGTCCATCATGGAGTTCCTGCAAGACTTTTTCAGCTTTAGATTTCTCAAGACATCTAAGGAGAACAGAATCATAATTCATTCTAAAAAGAACATCATTCACAAGCTGATATTGTTTAGCTTTCAACCTTAGAGCTCTTTTCTTGGTGCAATTGAGATTTGGAGGAGAATATCCATTCTTTAGATAATATATGATATCAACATATAATGATTCAACATCGTTTAGCCTTACCTCATACATTTGTATCTCTGCAGATGGCTTTCAAAAATAAGCGATGCTCCAGCTAGTATTTTGCAGAAGCCTTGACCTCTTACAATACCTGCTGGTTTGATTTCCACATCATATTCTTGTAAGACAGTAACCCAATTGGCTCTTTTCTCACCCACATCTTTCTGTACTAAGAGATTTTTTACCGCTGGAAACGGTACTATGATTTTTGTATGGGTCTTAAGTAGAAAGTGTCTGAAATATTTAATTTCTTTCAAAACATCATAAGCTTGTTTCTCTAGATCTGAATAATTTAACTCAGCCCCCTATAAATTTGAACTCAAAAAAGAAATTGGGGCTTCTGCCTTGTCTTGATTTTTTTGACTGAGTATCGCAGCATATGATTTATCAGAGGAAAATGTATACAAAATAAAAGGATCAGGAAAATTTGGAGTTTCTAAAGATGAAGCATTAACAATTGCTTGTTTGATCATATTGAATGCCTCATATTCGTTTTGGCCCCATTTGAAGTTTGAATTCTTTTTAATCATTGCTTGTAAAGGAGATACAATTCTTGAAAAATCTGCCACAAATATCTTTACAAAATTAATCTGGCCAACGAAAGATTGCATAGCTTTCTTGTTATGGGGTAGGGGTATTTTGGAAATTTCATTGATTCTGTCAGGATCAATATGAATTCCAGATTTTGACACTATGAATCCAAGAAGTTTTCCTTCACTTAATGTAAAAAATGATTTTTTTGGGTTAAGTGAAATTCCATACCTTTGACAACGTTGGAAGATATGTTTTAAGTCTCTAAGATGATTGCTTCATTTCTTGGAATATATGGTTATATCATCCAAGTAAATTACCATTGATTTGTTAACTAATCCCTTGAATGCGATGTCCATGGCTCTTTGAAATGTGGCACCAGCGTTGATCAGACCAAAAGGCATCTTTTGATATGCATAAGTGTCCCATTTGGTTTTGAATGTGGTTTTCAATTGATCATCGGGATGGACCAACACTTGTTTGTAGCCATAGAAACCATCTAAGAAAGACATTAATTCTGATCCTGCAACTGCCTGCAATATTTGCTCCAAAGGAGGCAAAGGAAAATTATCTTTTTTGCAAGCTTTGTTAAGGTTTCGAAAGTCAATGCAAATTCTAATGTCTCCATTCTTCTTTCTAACGGGAACCATATTGGAAACCAATTTAGAATTTCAAACGGGAAAAATAATCTTGGCTTTTAATAACTTATTGAGTTCAGATTTGATCTGATTTTCTAGATTGGGATGGATCTTTCTCAACTTCTGTTGGATAGGTTTTTCATCCTTTATCATTGGGATAGTATGTTGGATGATAGAAGTGTCATAAGTTTTAAGTTCATCGTAGTTCCAAGCAAATACACTTTTGTATTGTTTCAAAAGACGAACATACGCTAATTTTTCTTTAGGAGCTAGACCGAGGCCTAGGTTGATATTATGTGGTTTGGTATTAGTTCCTAGATTTACTAATTCATAGTTCAAAGTTGAACTTTGCAGTTTTGAATTGGTAGATATTTTGAATCGATATTTCAAATCATAAAGGTCTTCTAACTTGACTACTGACTTTGGCATAGCACTATTAGTGCTATCTTGTTGTAATTGTCTGTCATGTTGGTCCTCATCAATTATTTGATTGGTGTAAGATCCTTCAGATGTGAGGAAGCTTACAACATCAGGATCATCGTTGAAAATCCTGCAATTGGTAATGTTTTCAGGAATCAAGTGTATAAAGATTAATTCTATTGAAAATTGATCAGGGCTAAAGTCTTCTGAAGGAATGAGCTTGGAAGCTACGTTAGCTAGGAGGTCTGCACTAGCATTCTGGAGTCTGGGAATTGATGAAATATTAAATGATATAAAGTGTTCAGTCAGATCTTGAACTAAAGATTGATAATGCTTTAAATGACCCGATAAACAATGTATAGTATTGCGTACCTGTCTGATTACAATTTCAGAATCTCCTAAAACTTGTACATATTTGATATCTAATTCGATTGCTTTGTATAATCCTTGGACTAAAGCCTCGTATTCTGCGGTAGCATTGGTGCAATCAAACTCAAGTCTGCAAGTTAGCATAATTTTGTTTCCCTCTAGACTAATCAACACGCATCGTGCTCCTAGTCCTTCATTAGACTTAAAACCGTCAAAAATAACTTCCAAAATAAAGTTTTATTTACAGGAGTATCTATAAAATTAATACATCTAGAACTATCTGTTTGAGAAAAAAATTCTATTTGAGATAAAACATAATGTTCTAAGTAAGGTGAATTATGAGCATTGAGATTTCCTAAGAAAGAATCAACTGAATAGTTGCCAATGATATTATTGCTATATGAAACTGGTTCATTTTCTCCTTCCAATTCTGTTACTATGTATTTCTGATGTTTTTCTCACTCAACCTTTATCTGATTTGGTTTACCATTATAAGGAAGCCACATGTGCGACCAATCAGTTGAAAAGTATCCATGAAGTTTTTATGACCAATATCTGCTAACAATTAAGCCATAAAATTCTGGAATATCTGCAGCTAAAATGTCGATAACTTGGCATACCTTTAGATTAGATGACAGCCTTATGGTAACCTGATTTAATTCGCCAATCACTTCAACTTGCGATCAATCTAACTGAAGTATGCGCACAACAGATTTTTGCGGTTGAATGTTCAACTTTGCACATGTTGATTTTGGTAGAATATTAGATGAAGCTCTAGAATCCACTAAACAATTATGCAAATTTTTATTGAAAACTTTGTAAGTAAAAAGAAATGGAGGAGTATGAGATCTCTACCTTCCTCCAATTAAAGCGATATTTTGTAGATCAACTTTACTAATCGCATTAGTTGGAGGTCTTCCCATCTCATTGGAAGCTTGAGAGATTACAGGATCGGGCAAAGGTTTTTCTGGTACAACATGTAATTCTTTCAAAAGTACCTTTTGCTGGTGTTTTAACTTTCTCAATTCATAAAAAGTGATGTTAGCCCTAGTCTTCTTCATGTATTCTATGATATTATACTCCATTTCATCCGAAACGATCAGTTCTTTTGATGGAGTTGATGAATCTGTTTGGACTGGGTTGGTTTGAGTTGCTTTAGATGCCGTTTTCTTGGCTGCAAATTTATCCTTAGTCATTGAGCTCGCGCTTTTTGGCTTAGGAGTAGGTTGAGGAGGATCAAGTTGATTTCTACTTCGAGTGCTAACCGGGGATGCTTCTTAATATTCTTCATCCTGGAGGATGAAATCCCACATACCTTGTACCTCTACAACTTCTTCTTCATCGGTAGTTTCTTCAGTAGCAATCTCCTCTTCTTCTTCTGATTCAGCACTTGTGATAGCATTTGGCGGCTTTGAATGAGTTGAAGGGTTTCTTCTATAAGGATTGAAAGACTTTTTAGAAGATGTTTCTGCCACTTGTTTCTTAATTTCAACCATTTCGTTGGACATGGTCTTCAGAACTTTTTGCAATCCTTCTAAATCGAATGGATCTTTCGATTGTTTTTTCTTGGGGTCTTCCTTAAAAGTAACCTTTTTGGATTTTCGTTCCTCTATCTCATTTTTCTTTTCTAGAGCAATGATACGTTTCTCTATTGCTATTGCTTCCTTCATATTGTCAGCTAAATTTGTTTTGTTAGCCCTATCAATGAAGATTGCTATGTTTGATGGTAAGGCAGAGATGTACCATTCACTTCGCACTTCTTTGCTAGGCTTGGAAGCAGTAGGAATTTTATTTAACAGTTTATTGAAACGTGAATTAAAATCCTTCATAGGTTCTTTTGACTCGCCTCTAAGATTAGACAAGTCATTGATCAGTGTCGCTGTAGACCTGTCATCACCAAACTTAGTCAAAAATTGATCTTGAAAGATATCCCAACTAGTAATAGATCCAGATGGTAACGAAAAATACCATGATACGGCTGCTCCTTGTAACGTATAGGGAAAAAGTCGGACGACAACATCTTCATTAGTAACTACATTGAGATTTATGGACAGCATAAAATTATTTATATGCTCTTCCGCTAGCATGCCTGCTTCAGGATTAAACTTAGGCAACCATTTTTCAGGATGGGCCGGTATTTGACTCAAGGGTGCAGGCATTAAAACTGCCCCTGGATTATTCCATGGAGAGGCCATCGCTGAACTACCAACAGAGGAAAGTGTAGAAGACGATCCCTGCAGTTGAGAAGATGAGGATATTACGATTCCAGATGTTTGAGAAGGAGATGTGGAAGTTCCAGTAGACTGACGGACAATAGTCTGAAGTGGAGGGGCGGATGGTTGACTTCGCGGTGAAGAGTTTGAGATGGATGATGATGATGAAAGAGTCTCACTATCAGACCCTTTAGGTGATTTCCTTGCTCTCTTCCTTGTAGGTAGAGGTAACTCAGTTGGTTGAATGCCAAGCTTTTCGCTCTGTAATCTGGTAAGAGGATGAGCAGGATTATATTGTGAAGTCACACTGCCTTGAGATTTATCAGATCTTTGAGGTGATATTGAAAATCGCTGAAGTTTATGAATCAAAGATTCAACTTCAGGAGGTTCAATAGCAGATTCTTCTGAAAAGTCAGGGTTTGTGGCAGTGGCTATTGTTCTTTCGACTTCTGGCTCTAGATTTAAAGATTATATGTGAGATGGAGAATTCAGGGGAGATGGTGAGGGTGATTTACTCTCAGAATGGTATTTAGATTTTGAATTACTTGCTATTCATAGTTCGGGCCCCTCCCTCTAGCACCAAATATGTTGAAGCCCCAAAAATCGGGTCTACAACAAGGGGCATACCCACCCGGTCTGGACCGTGGTGAGCAGTTCCTTTTCCGATTAGTGTAGTGGGTCCGATTGGGGATAATGGGACCAGTTTCCCAATATGTGTGTGTGTGTTGATAATTGATATTTCTTTTCTAAAAATTTCCTAATTGAAATGCTTTTATTCTATTTCTAATCTAATAACATGCAAATTGTATTCTAATTTAAACAAAAATATATAATTTTAAACTAACTCGGGATGTAATCTTTCTATTATGTGATCTAAAATGATTCCAAATAACAATTGGTAATAAATATCATTCAGCTATTATAAGAAAATAATTCAATAAATATAAACCACTTCGTATAAAAAAATAGACGAAACAGTTGTGAAAAACATATCACATAATAAGCTACTCATATATTAAGCATAAATAAAAAGCTATCACCGTACAAAAGTGCCAAATGAGAACTCAAGCATTCAAGCATCAATATATAAACAACTGAACATAAATATCACTTTAACACAAAGGCAGAAATAGTAAAGAGATAAAAGTACCATTTATAACTAGTTCTACTCATGAGCTTCAAGAAATAATGACTTATCTCTTCTTAATCCAACATCCACTAAGAGTACAAAAGTGCAACATCAGTAGTAGATATTAAACACAGATATCAATAAATCTTGTTCCATTCATTCATCAAAACCTCCTCGGAGGGTGCAAAAGTGCATGTTCTGAGGACAAGTTTTTGACAAATTTCAGGACCCTTCTCTAAATGCATGAGAAGGGTTTAAATACTACTAACTAAATCTAAAAATAATTTATTACAAAAATGTAGGATACGGTTTAAATGACCATCCTCTTTTTAGGAAAAAATAAAGAAAAACTAATACTAAATCTAAAATTAAAACTTAACAAATAACTACTTGTGAATCTATTCTTAGGAATTGCAAGTGTTCAACATTGATTTGAGAAGAGTAGGCTGGCCGACTTCAGACTTTAACTATCCTGTGAAAACGGAATTGGAAAGAGCTAGTGCCATCTTCTTGGCAGAATTGATGATACATTTGAGAGTCATGCACTCGCTGTGTTGTTTTACCAAACACGCCTAGTAAGAATACCAATTTAACTTTGTTAATCTTTTAATCGATTCTGCCTTTTCTTGAGCCTTCTGTCTCCAGTCTGTCTACAGTTGCTGTGCTTTCGGTAGATACCCTGGAGTAGTTTCAGAGATTAGATTTTCCTCGTGCAAATTTTCATTTATACAATCAATAATATTGCTTGCTGCTGTGACTGCTTCTTTCGTTGGTTGCTCTGCTCTCCTGATTTGTGCATCCCAATTAGTAAAAAGCATTACTTTGTGATTGTCATTGATTATTGGTGCACCTGCTCTTTTCCCCTCCTCCGTTTCTTTCGAAGCTAAATAGTCAGTAAATATTTTATTAATTGAATCATAATCATGTCGTAAGTCTACGACATGATTAGTGATTTTATCACTTTCTTCACAATAAGAGTTCCACTGTGATATTCTTTGGCATAATATTTCTTGTTGCTGCAGTAGTTGATCATTTAAGGAAATAGACTCTGTGATAAATTCTGTAAGCTTGGGATCATCCTTGTGCATCTCTTGCATAACCTGTAGCTGTTTCTCTTTTTCAGTCAAAGTGTTCTGATATCCTATCTGCATTTGTTGGAAGTCCTGTTGTAATTTTTCAAGTTGCTTCTGTGCTTCATTGTTAGCGTTGGCTTGTTGCAGCTGTTGTTGCAAAACCTGTACTTGATCTTCTTTCTCATTTAGTAATTGTCGTACCTCAGATGCTTTATCAATGGCTACAGAGGCATATGCTCCTATGATCTGAGATAATTTGGTGAGATTTTCAGTTGGATCAGTAGTAGGATCTTGCCATAGGACATCTAATTGTTCTGCATCATGAGAGAGCACATTTTCCAATTTCCTTTTCTTCCTTTGTCTTCTTACCATTGCCTTGTGTTGTGAACTATAGAATACATCAAGAGGAGGAATTTCTTCTATTTTGAGCATAATTTCAGAGGATGGGGTAATGGGAATATATTCCATTTCTGAGACATTGGTAGTTATTCTTGTGATTATATTTTTTGTTGTTTGTACATTACTCACAGGTGTCTGTGTGTTCTGTCCTTAAATATTAGTCAAATCATTGAATGTCTCCCATTCCTTATCTAACTCAGTTCTGAATGATGGTTGCTGTACAATGAGAGGGCGAAGATTTAATTGTGGAGAGGTTGAAACCTGTTGCTGTGAAATCTCCTTTGACTGGGCAGTATCCCTTACTGACCCTTTACTTTTATCATGGTCATTGTTAGATCTCTAGAGTGTTCAGAGGTTTCTTTCCTACACTTAGACTTAGACGTATCTGTAATTCAAATTCCACTGAGACTAATACTGGGAGTTGGTTCCCTGTATATCTTGAATTCTTGAAATTCTGCTGGAGGAAACCGTATTTGAGCCGAATGTAGAACCTCTTTAAGTGTGTTTTTTTCTTGGAACATGTCATCAAAAAGTTCATCTTCTTTAGAAAAAACTCTTATCTTGACTGTAGTACTGAAATTTTTAACAATATCATAGGGATCGAACGGTCTTCTTGGAAACTTGAATAAATGTAAACATGTAATGTTGTTTAATTCTTTGAATGCATGACCAACATCAAATAATGAAAAGGCCCCACAGGCCACAGGAAATTGTGGCCAGATAGCTTTCTTTTTTTCCTTTAAATCTTTAGTCAAACCTCCTTCTCCGCAGGTTTGATAAGAAATTTCTCGTGCCATGAGTTTATCATGAACATACAAAGGTAAAACATGAGGGGAAGCAAAAAATCCAAATACCCTAACATATGTATACAATTTTTCTCCAAACCATATCGCAACAGGAAGTATATCTACCTCTGCTTCAGGAGAAAACCTTGGAGCGTCTTTATCATATAACATTATGTATAGGGGCAACATGATTGCATGGCAAATATTCTAAAAATAGGGAATGAACTTGGAATCTCACAATTCTTTGTGATAAATATGAATGGGTAAGGGGTCTTGAGTTTTCCATTTCCAGCCCATTAAAGGAAACTTAGAAACATAATAGATTGAATCCATTACATAAGCAGATAAGTAAAAGGGGCGATAAATTCTCTCAGAAACAGTTCTTTTGGACCGATAATTAATAATAGCTGTGGCTAAGTTGTCAGATAATATCTTAACCAATCCACAATAGTAGCATTAACAACAGCATTCAATAATGGTAGCCATTTAGATGAAAACTTATTAATGTCTGGCTTTCCAAAAAGCCTACAGAGCATAGCAGCAGCAAAACAATATAGAGAAGTGAGAGAACCAGTACTATACATACCGTGTTTATCCTTTTTTAGTGGTTCATCTCTGCTTGACCAGTCCTTGGTGCATTGTGCGAGGTTTTCATTTTCTTTGGAAAACTTCTCCATGAACTATTTGTTATAAGTCGCCTGTGGCTTCGGCAAATGATACATGAGTCTCAAATCTCATGGAGTGAATGAACCAATGAGTTCTTGACACAGAGTCTTAAACTGTCTGTTTGTAATATCCATGTTGTCTAGTACCCATTTAACCATATCCGTGTATGGAAGAATTTTAGGCCTCGTTGCTATTCGATGCAATAATGAACAAGCTAGCTCTATAATGGATGCATTAGAAGACCCATGTGAGCCTGCAGCAGCTGTAACCTCCATTACTCTGGGGTTCTCTTCCTCAAGTAGATTATACATGCCCTCCCAAGTAGTAATACCAACGTCTTTGTTACAAGTAGTGTCTGTATACAAGGGCGTAATTTCTTTATCTTTAGAACTCAGGGCCTTGTATTTCTTTCCCATAATACCCTGAATACTGCTTTGTATAGTTCTCTGTTCTTCGCTCCTGCAGTTTACGAATTAAGTGAGAATAATGATAGGAAAAAGGTGACAAGAAAGTTTTAAATGCTGAAGACATATAAAATATACCACCTTACGTGAAATATCTCTTCAATCAGAACGAAACCATATTTCATTGATGATTGACAACCAATTCATTGATTAACATTAAAGCGCATAACCAGGTCTTGATTCATGGAAATATTTTTTTCGTATAATGAGCCTTAAAGATCTGTGATAAGGCGATCTGTGATTTGCTTTTGCAATATCACAGATTGCAATATCACAGATTGAAATCTCATGGAATTACAATATCACAATAGTGCAATATCGTAAAATCGCAAAATCGCTACATCGCAATATCGCTACATCACAATATCGGAAAATCGCAAGAGCATAACATATGAAAAACATCCATTAATGTGTTTTTCTGCGAAATGAAATTTGCAATATGTGTCATCAAACATCGGTGGTTTGAGGTTTTTCAATGTAAGATATGACATTTGAAGCATGCGATGCGATGAATGTTCTTTTAGTGCGTAGTTTCGCATCGCAATCTCACAATCTTAGAATTCCGCTTGTAAAGAGGTATTCATTACCTTTTTTTTGATGCGATATTTCTTTAAAGAATGATTTTATTCTATCCTATCATAAAACTTAAGTTTTTTAGATTTTTCAAGGAATATTCTCCTAAGTTTATTATAGTAAGTTTTATTGAAAAAGGAAAAAAAAACACTAATCAATTTTTAAATTTTTTTTGAACAAGGGTCCCCACTTATTTAGTATTAGTGATTATACTAAATAAGAAGGGGGGTTGTTTCTAGCCACAACAAGATGATAGCTTGGGGTTTGGAGCTTCACATGGGAATGAAGGTTCCCAATATTTTCAGATTCCATGCTTCAAGAAAGCCTCTATATAGCACATAGTTTCCTCCATGGATATCCCACTTCTTCATGATGATATCCATTTGGATTTGTCACTAAAGGCTAATTTGTATACTTGGGAGGAGAAACTTGGAGACATATTGATGAGACAAAATATTGTTCATTGGATAATATTATCATATGAGGATGCTACAGGAGGATGAGAGGAAGCTCTTCAACTCTATCCTTGCAGTTTCTTGAGGACAAGAAACATCTAGGAGGGGAGGATTGTAATATCCCGAAATTAGCATGCAACTAATTGGAATATTAATTTTTTCTTTTGTCATTTAGATAGATGAATAAGTGGGTAGGGAGACCCATAAATCTCTTTAGTAGGAATAAAATGTCTGTTAATGTCAAAAGGGATCAACTTGATATCTGGATAAAGCACCTCCATGTATGAACAGGGGCTAAAGCATCTAGACAAGGTCAATGTTGACCAAATCAAGAAGGTTGTTATGGAGAGAGTAGATCATTAATGGGAGACAATGCATCATTAATGGGAGATAGTCTCCATGAGAGTAGTGGATTTAATGAGTGGGACCCAAGGTGAGAAGGATCATAATGCATATAAGGAAGGGCAAGGTAGCCATAAAAGTGATGTTATATCATTATTGATTTTGATCTTTTTAGATCTGGATTTGTCAGGTGACATTTCTATGCATGCTTTTGTTGTTTAGTAGGGTCTGTTGTGCTATTTAGCACATGGGTGTTCCTAAGTGGGACTCCCACACTCATCCTCAAGGTACTTCGAGTGCCTACTAAGGAGATATTATTAAGCTTTATAGTCCACATTTAGGCATCAGGCCAAGCTTTAGTCTTCAGCTACAACACATTTTCTGTTCAGAGTTCTGTTGTGTTGCATGGTATTTTAGTGGAGGATTGTTAGGGCCACTTTCAGTTTTTTTTTTTTAGTTGATAGGAATACCTTCTATTGGGAGGCCATAAAATAATGTCCAGAAGCTTCATTTCATATTTTGGTGCCATGCCAAGCTATTTCCACCGCCTATAACATAGTTTCCCTGAAGGATTGCATTATTTCAATGAGTATTTGAGGGGAGGTTTTAGTGCTTCAGTTGGAGGGTTAGATCATCAGTGTTTGGATAAGCCTTCACTTGGAGGATCCATTGGAGGATATCTATTCATTTTTATATCAGTTTCAGCCATATCCATCCAGTTATTTAGTTGCAGCTTCAATTCAGCCCTAGGGCTGCATTCCAGCATCTTTTCATTTCAGGTATTTCCATAAACCCTTTTTGGGTTGTCTTCGAAATGTGTTTGGGAGCCTAGATCTCTACTCCCTGCATTATTTGAGCCATATATTGGGAGATATAAATTATTTAATTTTACAACAATATTTATCCTCATTAAAATTACGCTTTCTCTGTTCTCCTGCATTTGTATAGTAGCTATTCTTCATATTATTGCATATGTATTCATGTGAGGCTTGTTTGCCTCGATTATCTAAGTTGTGCCTATATTTATTGTACTTATTTTCTTCTGATTTACATAATTAAATGGCTCCATGAAAGGAATAAAATCACTCCTAATGTGATTGGAGATCATCCTAGAAGCTTGAATAAACACCCTTGTATGTGAAAAGGGGTTGTAGCATGTAGACTGGGTCAACTTTGACCAAATCGACAATGCTGGTATGGAAGGAGTAGCATTCATTGAGGGACATCGTAGTTTTGGAGGGAGATGCCATGCATGGAAGTAGTGGCTTTAATAAGTGGGGCCCAAGGTGAGGAAGCTCACCAAGAATATAGGTAAGAGGATGTAATCCATAGAAGGTATGATTTGATTATTATTTTGTTCATGGTGTGTATGTGTTGTTTCTCTCTTGAGATGTTTAGCGGAGACTAGAATGTTGTTTAGCAAAAGGGTTTTCCCAAGCTGGAATCCCACCTTCATCCTCGGGGGACTTCGAGTGCCCACTCAGGAGAAGTATTTGGGATATATTTCCACATTCGGCATTAGGCCAAGCTTCATCTTTCTTCTACAGTGCATTTTCTACTGAGGGTTGTGCTGTGTTGTAGGGAGCAGTAGTGGAGATTTGATTTGGGTCATTTATGAGATATTTTTCAGTGCAGGAAGGTTTCCGTCCATTGGGAAGCCCATAAAAAAGGCCCTTGAGCCTTATTTCTACATCTGGCACCACGCCAATTTGATATTATCCATTACAATGCAGTTTTAGTCTATATCTGCATTATTTTACAGAGGATTTGCAGGGGTGGTTGTAGTGTATGATTTAGGGAGTGGTTTCCTCATTGGAGGGGTTAGCCTTTCATCTGGTGGATCTATTGGAGGAGAGATACTTGTTTCTACATCATCTTGAGCCATATCCTCTCAGTTATTTTGTTATAGCAAACCTTCAGCCATAGCGCTACAGCTCACATTTGTTTATTTTCCGGAAACCCTCTTGGGTTGTCATGGAAAGGTGATATAGTGCATAGATCTTTATGTATAGTATCTTGTGAGGAATATATCATTATTTTTAACTCACTGTATTATCTCATGTTGTATTTATGCTCATTATGACTACGTTGTAGCAGCTCTCTCGCATTTTTGTCTATTAGCAGCATCTCACTTGGAGAGGGTTTATTCATTGGAGGCTTGTTTTCCCCTATTGTATAATTTGTGCCTCAATGTACTATGTTTATTTTCTATTGATTTTTTGAATAAAATGGCTCGATATTGGTATTCATTATTGATTTAATGATTCTTAATTCTATTTCCAGTTCTTTGTTCATGTGTTGTTTCTTCCCTATTTGGGAATATTACAGTTGTATCGAGGCATGATCTTGGCTCAGCCTATGCATTTAAATCGATATTTCGTCAAAAGAAGGAGATCCTCTCACAGAAAGAGAGAAGAGGTATCTCAAAAGAAGAAACTAAAGATATGATTATACAGATGATAGAGAAGACAAGGGGAAAACTCCCATATCAAGAGAGGAGGATGACAAGGAGTTCCCTAAGCTTCTTCTTCAAACTATGCAAGCTATTGCAAGAGAAATAAAGGATATGAGTATGGATGGACACAAATAATCCTCTAAAGGCTTTCTACATGGAGAAGGATCTGACATTTTAAATCACTGGAGTGATTAACTATTGAAGCAATAGGTTTCCTAACACTCTACAATGCCTACATTTTTAGAAGTGGGAAATGGAGGGTTTCAAGAACAAGAAACTCTTCAAGGCTATTTTCTTGAGTATCAGTCTCAATCTCAAATATTCAAGGATCATTTTAGCTTTCAAGAGATCTCTTAGATCAAGTACAATAGGAGACCCCGACATCACAAGAGAGGTGGAGGATTCATACATAATCATGATCTTCAACAGACTATGGGTAGGTTTTTCTTACCCACTTTCGATGGGTCATAAAATTGGACTTCCATATCATGGATAGAGAAGATAGACATTTACTTCCAGTTGAATCAATTACCAGAGATGGAGGCCATAAAAATAACAGCACTGCACCTTGAGGATGAAGTACATGATTGGTTGTTTCATGGACTTTCTACATTGGGTCATGCCAATGTGACTAGAAATTTAGAGTTTAAAAGGAGGTTCATGGAGAGGTTTGATAAAAGAGACTCGGAGGCACCTTTAATTGGGCTAGCTAAGCTTAAGCAATCAGGTAATCCATAACCTTATATTTCTGAATTTCTAAAACTTGTTGTTATGGTTCCTTATTTATCTGCAGCAAGGAGGTTCTATATGTTTATTGATAGGCTAGCAAAACCTCTACATGGGTTAGTTAAATCTACCAAACCCAATACCCTTCAAGATGCCATTGAAAGGGTTAGAGATATACAAGATTCCTTGTCAATCATAAAGGAAAAATTTCAGCAAAATCCCACTTTCCCATCAAAGGGAAAATATTAGAAGGCTGATATTGCAAAGGAGGGCCAGAACAAAGTACCTCTTAGTGATGATGTCCAAAGATATTTGAGGAGAAGGAAGCTTGGCTTCACATGCCAAGAATCATGGGCAACCAGACATAGATGTGCAACAGGGAAGACACACTATATAGAGGTGTTTCCTGATGATGAGGAGGAAGAAGAAGAGGAACCAGAAGGAGGTCACAACTCTGGGATAGAGGAGAGAATCCAACACCACTAGGAGGTGGGAATGGAGATTTTTCTCCAATTGGAGGGGACCTTGCATCACTGAGAGGCGTAGCTAAGTACTTGACCTTGAGAGTTCAAAGTTCCAATCAGTATCATAGGGTTTCATTTTTTATTGATAGTGGGGATACACAAAACTTTATTGATGCACAATTAGTGCAGAGAAGAGAAATAACCACTGATGATTTTGAGGGATTTTCAGTTTTGGTCCCAGGAGCTAGAACTATGCAGTGCATGCATTATGTTCCATCTTTATCTGTCACCATGGGGACATATACTTTGACTGATCACTTCTTTATGGTTGACATACTTGACACTAATGTGAGATTGGGTGTGTAGTGGTTGATTAATCTAGGGAAGGTCACCACAGATTGGGAGACTTTGTAGATGGAGTGGATGGATAGAAAAAGTGGCAAACATCAGACGATTATGGGCATTCACACATATCCCTCACAGACAACATCCACACAAAAAACAAAGCTAGATTTGTGCAATGGAATTAAGGACCTCACAATCCTATCAGTTATGCAGATGACTTTAGCCCATGAGACATTACTGTTTAGTGGCATTTCACTTGGTAGGACACCTGATCAAGAGTTGGTGACAAATGCCCCACAACATGTTGCACCACTCACAGATCTAGGAGCAATGGAAACATTGGAAGGTAATGACACAACAAAAAGAGTCTCGGGTACGCTAAAGGAGGAGGGAGAAATTCTCCCAATATCATCATTTTCCACTCTCACCCCTCATCTTGCGCTGAGAGAAGATGCTTCAGGGATGGAGGATTGCACCATCATGGTGCAAGGAGACCACTCATTGGCTTTGGAGGCTCCGAAGATACTATCACGTGGGGAGAAATATTCGACACGTGGTAGAGGATGGTGGCCACTCATAGATACATTGGCCAGAATCAGGAAGTTTTGGATGGGTAATAGCTTCCCATGGAAGACTAACCCCCAAAAGCTTCAACCTTTACTTCAGCATGAGCAACTACAGGAAGAGAAGTAGAGGAAGGATAACAGCATCCTGGTATGTGACTTTGGCATGGGATATGTCAAAGAAGGGGGAAGCCACATGACAGGTACTTTATATGGCAGATCATCAGCGTTGTCACTATGAAGTATAGATCCTTATTGGAGATCCCAGTTGTTGGTGGATTACTCCAAGGATATTTTTGCATGCAATATACTTGATGGCCAGCTATAAGATGAGAGATATTGAGTCAGATATGGAGTCATCTACTATCAGAGTATGATCTTCTTATCTACAAAATCCAAGCTTAAGGAGAAGTTACTACATGAAACACATGAATATTTTTTGTTCAGCCACAATTACTCCATGAGGGAATATCATACTTTCATGGAAGGATTCACTTGGGAAGGCCTTGAAGAGGGTATACATCAGCATATTGGAAGATGCATGGATCATTTGGGGATGTAGGAGAGACATAACTCTTTGATGGAGTTATCACCGCCACCTCTTTCCTCATTAGGAATGAGAGGGGACACATCTATCAGCCACTCCATTAGTTTGATTAAGATATATGGTAAGAATCATGTTTTTGTGTATAATGATTTACTAGATATGTATTTTAATTCCTCTACCATACATGTGTAGGTCATTACTTCAAGTGGGGGAACTCTTCATTATGGGCTTCATGGTATATTCAGGGCCATAAATAGTAGTGATAATGGCAAATCCCTAGGAGGATATATGGAGATTATATATCATTTAGGGTGTAATCCACTGGCACCAAACATTATTCACCTTCTCCAAGCCTGTGAAAGGGTTGTGGAAACAAAAAAGTGGTGGGTAAACCACTTATTATATCATGTTCTGAGGCAGTCAGGAGACATAACTCATTAGTTCCACATGTGGGACTATGATCCTCCTACAGTATTACATATGGCAGCTTATGTATCCTTGATTATGATCCCATACATTAATGATGTTCTTATCATTATTGTGGCCATGATTGGAGGAAGGATGCAAGGATTGAATGTGCCCATTGGGAGTGAGACTGTCCATTTTTCTTATGCTTCATGCTTCAGGGAGAACATTGGGCAACCCATGATTCCTACATTGGATCTTTTGTTTCGTTATGAGATGAGTCATTGTCATCTCATGAGTAATTTGGAGGAGCATTTCATGGGGGGATTGATTAGGAGACACTTGGTTTATGAGGAGAGCTTATCACATGGAGGTGTCACCAATGAAGGATGAGAAGTGTTGCAAAATTCACCTTTATAGTTGCTTGAGGACAAGAAACATTTTGGAGGGGAGGACTATAATATTCCCAACTAGCTTTAAGCGAGTTGGAATATTAAATTTTGTTTTTTTCTTCTTAGCTAGCAGAATAAGAGGGTATGGAGACCCATAAATCTCCTTAGTAGGAATAAAATCACTCTTAATGTGAATGGATATCATCTTAAAAACTTGATTAAGAACCCTTGTGTGTGAAAAGGGGCTAGAACATGTAGACTACGTGAACTTTGACCAAATCAACAATGGTGGTATGGAAGGAGTGGCATTCATTGAGGGACAACACAATTTTGGAGGGAGACTCCATGCATGGAGGTAGTGGCTTTAATGAGTGGGGCCCAAGGTGAGGAAGCTAACCAAGCATATAAGGAAGGGGATGGAAGCCATAGAAGGCATTATTTGATTCTTATTCTTTTCATGGTTTGTCTGACTTGTTGCTTTCTTTAACTATTTAACAACGATGGCAGTGCTGTTTAGCACAAGGGTGTTCCCAAGTGGGAATCCCACCTTCATCCTCGGGGGACTTCGAGTGCCCACTCAGGAGAAGTATTTGGGCTACATTTCCACATTGTGGCAGTAGGCCAAGCTCTATATTTCTTCTACAATTTAGTTTCTACTGAGGGTTGTGCTATGTTGTAGGGTGCTGTAGTGGAGATTTGATTTGGGTCATTTTTTAGCTAGTTTTTAGTGGAGGAAGGTTTCCTTCCATTCGAGGGCCAGTAAAGAAGGCCCTTGATGTTTATTTATACATTTGGTGCTAGACCAAGGTGATATTATTCCCTACAGCTCAGTTTCAGTCTACATCTACATTATTTTAGGGAGGAGTTGTAGGTGTGGTTGTAGTGTATGATTTGGGGAGTGGTTTCTTTAGTGGAGAGGTCAACCTTTCTTCCGGAGGATCTATTGGAGGAGAGCTACTTATTTCTACATCAGCTTCAGCCATATCTTCTCTGTTATTTTGTTGTAGAAAACCTTCAGACCTAGGGCTGCAACACACATTTGTTTATTTTCTGGAAAACCTCTTGGGTTGTCATGGAAAGGTGATACAGTGCCTAGATCTTTATGTATAGTACCTAGTGAGGCATATATCATTATTTTTACCTCATTGTATTATCTCTTTTTGTATCTATGATCATTAGGATTGCGTTGTAGCAGCTCTCTGATATTTTTTTCTATTAGCATCATCTCACTTGGAAAGGGTTTATTCATTGGAGGCTTGTTTGCGCCTATTGTATGATTTGTGCCTCAATATATTATGTTTATTTGATGCATATTTGCTGAATAAAATTGCTCCATATTGGTCTTCATTATTGATGTAATGATTTTCACTGATATTTCCATTTTTGTGTTCAAGTATAGTTTCTTTCCTATTTGGGAATATCACATATATTCTACCTTATCCTATCCTAGTCTAATCTATAATAACCTAGCTTAGCCTATCCTACCCTAGTCTATTGTAGCCTACCCTAACCGAGTCTGTCGTAGCCTACTTTAGTCTAGCATACTCTAATCTAGCCTACTCTTAGCTATCCTTGCCTAGCCTTCCCTACTCTAGGATAGCCTAGCCCAATCTACTCTAGCCTACTATATACTACTGTACCCTAGCCTAATCTACCCTAGTGTAAGATAGCCTTACCTACACTATCCTATCATATGTAATCGTAACCTAGCCTGGCTCAGCTTAACCTATCCTACCCTAGCCTAGTCTAGCCTAGCTTAGCTTAGCATATCCTAGCCTACAATGGTTTAGCCTAGTTTTGGCGAGCTTAGCCTAACGTACTCTAGCCTAGCCTAGGCTACTATAACCTAGCCTAGCATGGCCTAGTCTAGCTAAGCCTACCCTAACCTAGTCTAGCCTACGCTAACCTAGAATACTGTGGCCTAGACTACCCTAGCCTAGTCTAACCTAGATTAATCTAGCGTACCCTAGCCTAACCTAGTCTAGCCTACACTATCGTAACCTACTCTTTCCTACCTTATCCTACTCTACTCTAGTCTATACTACCCAACTATAGCCTAGCCTAGCCTAGTCTACTCTAATATAGCATAGCCTAGCCTACTTTAGCCTACTTTAGCACAGTGTGGCCTAGGTTAACCTAGTCTACTCTAGCCTATCCTAGTGTAGGCTAGCCTACTCTAGCCTAGACTATATCCTACCATAGCCTAATCTAGCTTAGCCTACCATAGCCTTACCTACACTATCCTAACATACCTAAGCGTAACCTTGCCTAGCTTAGCTTAGCCTAACCTATGCTAGCCTACTCTAGCCTAGCCTATCCTAGCCTACAATAGTCTAGCCTAGCCTAGCCTACTCTAGCCCAGCCTAGCGTACTGCAACCTAGCCTAGCATGGCCTAGCATAGCGTCGCCTAGTCTAGCCTAGCCTAGCCTAACCTAGTTTAGCCTACTCTAACGTAGATTACCCTAGCCTACACTACCCCACCCTAGTCTAGCCTAGCTTAGTCTAGCCTACCCTAACCTAACCTAGTCTAGCCTAATGTAGCCTAGCCTAACCTAGTATATCCTAGCCTACACCATCCTAACATACTCTAGCCTAGCCTAGCCTACTCTACTCTAGTCTAGCCTACCCTACTATAGCCTAGCCTACCCTATTCTACTGTAATCTAGCATAGCCTAGCCAACTCTAGCCTACTCTATCATATACCACACTAACCTAGCTTACTCTAGCTTCATGAAAAAAACCTTCTCTATCCTACTTTGGCGTAGCCTAGCCTAACTTAACCTAGTCTACTCTAACACAATCTAAATTGTTAAGAATATATATATATATATAGCCCTTTCAATGTGCTTTATTAAATGTTTCAACTACAACATGTGTGTGTATATATATTGTAGTTGAAACATTTAATAAAACACATTCAAAAGACAATAGATCTAAATATAAATACATTATAACTTTGGATTACATAAATTTAAACGTTTTTTAATTATATGTTATGTTATTTTAGTTAGAGAAATATACCATATTACAATACCATTAATAAAATATAGTGTAAAAGTTAATAACATACTGATTACTTAAATTTTAAAATCATATTAAAAAGAAATTAAACTAAATAATATTTGTAAAAATTAAATATCTCAAAAACTATTTAGAATAAATTAAATTTACTAATATGTAATTTAATATATATATATATATATATATTTTGAACTTAATAAAAATTAAATTTAAAATACAATGTTATGAAATAGAATTGAAAAAGGTAATTGTAAGGAAAAAATTAGTTAGTCTAAATCCCAAGACAAATTAAACTTTTATTAGATTTAAATGCAAATCACAAAATATGAATAGAATATATTGCAGTATAATCTGTATAATATATTGCAGTATAATCTAGAGACTCTACATTAGGAGTTCCAAGTACTGAAAAAAATATAATAAAATTTGTATTTACTTTTATTTTTATTTGCCTAATTTAACTCTATCAATAATTTTGATAAATGTTGTTTAATTTTAACAAAATTAATTAGAAAATATTTTATATAGCAGACAACCTATAATACATAAATCTCAGTGAAAAAAATAAAAATACGCACATTGAAACTAGTCACTATGCAAACGCCCAGAGTAATTTGCATTTGCAGAACATCAATATATTGTATACATTAATAACAAATGCTTTCCAGTTACATATTACCCTCGCAACCAGATAAATATCACTTCGAAGTTTTGATCTCCTTACATCCGCCCTTGCCTATTACTACTATAAAGGATAGAATTTTCAATAATATATATATATATATATATATAATTCAGTTGGCACGTCTAGTACCAAGGATTTCCATATAGAGTTATTAAATATAAATGAAAAACAAAATTGTAAAATATAAAAATATAATTTAAAATTATTCTTAATCTATTTTTTTTTTAATTAAAAAAACAACAATGGGAAAACTGATATAGAAAGCCAAGAGGCTACTCGAAGTAATATTCATAATTATCACCTAAAACGGACACCCACCTACAAAGGTAAAAAAACTAAACTACAAGAAGTATAAACCTACAGGCAGATAAACTACAACAACAAATGGACTAAATGTATACATAAAATGAACACTAAATTGATTGGATAAAGACAAATTACAATAATGAATTGCTAATGGCTAAAGAAATCAACAGAAAATACTCTCATAAAACTCGACCAAAATACAAAATGTTTTCCACCGAAAGTAAACTCTCATAAAACTGGCAACCAACTACAAAGGTAAAATACTAAATTACAAAGTAATATAAAATTACAAGGAGATAAACTACAACAACAAATTGACTAAAGGTAGAAATGGAATGATGTGAACGAAATAGGTGATTGGACCGAGAGAAACTACAATAATGAACCACTGATGGCTAAAGAAATCAATAGCAAATACTCTCATAAAACTAAAGCAAAAAAACAAAATGCCCTTCCCAAAAGTAAACTCTCCTAATGTTCTTCTCAATGAATATCTCGATGCAAGTGATCATAATAAGGACTTGTCATTTAACCTAACCTTGCTTTTTCAAATCAAGGCAAACTCTAGTAGTCTGAAAGAACTGCAATATTATGAGAGTATTTTAGAAAATAAGTCAAGGAGCATAGATAACAACGATTACAGCGAACAAAAGAGACCTGAGAATCCCAAGATTTCAAGCAGGCGGCCTGATGGCGGTCAACAGTGGCTCAACCTAAACGGTCTCTGGCCCCAGCCTCTACTTTCGCAAGATAGCCAGTTCGAATCCTACCAAGGGTTGTGAGGTCAAATTCGCAGCCTGTGAGTGCTACACAGGAGTGCACACTGGCTTATATTCCCTGTATGTTGGAGTGGTGGGTCTATAGACTATGAGGTGAAGCTGTGAAGGACAATATCAGTTTATTGGTTTTAATGAAAAAGACAAATTGACAGAAATCGATAGAAATGCAGATTTAAGGGTAGCAAGTGTTTTCTGCTCCAACTCGGTTTAGTGTTCTTTTTAGAGGGATATCGTTCAACAATTAACAGATTTCTTTGGAAGTCAAGACTGCTAAGTAATTAAACCAATCCTTCGTGAGCTAAACTCCTCAAGAGTCAACAGATGCAGAGCAATAATTCTAAAGCCATGTTTGAAACCTTGGAAAGAGTTTTCATATCTTTAGTTTGATACAGAAGATCCAGTAGATTATCCTCAAAATATCATTCCCCTAAATCATTATACAGATTGTTTTGAATCCTATCATTCTCCTCAATCCTGACATACAGTGTTTAAAATCCTTCTGAAGTGATCTAGTGATTACTTGTAAACATTTAACAAAATTGAACTAATGAAACACGACAAAAGAAGAAAGGGAGAAACACAGAAACTATAAAGAATTTCACCATATAGAGAATTGAATAACACACCTCCTTAATTCAGTGCCATGAATGTCGATTCAGGGGTAGTGAAGTTTCCAGCAGTTGCGGGAGGCAATAATCCTTTGGCGACATACCAAGAGAGGGGTAGTCCCTGTTTGCCATTGTGGTAGCTTATGCACCATCACCCACTTGAAAAAGCCGAAACAATCCTCATACTGCAACATTCATCCCAAATCAATTTAGTTCCTCCTAATCCCACTCATTGGCCTGATGTAAATGTGAAATATATAATTAAAAAACAGAGAAATGCAACGAAATTTACATAATCTAGCTGCAATGGAATCCTTGCTCACGGCTTCGAAAGGACCGCTCAACACAGCACATGCAGAAACTAGAACAAACCAGACAAAAGTCATGCAGACCACAATGAAACCAGAAACCAAACCCAAAAAACTAAAGCAAACCCATTACCACATAGAAATACGCACAACATACTGTGTACAGATACAGGAAAGAAAACCACACCAAACAAAACTCATACAAACTAAAATGATACCACACCAGGCAAAACTCATATTAGTCGAGTCTAATACAAACATGCAGATCCAGGACTAATACAAGACTCAGCACAATGCTGGGCAAGTAGCCATGGGAGGAGGAGGAGATTCGGAAAAGGCGGAGACTCAGACAAGGTAGATAAATAATATTCATTGGATTCAATAATAGTCATAATTTTGCTGACTGCACAGCGGTGCAATAAAAGAACTTTTTCTGGACTGCCATCGCTACAAAAGAAGTATTCGTTGTATCCAACGGTCATGTTTTTTTTATTGCATACAGCTGCAAGAACAGTACTTTTGTTGACTGCGAGAACTGCAAAAGCAACCTGAATTACGAAACGGTCAGATTTTGGAAAATAATTTACAACAGTTATTGTTTGAAAATTTTGTTTTTCAGAATTATAAAATTTATAATTTAAATTATTTCATCGTTAAATTTTACTTCTAAATATTTGAAAATGTTTTTAATTTAATTATTAAAAACTTACTGTAATTATAAATAGAGTTACAAATAAATATTGTATTTATTTAATTAAATATATAATTACTTATTAATATTGTAATTTTTGAAATAATTTTATAAATATAAATAAATTATTAATTTCAAGCATATATATTATATCTTTATTTTCTAAATTATTAAATAAAATATATTCACATTTAATGTTTAGATATACATATAGGGTATAGGAATATTTAATCAACAAATGAGTAAAACATGTTTCCTTTTCGTTTAAAAAAGTTTTTGATTTTGACATTCTTATAGTAAATATGCCTTTTATAATTAATACATATTACCCAGATAATTAATGATGTTTATTAGATTGGGGATTAACAAATTTTATCAAAGAAATATGAAGACATATTAAATACTATTTAAAATATATTTGTAGTGAAATGTGATATAAATAAAAGTATTAAATTTACTGTGATACTTGTAATTTAAAAAAAAATGAAAAGTAGGAAATTTATGGAGGATCTAGTTTAATTCAAAGGAAGAGTTATATAAATATTATGCATTGGTTAGGAACCAAATACCAATAATAGTTTTGAAATGTTAGAGATGTATCATGGTATTGAAAATGCAACAAAATTAATGATGAGTTATGTAAAACATGGTTAAAATATCTAAGTTATTGAAGATTTTTAGTTTTTCACTTGTCAAAAAATTTCCACCAAAAATGTAATTTTGAATTGATGAAGTTCTTTTTATTTTAAAAGTAAATATCTTCCTAGAATACACCTACTAAAACCAAATTGTATTATTACAACATTTGATGTATGCAACAAATTCTTTTCTTGGCATAAACTTTTGCAAATATCTTTTATAATTGACTCACCCTCACATATGAGCACCCTAAAAAACCAATTCACACTCACATATGCGTAGCCTAAAAAATAGCTTCAACCATTTAACTTCCTATTTCTAGATTAATGCCTCTTTTACCATGGGTATCATTCCGTGGAATTAACCCATGGTATCGTAGGTTGATTGGGTCACTCATTTCAACATAGCCGTGTGTTCTCAATAGTTCCTTGACTCCTCCACATCTTACACACAACTCTTGACCTTTTAAAATGCAATTCATATTCCTAGGGTGTGAAATTGTTATCTCCTTTTAATCCAACCCCATTTCCTTACATATGTCACATATGCCCATGTGCCCATGTGCGTAACCACGAGGTCATCATACTAGGGCTCTATACAAAAACATTTTTCCCTTTGCATTTCATGGTGTAGTGATGATTAAACCTTAGACGTTATTCCTCGCCTCCTCATAATAGAGGTTTGTGACCATATCCTTCACTTAATTAATATCACAAATCCTTCCAAGCCCTCCGCTCCAAGTTCCATACAAATGAGCATCCATTACCAAGTGATATAACCTTTTCCAAATCTCCATACAAGATATGATTCAAATTCCTTAGCGCCATGTGCTAGACGATTAATCACTCATGATCATGGGAAGTGACAACATCCTATTACCCATAGGAGATATTGATTTAGTTATTTTTCTCCAATTTCTAGCACCTAAGACTATAGGTTATAACCTTGATATTATCTTTATCTTACCTAGTTGTGCTTTGTTCATAAATATCTTCCATACGAACAATACTTGAAAAAATATCCAATTTGCCTACAATTTTTGGAAAATTTCTCATCACATCAGACTCCTCATACAAGATTATTCCTAGACATGTTCATTTCAACCTCCTTCTATTGATGTAGCTCAACATAGGGCCCACACTAGCATATCCATTACATATGCTAACTTTGGGTCAAAATATTGGTTTTTGGGAATTTTAGCCATAAAAATACATAAGAAAACCTTGCTCATACCTCATGAATTGTCATGTGAATCCATGGTGGACCAAACAAAACCTACCATCCAGCCCTTTTTCCAATTAATATTTTCCGCATCATACTCTCGATGTCATAATAGATATCAACGATGAATTTTTATATAAAAATTGAACTATAGTGCCCCATGCCCTAGTACCCTAATGTGAGACCCACTATTTCTATCTCACCTTCCAATTCATCTACTTCAACCCATCAAATCATACCATATGTTTGAGTGTTTACATGTACGTAGCATCTATCCGTTGCCAATCATTAAATTAGTTTCCCAAATGAGTTGAAAATGAATCTCATGTGTCGCTCACCTATGTTACCACATCCTCAAATATACCACTTGTTTTCAACATCGTTCCACATCATAAATCTTCAATTTCCTACTAGATACAGGATTAGGTGTGTTCCCTACCTAAACCCCCACGCATGTGTGTGCCTGATATAGATCTAGGTCACTGTATTAAGGTGTTCTTAGTCATTGGATCCATAAAATGCACATACGCACTACAACCACCACATATTATGTGCACAATATTGATTTGGACCATTTATCCATGACTAGGGTGATATTAATGGAAAACCATTTTTCGGTCCGTGAAACACTAATTCATGTGCAATTTCCACACGAGCGTGTCATGAAAACACCTCAAACACTCTAATTTCCCTTCCACTCTATGATCTTAGTTGGCTCACTCATCAAGTCACCCTGATTGATGTAACACCCCCAATTTATGTGTTTGAATTTCCAAGTTAGACATTTGAACTTTAATCCTAAGCGGAGTGGACCCCAAAGGATAAGTATATTGTAAATGTAATTTAATATTTAAGTTGAGGAAATGAATAAAATGATTGTGTGAATATTGACCAAGATGAGATTATGAGATCATCTGCTAAATCCATGAGGATGGATAAGGCAACTATTCCCCACAATGCTTCAAAAAAAAATCCTTGAAAGGAATTAATTCTAATTTAGATTTTTGAGGAAGAATCTAAATTTCCCCAATGATGAGGAAAGTAGTTGGGAGGAGGTAAAAAGATGGAAAAGTTGAGGAAAAACATAAAACAGCTTTAAAGAGTCCCTAAAATGGGAAGCTTAGGCAAACAGGAAGAAAAACATCCTGCTATTCTGGACGCAGAATTAGAAACATGCTTTGGGGAACAATAAACTTAAATAAGCTGCTCTTAAACAGATTAGGGGTTGATCTGTTCTAGGAGGTGATCTTTGCTCGGGGGTGAGTTCTGGGAGACAAAAAGGACTCTAAGGTTGGGAGGTTGGTCTACTGTGTGCATGGTATGTGTTTAAAATTTATTGATATGTTTGTGTTACATGGTATGAATTGGCTACATATAAAAGTTGACTATATAGTACAATTATAAATGCTACATTTAATAGAGTTAATCATAAGGAATTTACCTTCTTAACTCTGTATGGTTGTAGAAAACAAAAACAAATCTGTAGAGTAGAATTCAACAGAAATTCTAAACCAAAGGATTGTTTAAATCTGTGAATACATAGTTCTCCATGGATAATTTAAATTATAATATACTTCTGATCTCTTAGTATGCATTCATAAGCATGAAATGGTACTATAAGAAGAATTCCTCTAATAACCTTCAAATATTTGTAAGTTAGATCTGAGGATCTGTAATTATGCAAATTTATCTTTAACCTACTTTTGAGTTATAAAATGAATTATATTATACACATACATTTGAGACAAGTAGAGTAAGATACTCTATATTGTATCTTGAAATAGCAGTGTATGCACTGTTACATGGACTGCAATTGAGTATTGAAACATAACCCTTTAGATGCAACCTGGATAAAGGAACTGAAAAGTATTATAGTTTATTTGTATGGTAGTTAACCTGAGTGCAGGGAAATTTAATGAGAAATTCCATTCTGTATACAGCATTAGAAAAAAAAACTAATTTCAAATCAGCTATTGTTAATAAAAAGAAGTCTGTTGAAGAATGTTACAATTTTATAATCTAGTTCCTACACAACCACTAGGATACCAACATATCTTACCGAAAAATAATTATGTCTATACATTACCTCGACATTTAGGAAAAGAGAACTGTGCTGGACTGACAGTCATTGCATAATACAAAGTGGACAAGAATTGAAAGATACGTATAACCAATATAAAACCATTAACACTATCCTCTATCGAAAAAACGTATAGTCATATTTCCTCGTTAAAAACCATCCAAGTCTGAATAGAAAATAATAATAATTGTATGGCATAAAGAGTAACTGAGTAATAGGCGGAATTATTTGAGTTCACTATCGATTTTCCATGATACCAATTCTTATCAACAAACTATATAAAAAACCCCGCAAAATCATGACAGTCAAGGCGTCTCAAATACTAAAGACGTTTTAATGGAGGATTCGTAGATACCTACTCCGCCATTCCTTACTGCATATTAGGAAATTTCATAATTATAAACATCGATCTTGTTCAGATACCCTAGTTCGGGAATAAATCAATGTTTTAAAAATGTCCTTATACAAATTAGAGGGTCGTAGCCGTAATAGAGAATAGAATGAAAATTAAGGACTTTCTACACTTTTCGCAGATCACAACTGAGGTGAAAACTGGAACACGTAGCAAGAAACCCCGAGTAAGCAATTTGGGGAACTGAGTAGAACCTGTACAAAGAGACGAGGAATAGAAATTTAAGTCGACCAAACTTGCCGGAAACACAGGAGATTATCTGGAAACAATTGGCATTCGAATGAAAACCATAATACCTGTAACGAACATAACGATGCACATTAGAGGAATGTTATATGGTAATAACAGCTTTCTTATACAAAACGAGTAAATGAAATTCAACGAAGGTGAAAATTGTATACCTGATTAATAAAATGGGATAAATTCCTGAAACAAAACGTAGTGGAACGATTAGTCAATTCGCTCGTAAAGAGGATACGATTAAAGTTTACCAGGGTTAGTGTAGCGAATCAAACCTGGACAACGATTCTGGACTTTTTCCTTGCCAAAATATGAACCGTCCACGCATAACGATTCTGGAAGCCTGTATATCATCCGTTAAACATAAAAATGAAACTAACCCAATTGTTTTAACCAGATTCCCTACAGGAAAACAACGACGAAACTGGTAAGAAAGCTAGATAAGCGGTATAACTAGATCTATTGCTCGTTAGAAAATGCCGATACTGAAATATTGAAGTTGGAGGAAAAATAAGAACGATAATTATACTACCTATCTCCACAATTGGATTCGTTGTGAAATCAGGATTTAACCCAATGTGTCTTGCGCAAGCGTGGCCTTCTGCACGGCTGCAGTTTGCAAATCTATAAGAAACGAAATAACATATACAAGAAGTAACCTTTACTGGGATTTCTCCGCAAGGTGGAAACGATTAATGTGTTAACGCATGCCGACAATAGATACAAAGATAAAACGCTTACCGTATGACTGTTGAAATAGACATACACCTCGGCTGTAACACTCTCAGTATGCTCCAAGGTGGGATAATGAAACTCGAACGCGGAGCGACATTGTAAAATGAAACAGGAGAATGAATAATCGAAGATAATAAACGAACAACAAACCCTAGATTCAGACATTGAGAACCGTCCACGTATAAGGTGGATTATGGGTGAAAATGAGTGATGGAGACGCGGGAAACCTCATTCAGTAACAAGGACAAGAAGAATCCTAAGAGGGATCGTATAGTAATGGTAGACAAGCAATATAGTACCCGCTTACGTAGCTAAAACTGGTAAACCAGAGTTAAATGCCAAGCGAGTAGTTAAAACCTTGCGGACCTGAGAATTTATATAATCAAAAGTGACCGCAAACATTAGAAACGTATATGGAAATAAATTTTGTAAGTTACGTGTAAGCCAGATGTTCCTGGAAACCGCGTTGAGTACAATAGTGGTTGTAACGAGAACCAAAACCAAGTTTCCCATCTATTTAATGAGAAAGGACTCTGTCCTGAAGAATAGACGGCGTATATCCGTATGAAATAACCAGTGATCGAGGCATATGACATGAAGTATCGTGTGAGAGTTGGTCGTATTAATATTGAAAATCGATTGAATTTTTTATACCCATATAATATGAAGTATTAACATTTCAAAACTTTCATCCCTAACGTAAGTATTAAGGTGTATACAATGATATATAGATGGTGAATGAGTAGTATAAAGAGAACCATATAATGGGGTTTAAATTTAATTAAATAATTCTGATGGTCATGGTATGGTGGGATTACACAAGGATTTAGCCATAAGGAAATTGAGAGAGTATAAAGGCCTCTCGTTAATGTTTTAACATATATAGTGTTAGTTTTGTTAAGGTGCATGGGGTTTTGACAAATGAAAGAATAAAGAAATGAACAAAAAAAAAAAATTATATCTTCTTTTGGTATAGAAAAGGGAGGTGTGACAAATCGTATCAGAGCCCAAGTTATAAAACTGGGCTGTTGTTATTGTGCTCACTGTTGCTGAGTGTTTCTTGTATAAATGAGTATTGTGGAAAATTTTCTTTGTAAAATCTTGCTGATCTATGTTATGAGTGTGTACAGTGGTGCTGAAATGGCTGAAGGTGAAGAAATTTATGTGGATCTGTGTGACGAGTTTGGTACACCAGATCCCAACGCTCCGGTGATGGCTATGTTGCACAGGCTGCAATGAGAATTGGCTGAACTAAGAAGCCAGAATGATAGGTTGTCATCATCCAGTAAGGAGCAGCAAAAGCTCATCAGAGAACTAGCTTCACGGAACAACCAAGAAGGCGAAGGTTCCGGAAAGAGGAATATTGATGAATCTGATGACGAGGGTGCTGCTAGGCATCAGTATAAACAGAAAAAGGAATTACAAGGGGAATTCCGAAAGATCAAGCCTCCCTCCTACGATGGGGAAAAGGAGGAAGATGCTGAAGCCTGGTTGCTGAATATGATTAAATATTTCCAGGTCTATGAATATGAAAGCAATCTAAAGGCCAGATTAGCTATTTACCAGCTACAAGGTAAAGCTACCTTGTGGTGGGAGGAGACGAAAATGGTTCATGCCATTGATGAAAAGACAGTTACTTGGGAAGATTTCCAGGTTAAGTTCAAAAATCGTTATTTCAATGAGCGTTATTATGATGATAAAGCAAAGGAATTCCATGAACTTCGACTAGGACAACTCACTATTGATGAGTTTGTTACTAAGTTTACAAATCTGCTGAGATATGTACCCTACATTAGGGAAGAAAAGGCAAAAGTACAAAGGTTTCTGAATTGTTTGCCTACTGTATACAAAGAGAAAATTGATTTTGACAACCCAAAGACAATGGACGAAGCTGTTAGAAAAGCGAGATTATGCTATCAGCAGTTTAAAGGAAAAGTTGAACAAGGAAAGAGCTGGTTAAACAAGGGGGAGTTCAAGGGGAAAAGACAAAAACCAGCATATTTAAAGAATTTTGGCAGAGATCATCAGCGGAAAAAGTTTAATAAACCCAAAGAAAGCCAAACTGCTCAGTCCCAAGTGGCTTCAAAACAAATAGATGGAGACAGTAAAAAGGAAGGGACAGTCAGAATGAAGGAACCCTTGAAATGTTGGGGCTGTGGAGAACCCCATATTTTGAGGGACTGTCCTCATCGAAACATTCATATGATCATGAGGGATCGAGAAGCGACAACAGTAAATGATATAGCCAGAAATATACCAACTATCAGTGCAGCCTTGGAAAATCGGCAAGCAGAACATCAAGCAACCATGGTGGAAATGGAGGGTAAGATTGCTGGCCTACCTCTTACTGTTTTGATTGATCCGGGTGCTTCTTTGAGTTACATTAGTCCTGGAATTGTAGAAAAATGTAATCTTAAACCTGAAAAATTTCAGCAGTCATGGTTGGTACAGCTGGCCACTGGAACGAAGAGAAAGGTAACACATAAATTTCCCAGAACAACAATCAAATTAAATGATTTTCAAATAGAAGTAACTCTGAACATACTGCCATTAGGATCTTATGACTTGCTGATAGGAATGGATTGGATGGAAAAGAAGAAAGCCCTGGTGAACTGCTGGGATAAAACCCTGCATTGTGTGGATGAAGAAGGGAAACCTTTTACTCTCAAAGGAAAACCAAAATCCATTTCAGTAAGACAAATATCAGCACTACAATTAAAAGAAACAGCTAGAAAAGGATACCAAGTTTATGCAGTACATGTGGAGGAAGTGGAACAGAAAACTGGAGAAAATCTGCTGAATGACTTACCGGTGGTAAGGGAATTTAAGGAAGTCTTTCCAGATGAGATTCCTCATCTTCCCCCCAAAAGAGAAATTTACTTTACAATCGATCTGGTGCTGGGAGAAACACCTGTTTCACAAGCACCTTATCAAATGAGTCCTCCTGAACTTATGGAACTGAAAATGCAATTGCAAGAATTGCTAGATAAAGGGTATATTAGACCCAGTGTGTCTCCTTGGGGAGCACCGGTCTTTTTTGTGAAAAAGAAGGATGGAAATTTTAGGATGTGCATTGATTATCGCCAACTGAACAAGTTGACCATTAAGACTAGATACCCTTTACCTAGAATTGATGATCTTTTTGATCAAGTGAGAGGAGCTTCAGTTTTTTCGAAGATTGACTTAAGAACTGGTTATCACCAGCTCAGAATCAAGGAAGAAGACATCAGCAAAACAACCTTCCGAACCAAGTATGGACACTACAAATTTGTAGTCCTACCCTTTGGTTTGACAAATGCCCCTACCACATTCATGTGTCTGATGAACAGTGTGTTAAATAAGTACTTGGATAGTTTTTTTCTTGTGTTCATAGATGATATTTTGGTCTACTCTAAAAATGAGGAAGAACATAGAGAACATTTACGGATAGTGTTGCAAACTCTGAAAGAAAACCAACTATATGCCAAGTTTAGCAAATGTGAATTTTATAAAGATAAGATTCAATATTTCGGCCATATTATTTCTCAACAAGGCCTTGTTGTTGACCCTGAAAAGATAAAGGCTATAAAAGAATGGCCTCTACCAACTAATGTTTCAGCAGTAAGATCATTCATGGGGATTGCAGGCTATTATCGCAGATTCGTGGAGAGATTTTCTACTATAGCACATCCCATAACATCATTACAAAGAAAGGGTGTCAAATTTGAATGGACAAACAAATGCCAAAACAGCTTTGACCAATTAAAACAAAAACTCACTACAGCCCCTATCCTAAAGATTCCAGATCCTAATAAATAATTTGTTGTATGTACATATGCTTGTAGAGAGGGGTTGGGAGGAGTCCTTTTGCAGGAAAATTCAGTTATTGCCCATGAATCTAGGAAACTAAAAATACATGAACATAATTATAGTGCCTATGATTTGGAATTAGCAGCTGTTATCCATGCTTTGAAAATGTGGCGGCACTATCTTCTTGGGAAAAAGTTTACATTGATGACTGATCATATTAGTCTCAAATATTTCTTTTCCCAAACTGATCTGAATGTAAGACAAGCCAGATGGATGTCCTTTTTAAGTGAATTTGATATGGACATAAAACATATCAAGGAAAAAGAAAATAAAGCTGCTGATGCATTAAGCAGGAATGCTTGTCAAAATATAAACAAAATTGGAAGTAGTGCCCAGATCGAAGTAGAAGAGTTGGTGAGAAAAGCAGCAAATCAAGATCCAAACTATGAAACCCTCTTGGTGAAACTACAGAAAAAGGAGAAAACTGATTTCACTCAAAACCAAAAAGAGCTGATCTGTTATAAAAATAGGTTGTATATCCCCAATGTAGAGTCCTTAAAAAGGGAAATTCTGGATGAATATCAAAAACAGCCGTATGCAGGACATCCAAGATATCAGAAAATGTTAACAACCCTGAAAAAGAAGTTGTTCTGGCTAGGAATGAAGAGAGATGTAGCAGAATATTTAAGTAGGTGTATGAAATTTCAAGTAGTTAAAGTTGAGCATCAACATCCGGCAGGTATTTTAAACCCTTTGCCAATTGCAGAATGGAAATAGGACATAGTTTCCATGGACTTTATAACAGGATTACCCAAAACCAAATACCAGCATGATTCGGTAATGGTAGTAGTAGACACTCTAACAAAAGCTGCCCACTTGATACCGGTGAAATCTACCTTTGGGACAACTCAAGTAGCGAATGTGTTCCTGAAGGAGGTAGTAAGGCTTCATGGGGTTCCAAAGGTAATTGTTTCAGACTGAGATGCTAAGTTTACAACAGCTTTTTGGAAAGGAAATTTTGAGGGATGGGTACTAAGTTGAATTTTAGTACCGCCTATCACCCTCAGACCGATGGGTAGACAGAGAGGACTAATGAAATTTTGGAGGATCTTCTGAGAATGTATGTGATGGATAGGCCGTCAAAGTGGGAAGAGTATTTTCATTTAGCCGAATTTGCCTATAATAACAGCTACCAATCCTCTATCAAGATGAGTCTGTTTGAGGCACTGTACGGAAGAAAGTGTCGTACTCCTTTGAGCTGTAGCCAACCAGAGGATAAAATAATGTTGGGGCCCGAGGCCTTACAAGAGATGGAAAGAATTGTTAAACAGATACAAAGAAACATCAAGACAGCACAAGATCGCCAGAAAAACTATGCTGATAAGAAATGAGTGCACCGAGAATTCAAAGTGGGGGATCATGTGTATTTGCATATTAAACCCAAAAAGAGCACACTTTATGCTGGAAGTTGTGCAAAACTAGCTCCTAGATATTGTGGTCCTTTTGAAGTATTAGAAAGGGTGGGACTAGTGGCTTACAAGCTGGCCTTACCACCCCATGTTAGAGTTCATGATGTGTTTCATGTTTCTTTATTAAAAAGATATGTGCATGATGCTTCTCACATAGTTGATTGGAATGTTCTACAGGTGGAACCAGAAGGGGAGTTTCTTCCAGAAACGCTTCAAATATTGGAGCGGGAAGAAATTGAATTGAGAAACAGAACAGTAGCCAGAGTAAAATTGCAGTGGAAGCACTTTACTGCTGAAGAAGCTACCTGGGAAAGAGAAGCTGAAATGATGGAAAGATATCCATTTTTGTTTGAAAAATGAACTCTAGTAGTTAAATAACAACACCGAGGACGATGTTTATTTTCAGAGGGGAATATGTAACACCCCCAATTTATGTGTTTGAATTTCCAAGTTAGACATTTGAACTTTAATCCTAAGGGGAGTGGACCCCAAAGGATAAGTATATTGTAAATGTAATTTAATATTTAAGTTGAGGAAACGAATAAAATGATTGTGTGCATATTGACCAAGATGAGATTATGAGATCACCTGCTAAATCCATGAGGATGGATAAGGCAACTATTCCCCACAATCCTTCAAAAAAAAATCCTTGAAAGGAATTAATTCTAATTTAGATTTTTGAGGAAGAATCTAAATTTCCCCAATGATGAGGAAAGTAGTTGGGAAGAGGTAAAATGCTGGAAAAGTTAAGGAAAAACATAAAACAGCTTTAAAGAGTCCCTAAAATGGGAAGCCTAGGCAAACAGGAAGAAAAGCATCCTGCTATTCTGGACGCAGAATTAGAAACATGCTTTGGGGAACAATAAGCTTAAATAAGTTGCTCCTAAACAGATTAGGGGTTGATCTGGTCTAGGAGGTGATGTCTGCTCATGGGTGAGTTCTGGGAGACAAAAAGGACTCTAAGGTTGGGAGTTTGGTCTACTGTGTGCATGGTATGTGTTTAAAATTTATTGATATGTTTGTGTTACATGGTATGAATTGGCTACATATAAAAGTTGACTATATAGTAAAATTATAAATGCTACATTTAACAGAGTTAATCATAAGGCATTTACCTTCTTAACTCTGTATGGTTGTAGAAAACAAAAACAAATCTGTAGAGTAGAATTCAACAGAAATTCTAAACCAAAGGATGGTTTAAATCTGTGAATACATAGTTCTCCACGTATAATTTAAATTATAATGTACTTCTGATCTCTTAGTATGCATTCATAAGCATGAAATGGTACTATAAGAAGAATTCCTCTAATAACCTTCAAATATTTGTAAGTTAGATCTGAGGATCTGTAATTATGAAAATTTATCTTTAACCTACTTTTGAGTTATAAAATGAATTATATTATACACATACATTTGAGACAAGTAGAGTAAGATACTCTATATTGTATCTTGAAATAGCAGTGTATGCACTGTTACATGGACTACAATTGAGTATTGAAACAGAACCCTTTAGATGCAACTTGGATAAAGGAACTGAAAAGTATTATAGTTTATTTAGATGGTAGTTAACCTGAGTGTAGGGAAATTTAATGAGAAATTCCATTCTGTATACAGCATTAGAAAAAAAAACTAATTTCAAATCAGCTATTGTTAATAAAAAGAAGTCTGTTGAAGAATGTTACAATTTTATAATCTAGTTCCTACACAACCACTAGGATACCAACATATCTTACCGACAAATAATTATGTCTATACATTACCTCGACATTTAGGAAAAGGGAACTGTGCTGGACTGACAGCCATTGCATAATACAAAGTGGACAAGAATTGAAAGATACGTATAACCTATATAAAACCATTAACACTATCCTCTATCGAAAAAACGTATAGTCATATTTCCTCGTTAAAAACCATCCAAGTCTGAATAGAAAATAATAATAATTGTATGGCATAAAGAGTAACTGAGTAATAGGCGGAATTATTTGAGTTCACTATCGATTTTCCATGATACCAATTCTTATCAACAAACTATATCAAAAACCCCGCAAAATCATGACAGTCAAGGCGTCTCAAATACTAAAGACGTTTTAATGGAGGATCGTAGATACCTACTCCGCCATTCCTTACTGCATATTAGGAAATTTCATAATTATAAACATCGATCTTGTTCAGATACCCTAGTTCGGGAATACATCAATGTTTTAAAAATTTCCTTATACAAATTAGAGGGCCGTAGCCGTAACAGAGAATAGAATGAAAATTAAGGACTTTCTACAATTACGCAGATCACAACTGAGGTGAAAACTGGAACACGTAGCAAGAAACCCCGAGTAAGCGATTTGGGGAACTGAGTAGAACCTGTACAAAGGGACGAAGAATAGAAATTTAAGTCGACCGAACTTGCCGGAAACGCAGGAGATTATCTGGAAACAATTGGCGTTCGAATGAAGGCCATAATACCTGTAACGAACATAACGGTGCACATTAGAGGAATGTTATATGGTAATAACAAATTTCTTATACAGAATGAGTAAATGAAATTCAACGAAGGTGAAAATCGTATACCTGATTAATAAAATGGGATAAATTCCTGAAACAAAATGTAGTGGAACGATTAGTCAATTCGCTCGTAAAGAGGATACCATTAAATTTTACCAGGGTTAGTGTAGCGAATCAAACCTGGACAATGATTCTGGACTTTTTGCTTGCCAAAATATGAACCGTCCACGCATAACGATTCTGGAAGCCTGTACATCATCCGTTAAACATAAAAATGAAACTAACCCAATTGTTTTAACCATATTCCCTATAGGAAAACAACGACGAAACTGGTAAGAAAGCTAGATAAGCGGTATAACTAGATCTATTGCTCGTTAGAAAATTCCGGTACTGAAATATTGAAGTTGGAGGAAAAATAAGAACGATAATTATACTACCTATCTCCACAATTGGATTTGCTGTGAAATCAGGATTTAACCCAATGTGTCTTCCGCAAGCGTGGCCTTCTGCACGGCTGCAATTTGCAAATCTATAAGAAACGAAATAACATATACATGAAGTAACCTTTACTAGGATTTCTCCGCAAGGTGGAAATGATTAATGTGTTAACGCACGCCGACAATAGATACAGAGATAAAACGCTTACCGTATGATTGTTGAAATAGACATACACCTCGGCTCTAACACTCTCGGTATGCTCCAAGGTGGGATAACGAAACTCAAACGTGGAGCGACATGGTAAAATGAAACAGGAGAATGAATAATCAGAGATAATAAACGAACAACAAACCCTAGATTCAGACATTGAGAACCGTCCACGTGTAAGGTGGATTATGGGTGAAAACGAGTCATGGAGACGCAGGAAACCTCAATCAGTAACAAGGAAAAGAAGAATCCCGAGAGGGATCGTATAGTAATGGTAGACAAGCAATATAGTACTCGCTTACGTAGCTAAAACTGGTAAACCAGAGTTAAATGCCAAGTGAGTAGTTAAAACCTCGTGGACCTGATGTTCCTGGAAACCGTGTTGAGTACAATAGTGGTTGTAACGAAAACCAAAACCAAGTTTCCCATCTATTTAATGAGAAAGGACTCTGTCCTGAAGAATAGACGACGTATATCCGTATGAAATAACCAGTGATCGAGGCATACGACATGAAGTATCGTGTGAGAGTTGGTCGCATTAATATTGAAAATCGATTCAATTTGTTATACCCATATAATATGAAGTATTAACATTTCAAAACTTTCATCCCTAACGTAAGTATTAAGGTGTATACAATGATATATATATGGTGAATGAGTAGTATAAAGAGAACCATATAATGGGGTGTAAATTTAATTAAATAATTCTGATGGTCATGGTATGGTGGGATTACACAAGGATTTAGCCATAAGGAAATTGAGAGAGTATAAAGGCCAGTCGTTAATGTTTTAACATATATAGTGTTAGTTTTGTTAAAGTGCATGGGGTTTTTACAAATGAAAGAATAAAGAAATGAAGAAAAAAAAAATTTATATCTTCTTTTGGTATAGAAAAGGGAGGTGTGACAATTGACCACCAACTGCACAACCTCGACTTGGATGCCCCTATCCTTGAAATAAATTTTTTTGCATAACTTAATATCAATTACATATGTGAAACAATATGGGAACACCTATAGAAATAATATATTTATTGATGTACTTGGTTGAACTCTTATTTTATATTTTTTATTTCTCCTTAAAAATGCTTATTTAATGTTGAAGCCCGTTAAGGACTCATATTTGATGTCAATGCTCATAATGTCTTTTTCTTTCACCTCCTTTGACATCAATGGAAAAGGATGGAATATGGCTACAAACGACTACTTATTCATTTTGGAATTACTTCCCTTGAGATGATTCTTTTATAACACTTGTCAACCTCAATTAGATGTGCCCTTTATTTTCATTATCACTTTGAAGAGTTCATGATACTCCTTTTACCTCACATGATGACACTAGAAATCTCACTTGTTCTAATAAATGATTTCTCCCTATATGAGAATGTTGTATGTGAGAAAAATTTCTCTATCTTATACTACACCTTATAAGAAAGCCATGATGTGGTGGGTTGCATTTTTGTTCTACTCTTTTTACTTAGAAATTACAGGATAAATCAATTCCAACCTCTTTATCATTTTTTAACTAATGTGTACTGAACAATATAATGAGAGTGAACTAAGAGAAGTGAACTAGTTCCAAGTGTAACAAGTCACTCGAAATTCCTAACAACCCAATTAAATCTGAGGATGCAATGTAGAAGGATGTATTTGTCCTTTCCTAGGTCAAATGATCATCCAATTAAACAAATTGTTCATAAAACAATTCCAAATAATGAAAAAAATAGTGTGAATCAACATCTAATCATGTATCATGTGTGTTATTCAAATATAATAAATTGAAAAATAATTGCATCAATAACAAGTGAACAATAATCTACTTATGTCAATGGTGCTACTGAAATCTAAAATCAAATAATGTTGCAAAAATTATGGCAAGTGGAAAAATAACTCAAATATTCGAGTGGAATATTATCACAAGTTTTGTTGAATTATTACATCTATATTTTATAGTTACCCATTTGGAATTTTTATCTATTCAAGTATACAATCTATAGAATATTATTGTCCATTTGGAAAAATTGTTCATGTTGTTAAAACTTTGAATTTGTCAATCATTATCAATTCCCCACTTTTCCAACTAAAAGGACAGACAACATGGAATTTGGACAACATGGAATTTCATGTGGGTTACGATTAATAAATTCATCACTATTTTTGTTTCTTTTTGAGTTAACCAATTACTACTAACCATATTCATTTCATTTTATAATTTTATTTTCTCACTAACCATATTCACTCGATCTATTCTCTTCCCCACTTATGGTGTAAATAATTTTCATCATTGTGCTCCCACATTTCAGTTACAAGAAGTACCATTCTAATTTCATTGTTAGGCACAAAATACCTTTCCTGATATTGAATTTTGCAGTAGTAATGGAAAAATTCCCTTTGTTACATATCTAATAGGCTTTCATTATTAGTTTATTAGTTATGGCTAGTTTGGCCTAATGGTAGGTTACATCTACCAACTTTATCTAATATTTATAATAAATTAGATTAATCTATATAACCAACATTACTTTTCATGTACATAAGATTCTATTAAACACACACATGGTGTATGAGGAAACTAAACACACACATAGAAAGATAAACATGAGATTCTCATATTATTCACCACAGATGTACATTTATAATACAATGGTTTCACTCTTGGATTCATCTTCCAAGGTCACTTGGACTCGTTTGTGACTCTTCGCCTTCCACACCTACCCATGGAGGATTAGGTGTTCAACATTCCACCCTTAATCCTAAGGGGTATGTGTGAGTCCAAGAAGAGAGTTGTAAAACAAATCTGCAAAATATACATGGCAACACATAGGCTGAATCAACTCTCTGAAATATTTGCATGAAGAGGTGGTTTAAGGATGACTACCAACACTGGAACGCAACCCTTATTGTAGCTCTCGAAACTCTTCCAAAACTGGAAAGAATCTAAGGGCTTCTACTAGAGGAATTGTCCCTCATATTTTATGAGGGAGACCTTCAACCTAAAAGAAAGGAATTCTACAACCTGTGATGGTTTAAGGATGACCACCAACACTGGAATGCTTGATGCAACTCCTAGAACTTTACCAAGGCTGGCAAGAAGCTGAAGTCTTCTGCTAGAGGAAGTGCTCCGAATTCTTTGAAGAGGAATAATATGAGCCTCACATGGATGTTTTAAGGCTATCCATCAACCAAAGGCATGATCATGGGCATCTGTGTCTCTAGCTACAACTCTGAATCTGGAATGACGAATTGTGGCTCAGGCTCACTTGCACTGTTGTGTCTCTGGCTATAACTCTAAATATGGAATGAGAGATTGTGGCTCAGGATTTCTTGATGTGACTTCGAAGCTTGTAGATTACCACCATTTTCCCCCTTGTCAGGTACAAGGTGAGATTATGGTGAAAACTCAACTTCAATATTGTTCAATATTCAAGAACAAGTTCTGACATGTGACTTAAACATCTTCTTGGCTATTGATACCCATTGCCAAGAAGTAATCCATCCAAGATGAACCTTTGTTCTTGCAGGAGGCTTGTTTCTGAAGCATTTGTGTGAAGAATTGGTGTGTCGACCATATTCCTTGCATGGGTGAAGATCGAAACAATGATCTTTGATATGGAAAACTCGATCACAGTGTTGGAATTTTACAATCTGTTGTTGTTGTTATGGAAGCATAGAAGGATCTGGAATAGCTGCAGATGAACTGTCATAAATAAATATGGCACTGAAATTTGATGGACTTGGAGTAGTCCAGAATATGAAAGGACACATCCTTGTCATATCCAAGACCAGTTTTGTGCTTGTTGTGTACAAGATGCTCCCAAGGTCTGATGATGGGCTTGGGAAGTGCAGACTAAGCTGCTACATCTGCATGTAAATATGCTCTTGTACAAGGAACTGAATGTGATTTGACTACAACTTTATATTCTTGTTGCTGATGGGATTCCTTCTCAATTTTCTAAACAAAAACAAGCTAAGAATGATGACTCTTTTGTTTTAATTCTTCTTGCTGGAGCTGAGATTCAATTTGCAGAAACTAAATCTTCTCTTTTGCATGTTGCAGGAAATTTTGAATGTCAAAAAGATTGTCCTTGCTGATGTTTACCATCTCATCATCAATGGAGAGTATCAAAGTATTCACTAACTCTAATACTTCATCAAATTTTGCCATTGTGTCAGCAAAAAAATAAAGGTTCAATATCAACAAATGAGGAGTGTTTCCTTTTAATGGAATGTGTGCAAGGAGTCCAAAAATTCTTGAAGCATACCAAGAAGCAGTTTAAATATTCCTTCAATACTATAATTCTTCTTCGCCAAAATTTGCAAGGAGCCACCAAACTAGATAATGCAAATTGGTTATTGGTGGAGGATTTTATATGTGAGTACTAGCTAAACTGATGTCATAATATTTATATATAACCAATTTAGTCATTCATCAATTCAACAAAGCTATGTTTAACCTCCCGACATAGAAGAAGATATTTTCTACATGGTGTGATGGCCTCAGCAAAATATGTCAAGTGCTGCACTTAAAAATATATTCCAGATGCTTCGCTATCTAGAATGCTATCATGTATAATGATAAATAGCCCCTATAAATGAAGCACAAGACTAATTCATATTCATTTTTCAAGTTCAATTGAACTTCATTTTCCAAAATCTGAAGCCTTGAACCTTACCAAAAGAATAGAAATGCCATTATCTGCTCCATATCATAAGCATAAAATTACTGTTCCTGTAAAATTTAGTCATATTCCTTTTCAACATGAACACTTCAAGAATGATATCACATCCCATGTCATGAAACTACAAAGAGAGAGGGCACTGTGGCTTGATATTTCAAATTGCGTTCATCTTTAAGAAGTTGTCATACAAAACTTGTAGGTTTTTTTTGTCTAAAACTCAATCAAGGATAACATGTCCATGCCCGCTTACAAAAAATACATGAAGATAACTTGACATGGATGCCAAAGGGCCTGAACTTCATTTTAGCAAGAAAATATAGAAGCTACTGATCTATCATTATCTTTTGTAATACCATCACAACCGAGTAAGATAAACTAAGAATGTAGTAATATATACCCCTTTCTTGAATAGAAATTTGAACTGTCAGAATTAGTTGTGTGGAAATATCTTAACTACAGCTCACTAAATTGAAATAAATGCATAGATGAGATATTTTTATAGAATACAACTTGCTATATCCAAGGTGATAAAAACACCTAAGCAACCTTCTCGTATAATTCTTGTGGCCAGTTTCTTGGTATGATACTTTGGTCACATGAAACTTTCGATGTATACATGTCTATTTCATATAATCTATTTATAGCATGTTATATTACAAAGTGGCACCCATTTGGTAATATCCCCTTCCATTTAACCTTCACTGGTGTCTTTTTTCAAATAGTTTGAACGTATTCTACTGATAAATCTGCTCCACAAAGTGACCTTCATTTTAGTAGCTCTCCTCAAGGAAATCAACCATGTATATTAGTATTTTTAATCAGTCATATGAGTGACTTCATTCCTAAAAAAAATGACCCATTTAAGAAGGGAAATGTGCCAAACAGCTCCAAAGTGTAACTAGCAAAGAGGAATACATTGTTACCCAACTCGAATCAGTCTCTATGTTTCGTCTTTTCCAGCAAAATCCCCCAGCTCTCAAACCCAGGATTTATTTTGGTTCAAAACACTGTCCAAAAATTCCAATAATGGTCATGCCCAGCAATAATGAAGGAGAAAACTTGCAATAAATCGTACCATATTTATTTGAGGGAACTTGGCCCAGTTATGAGCAAAAAACTCAGCCCAGAATCTGCTAAGGGCTCGCCTAGTTCCAAAGAAGAAATTCCATGGCTCTGATATGGTAGAAATTTCTGGAAGTATGGAGCATTATATGTCAAGAGAGATTCCAAGCATTCACATTCATAGGCCAACACTATTCAGAAGCTTAATGGGACCTCTAAACTTGCCTCTGATACCATGTTAAACACACACATGGTGTATGAGGAAACTAAACACTCACATAGAAAGATAAGCATGAGATACTCATATTATTCACCATAGATGTACATTTATAATACAATGGTGTGACTCTTATATTCATCTTCCAAGGTCACTTGGACTCCTTTGTGACTCTTCACCTTCCACACCTACCCATGGAAGACTAGGTGTTCAACAGATTCATTGAAAAATTAGGTTTCACCATGAAAGTGGACTATATTTACTGTTATTTTTATCATTTTTAGGGAGTTTAGTTCTTAACATGTTGTATTAGAACTATGATTCCAAGTTTTTGCTTCATCAATTAAAACATCTTGGATTTTTTTGCATAACATTCTATGAGGAATGTTTCGAAAAAATAATTTTTGAGGAATATAACGATAAATTTCAAGGAATAGGTGGTAAAAATTAGCCATATTGAAACATTTACTATAAGTCTTCTTACATGAAGTTTTAGACAAAAATCTTTTCTATTGTATATATTAGGGAAAAATATCATAGTACAAGTGTTAAAACTTTTTGACTTTGGTTCACTATATTTTACATGTTGAATATTTTCCAAATTTTGACTCAGTATGTTTTATGATATCTATATATATATATATATATATATATATATATATATATATATATATATATATATATATATATATGTATGTATGTATGTATGTATGTATGTATGTATGTATGTATGTATGTATGTATGTATGTATGTATGTATGTATGTATGTATGTATGTATGTATATGTATATATATGTATATATATGTATATATATGTGTGTGTGTGTGTGTGTGTGTGTGTGTGTGTGTCTATATATGTGGAAGTTAGTTCTCTTGCTATTTATTTATAGTGATTTAAAGAAACTTTGATAGGGTTAGCAAGCACATTTTCTTTCTTATTTTTATTTTTAGAGACATGTTCTAGTGCCTTAGATAATATAGAGATATGTCATTTAATGGGTAAAATGATGGTAAGGAAATTATACACACTAGAACTACATATGATTTCACATTGTTTGAAAATCCTATAACCCCTCTTGGTACCTTATCATGTGTCACTAGTAGATTTGGACCAATTTCCGATGGCCACTTCGTCGCTATTCCGACACCTAGTCATCACAAGAGCGACAACTTGAGGCAGGACAAAACGTGGTTAGCCATTACGTCACAATTCTGACACTTCAATAAAGCGTCAGAAGAGCGACACTGTTGTGATGTTTCCAAACAACTGTCACTCTTTCGATGTTTCCCAAACCATCGCTCTTTCGACTTTTTACAAACCGTCACTCTTCCGATGTCTCCCAAACCGTCTCTCTTCCGACATTTTACAACTGTCGCAATTCCGATGAAATGTCATCCGAAGTTTAGAATTTCATGTGTCCGATGCTTATGTAACATCGCTTTACCAATGAAAAAGTAAAAAATATTTAAAAAAGCAACGTCGCTCTTCCGACGTGTAAGGCGTTGGTATACCGACGAAAAAGTAAAAATATTTAAAAAAGGAAGGTCACTGTTTCGACGTACAAGGTGTCTATCTTCTGACGAAAAAGTAAAAATATTAAAAAAATTAACGTCTTTCTTTCGACATTTAAGGCATCAGTCTTCCGACGAAAAAGTAAAAATATTTAAAAAGCTAACGTCACTCTTCCGACGAATAAGGCATTGGTCTTCCAATGCTTGGTTAAAAATATTAAAAAAAAAAAATATGCCAAATGTGCTAGTTTTAAGTAATATTTTCCATATAAAAATATAAGTCTGAGGTGGTCTTAGGCTCAATTCCACAAGACCGATCTTTACAAGCTAGATTGTTATACGAAAAATAAGTCACTGAGTCTTATCACAGTCTTGTAACTTAACAATGAGCTCATAAATAAAAATAGGTGACTTAGCTAATTCGAAAGTTCTGTCCAAGAATCAATAAATAGGAGATAATCTTAGATTTTAATAGATGTTCACCGCATAAAATATGTCAAAATCCTATAGCTATATCCTTGGCCTAAGACTGCAATGAAGAGGTCCAAAATATGGCAGCTTCAATAGAACCAAGCCTCAATATAGGATTGCAATAGGTCCGAGGGTTTAACTAATTCAAGTCTTAATAAAAGTCTACAACACAGAACCAAGATCTTATGGTATATCTCTGTCCTCCAATAATGAAAAACATTAAATTCTGTTGAGAAGGTAATACAACTAAATTTGTTTACAACAGTCCACAAGATATCCATTCAAATATACTCCACATATGTGTTATCACCACTCTACTTCCACAAAGGTAAGTTTGAGGTGTTCTTGGGCTCAATTCCGCAGGACCGAGCTTTACAAGCTAGATTGGTATACGAAACATAAGTCACTAAGTCTTATCACAGTCTTGTAACTTAACACTGAGCTCATAAATAAAAATAGGTGACTTAGCTAATTCGAAAGTTCTGTCCAAGCATCAGTAAATAGGAGATAATCTTAGATTTTAATAGATGTTGACTGCATAAAATATGTCAAAGTCTTGTAGCTATATCCCTGGCCTATGACTGCAATGAACAGGTCCAAAGTGTGACAGCTTCAATAGAACCAAGACTCAATAAAGGGTTGCAATAGTCCGAGGGTTTAGCTGATTCAAGTATTAATAAAAGGCTTCAACACAGAACCAAGCTCTTATGGTATATATATGTCCTCCAATAATGACTAACATTAAATTCTCTTGAGCATGGTAATAGAACTAAATTTATTTGTTGGCAATATGATGCAGAGTGTTGTCCTTGATGGCAACCCACCGAATGAAGATGAAGACATGAGATTGTTGACATGTGTTGTCCCTGATGGCAAACCACCTGATGAAGTTATTCTTGATCTGATGGACTTGGTAAATGATTTAAATCTAATATGAAAGGATGTTTGTTATCAATATGATGCTAAGTGTTGTCCTTGAATGGCAACCCACTTGATGAAGATGATGACAACTTACTTGATGAAGTTGTGCTTGATATAATATGTCTTGATGAACTAAATCTGATGTATCTACAGTGAGTACAGAAGGAAATGAAGAAAGGAATTCATTATGTGCTAGATCTATGATGAAAAAGAGTATGTCTCTAGGCATACATGGATTTTCCTAGTGGAAGTCGCGTATGCACGCGGGAAACAACGTGCCAAGTCGCGTATGGGCAAAAGTGCTCATAAAGTGCAAAACCAGGGGTAACCACCATGGTATTGACCCATTGTATTGGGTAATGATTCGTCTAAATGACCCCGTCCAGGAATACCATCGGAAGTAATGTGGTTTTGGCTCATGGTATTGAAAAAGGGTAAGCCTATATAAAGAGAAGAAATTCATTGTGCAAATCATGAGTGTGGGTGCAAGATGTCTGAGCTTGAATGAATACTTCTCTCTGAAGTATATCTGAATGGAAAGGGTTACACTTGAATGATAAATCTGAATGTTTGATGCACCAATGATGAAGAAGGGGATCTAGATCTGAATTGCTCTTGTATTTGCTAGATCTGATTATGGAAGGCTTAGATCTGTGATGAGGCGAGCATCTAGGCGAACATCTGTCTGAAGCAAAAGGATAGATCTGAACTGAATATCTGATCTGATGAAGTATACTGCTCTGTAATGATTGAAGATCTATACGCTACTTCGCCACGGAGGAAGCGTGTATATACGCGGCTTCAGCGAAGAGAAAGCGCGTATGCGCAATAAAATATACACTGAGGTATACGCTGGTTTGTGTGGACGGAAGCGCGTATATACGCGATATTAGTGAAGTAAAAGCGCGTATGCAAACTAGGATTTGCTGAAGCAAGGGGTATGGAATATCTGATCTGTTCTGCTGTGTTTCTGCTATCTGATCTGTATTAATAAGTATCTGTTGGTGATGTATGTTTGTGCCTAAAAGTATGGAAAGGGTCCAGTTTGAAAATATGATGAAACGTGGCCTGCAAGTTGTGTTCTATTGAAGTTGTTGGATCCAGTGTGAAAATTGATGAAACGTGGTCCAAGGTGGTGCTGAGGGTTGTAGCCTTCAGTCAGGGGGTTGTAGCTCCCTTCCAGGAGAGGTTGGTAAACGAGTCGGGGGGGGAGCTCCTTCCGAGAGAGGTGCAGTGACGAGTGCGAGTGGGTACTTTTCAACGTCTTTGGTAGAAATCACCGCACCATCACATATGTTGTAAGATGTTTTCTCTTTGTAATAAAAATATTGAAGAAATTTGAGCAAGTAGGCGGTGGTTTTCTCCTGACTTGGGTTTCCACCTAAAAATCCTGGTGTTCATGTGTGATGGTTATTCTGTTGTTACTACACATGTTTACTGTTAACTTAACTTCAGATGAATGAATATTGCAAAGAACTAAGCTAATAAATACCTGCATATTTAGATCTCTGCTAATACGCGAGTTTAATGAAGGATATCTGCGTGTATACGCGAGTTTACTAAAGGAAAGTAGCGTATGGGTTTTAGAGAGTGAAAAAGTAAAAAGTTTTGAATATGCAGTAAATACTGATTCACCCCCCCCCCTCTCGGTATTTTTCCCAACAATTGGTATCGAGCGGTCATACTGCCGGAAAGCTTGATAAGCAAAGGGAGATGCGGGTGCAATGGGAAGTCAAGAAGGAGTAATGTCTATAAAGCCACCTCTATTCAATGGAAGCAATGCGATATTACCGGAAAGGTAAGAACAAAAACGTAATAACAAAGTCTTGGTGGGTTGTGGCAAACTGATAAATGGGAGAAGGTTATCGGTATCCGGCAAGTATTCCTCTTGATGCGGCCAGAAAGGAAGAAGTATGAAATCAATGCCAAAACAGTGAATGTCTTATTAGGAAGCATGTCTGAATCAGAATTTGCTAAAGTGATGCAGCTACATTCAGCAAAAGAAATATGGGACAAAATCATTCTGAGCTATGAAGGAGATACAAAGGTAAAAAGTGCAAAACTCCAAACTCTTAGAATCGAATATGAAAATTTGAAGATGCACAGTGATGAAAGTGTTGCCATTTTCTTTCTTTGTCTAGATGATATTGTAAATCGGATGAGAAATTTGGGTGAAACCATAATCGATACTACTCTGGTGGAAAAAGTCTTAAGATCCTTGACTTCAAAATTTGACTCTAAAGTTTCAGCTATTGAAGAAAGGCAAGATCTGCAAACTCTTACTATTGTTCAATTACATGGTATTCTGACTGCTTTTGAAATGAGACAAGGAGGTCCTTCGCAAATCAAAGAAGCTATTTTTAAAGCGTCTGAAAAAGGAAAAGGAGCAGAAAGAGCTTGTGTTGAATTTGATGACGCTTGAAGACACAACTACACTATTCTATCTATACGTAGTCCCGGAGACGATCGGAAATATCCCGGAAAGAAGATGAACACTATATTTTTCTCACAAGAGGATCGAGCAGCGGATGCAAAATATGAAAATGGCATTGAATCTGTGAGTTTCCTAAAACACGATCGCATATGTCTGTGAGTTCATACACGAAGAAAAGCTGCGTATGTCGATTTTCTAACAATTTTCGTTTGGGTTGGCTCTCTTGACACGGTTGCGGTCTTTGTTTGGTATCTACGATAATGTTTGGTATCTGGAGTGGTGTTGTTCGATTCTCATAATTCTACTACAATGTTTTGATAAAGATGCCTTGATGATTTGTTGGTGAAAGTGTTCAGGATGCACAAACTAAGGGGGAGCCTTAGTCATATGAAAAGGATGCTTGGATGCACAGATTCAGGGGGAGCATTAGCATTGCTGAGTATAACGCATTGTTGGCATTATGTCGATTCTGAAAAATGTTCTTTTTCTTGAGGACTTTCTAGGCGTTGGTCTTAAATGGTCATTTTTGTAATTTGGTGAAAAGGTCTTGTTGAGACCCATGATGTAAAATTGTAATATTCGGTCATGTAAGGACTTATCAAATTTGTAAACCCACTTGGTTGGGTAGCTGAGTCAAATGTGTAAACCCACTTGGTTGGGTAGTTGAGTTGAAATGTGTAAACCCACTTGGTTCGGTACTTGAGTCTTATATGTAAATCCACTTGGTTGGATATTTGATGTAAGTATGAGTCTTTGGTGATAGGAAGTTCATAGAGTCTTGTACTTCATTGAAAAGTATGTTTGAAGATTCAGCATGAACTCAGGGGGAGCTTGGTCACTTCAGTATATATCAGATCTGCAGAACGCTTCTTCCACATGAGGAGAAAAGGGGGAGAGTATGTTGGTTTTTGATCCGCCCTTTGCCCTTGATGTCAAAGGGGGAGAGTGACATGGTGTTTGAATGAAGAGAAAGAATGGTGTCAAAAATGGAGAAAATGACATGGTGCCATTGTATTCTTAATGTACCTATCTGTTGTGATAACCAAACACCATTGTGGTTGCCATCAAGTCCAAAGGGGGGGATTTTTGGCAATATGATGGAGAGTGTTGTCCTTGATGGCAACCCAATGAATGAAGATGAAGACATGCGGTTGTTGACATGTGTTGTCCTTGATGGAAATCCACCTGATGAAGTTATTCTTGACTTGATGAACTTGGTAAATGGTCTAAATCTAATATGAAAGGATGTTTGTTAGCAATATGATGCTAAGTGTTGTCCTTGAATGGCAACCCACTTGATGAAGATGATGACAACTTACTTGATGGAGAAGTTATTGTGATAGAATATGTCTTGATGAAATATTCACCAAGTGTATCTACGGTGAAGTGCGGAAGGCAATGAAGAAAGGAAATCGATTATGCTAGATCTATGATGAAAAAGAGTATGTCTCTGAGCATACGCGGTTGCCTAGTGGAAGTCGCGTATGCCTTGTGGCTGCGCCAATGCCAAGTCGCGTGTGGGCCCAAAGCGCTCATAGAAGTGAAAAACCGGGGAGTAACCACCATGGTATTGACCCATTTATTAGATGATTCGTCTAAGTGACCCGAATCCGAGAATACCATCGGAAGTAATGTGGTTTTGGCTCATGGTATTGAAAAAAAGGTAAACCTATATAAGGAGAAGAAATTCATTGTGCAAATCATGAATGAGGGTGCAAGATGTCTGAACTTGAATGCATACTTCTCTCTGAAGTAGATCTGAATGGAAAGGGTTACAATTGAATGATAGATCTAAATGTATGATGCACCAATGATGAAGAAGGGGATCTAGATCTGAAATGTACTTGTATTTGCTAGATCTGCTTATGGAATAATTAGATCTGTGATGAGGCGAACATCTGTCTGAGGTAAAGGGTAAAATCTAAAGTGATGTATCTGTTGTGAAGAATTGCAATGACATAAAAGTTCTGAAGAACCATACGCTGGTTCGCCGAAGAGGAAGCGTGTATATACGCAGCTTCGACGGGGAGCGCGTGTGTATGCGCGGCGGGGGTGGATGCATGTGTGTACGGGCGTGTACGACGGTTTATGTGAACGAGAAGCGCGTGTATACGCGACATTAGTGAAAGGAAAGCGCGTATGAAAACTAGGGTTTGTGAAGTGTTTATTGGTAAAGAAATGTACGATGCATTATGGCGATGTCATCGGTGAGTTGTATGTGTCTGTTTCATGTTTGAGCATGCTTAAAAGTGTGGAGTGGGTCTAGTTTGAAAATATGATGAAACGTGGTCATAGAGGTGCTAAGGGTTGTAGCCTTCGGTCGAGGGTTGTAGCTCCCTTCCGGGTGAGGTTGGTAAACGAGAGCGGTCGTAGCTCCCTTCCGGGGAGAGGGCCCGGTAAGCGAGTCGGGGTTTGGAGCTCCCTTCCGGAGAGGGGGTTTGGTAAACGAGTGCGGTGGGTACTGCGTGCGGTAGGTACGCACCATCACATATGTTGTAAGATGTTTTCTCTATAATAAAATATTGAAGGCTGAGCAACTGCAGCGGTGGTTTTCTCCCGACTTGGGTTTCCACCTAAAAATCCTGGTGTTCATGTGTGATGCTTTGTGTGATGGTTTATTTTGTTGTTGCTGTACATGTTTACTGATAACTTAACATCAGATGAATGAATATTGCAAAGAACTAAGTTAATAAATATCTGCATATTTAGATCTTTACTAATACGTGAGTTGTATGAAGGATATCTGCGTGTATACGCGAGTTTACTAAAGTAAAATAGCATATGGGTTTTAGAGAGTGAAAAAGTAAAATTTTTTGAATATGCAGTAAATACTGATTCACCCCCCCCTCTCAGTATTTTTCCCAACAATTGGTATCAGAGCAGGTCCTTCTGCAGAAGCTTGATCGCTTGAAGGAGATCCGTTGCAATGGGAAGTCAAGAAGGAGTAATGTCTATAAAGCCACCTCTATTCAATGGAAGCAATCTGATATTCTGGAAGGTACGAACAAAAGCATATTTGCAAAGTCTTGGTGCAGATGTATGGGCAATCGTGGAAGAAGGTTATCAATACCCAGCAAGTATTCCTACTGATGCAGCGGAAAGGAAGAAGTATGAAATCAATGCCAAAGTAGTAAATGTCTTATTAGGAAGCATGTCTGAACCAGAATTTGCTAAATTGATGCAGCTACATTCAACAAAAGAAATATGGGACAAAATCATTCTAAGCTATGAAGGAGACAAAAAGGTAAAAAGTGCAAAACTCCAAACTCTTAGAATTGAATATGAAAATTTGAAGATGCATAGTGATGAAAGTGTTTCCAGTTTCTTTCTTTGTCTAGATGATATTGTAAATTGGATGAGAAATTTGGGTGAAACCATAACTGATACTACTCTGGTAGAAAAAGTCTTAAGATCCTTGACTTCAAGATTTGACTCTAAAGTTTCAGCTATTGAAGAAAGGCAAGATCTGCAAACTCTTACTATTGTTCAATTACATGGTATTTTGACTGATTTTGAAATGAGACAAGGAGGTCCTTCGCAAATCAAAGAAGCTTCTTTTAAGGTGTCTGCAAAAGGAAAGGAAAAGGAAGTTGTCAAAGAAACCAACTATATACCCGAAGAAGAAGAAGCGAATTTTGTGAGAAAACTCCAACTAGGTACTGGAAGATTCAAATGTAAGCTTCCCTTCAAATGTTTTGAGTGTGGAAAATTTGGTCACTATGCTGCTAAATGTCCTTATAGAAAAAAACATGGTAAAGGGAAACAATTTGAAAAAAGGAAGAGTTATTATGCAAATGAAGATGATGATGAAGTGTCCATTGAAGATGAAGAAGATTCTGACTATGATCTGAAAGTGCTCATGGCGAAGAAGCAAAAGAAGAAGGCTACTCGAAACAAGAAGATATTTCAGAAAACATGTATAGCAGAAATTGAAGAAGATGAATCAGATAGTGATTGGGGTCCTTTGAATAATCTTCTTTGTGCAAACAATAGTGAAGATAGTGAAAGTAAAGTTGTGGATCTAGAAGAAGCTCTCAAGGTTAAAGTTGAAGAACTACAAATTTCATCTAAGACGCAAGAATCTATCAACAAAGAGATGATCTCTCAAATGGAAAAACAAATAGAAATGCTGAATGGACAGGTGGACAAGTATCAAAGGTTTCATACTTATGCATCCAATCGAATTAAAGAACTAGAAGCAGAAATCAACGATCTAAATACAGATCTCGAAAAATCAAGCAAGAAGAATGAAGGACTTGAAGCTGCAATCATCTCTCTACAAGCAGATCTTGAAGCATCAAGTAAGAAGAATGAGGAACCTCTACAACCATTTGAAAAGGAAGGCCTTGAAGCAGAAATCATCTCTCTCAAAGAAGATTTGGAAAAATCAAATAAGAAGAATGAAGAACTGCAACAAACATATGAAGAAAACGAAAATTGGTTGAAAGAAGAGATTCTAAATCTGAAGGATCAAGTAGAACATGGAAGAAGGAAAGAAGAAAGCATGACAAAGCAATGTCAAGCCTTGGAGGTTGAGGTAAACATTCTCAAAGGTAAATTAGAAGAAAAGGTTAAACTTTTGAGGTTTCATGATAGTACTAATATTTTGGACAATATTCTGAGTAATCAAAGGTCTCCTACTATCAAACTTGGTCTTGGTTTCCATGAAACTGTTAAAGGAGAATCTAGCTCACAAGGAAGTGCTAAAAATTCAGAGGATGTCAATACAAAACCTGAAGTGTTGAAAGAGACAAAAGATCAACCAACAATCATGAATTATCAAAGAAATTCATTCAAGAACGTTGATTGTTTTAAATGTCATAATTATGGGCATGTTGCAGCAAATTGCAGAAGCAGAACAATTCAGCCACAAACAAACAGATTCTACTCTGGTAGCTTCAAGGGATATTGTTTTTCATGTAACAAGTATGGACATAAAGCAGCTGATTGTAAAAGGAGGAAGATTAGAAATACTCATTATGATTCTTATGCTTATTTTTCTGGACATATGAGATGTTATTCTTGTAACAAGTATGGACATGTAGAAAAGGGATGCAGGTTGAACAGATTGGATAGCTTCCAGCACACAAATAGAAAGATCAAACAAATCTGGAAAAAGATGGAGGACCGATCAGAAACGTAGGGAATATTGACCCTACTGCAGTCATCCTCTTCTGAAGCTTACTTCTCTGATTGACTGCAGAAATGATGTGGGATACATTATGAGATTTAGTAATGTATCGTCACAGGGGGGGCAATGTATGATGACTCTCATGATAGATTTGATTCTTCTTGTTGTATGTATTTCTGACAGAGCATCTGATGTTAAGAAGATAGGTACAGTAAGTACAAGTTCAGGGGGAGATGAAGGAATGTGAAAAATTTCTATGCTTCACTTTCCATACGCGGGTTATATTAACAGAATTCGCATATACACGCGAGTTCCAGCAGACACAGTCGTGTATGCATTGAGGATAAGAGAATTTATATGATAGCTAAAGATCTGGAGCAGAGGTTCAAGGGGAGCATCAGTCTGACTGTTAATAACTGTATTATTGACTCAATATCAGCTTAGTTTCTCAGTTCTAAATAATGATGATATGATACATGGTTTCTTATGTTGAAGATTGTGGATGAGTCATGTTTGCTTTTTGATGAAGAGTATTCATTGTTGAGATGAAAGTCTTATAATTAGGAGATAAGGGCAGTTCATGCAGAGATTGTTGCTGTTGGTTTGCTGATGAACGTATTCAGGTTGCACAAGTTAAGAAGGAGCACTGGTTCAGGGGGAGCAGCAGGTTGAATACTAATGATTGCATTGTTGGCAATATGACTGCTTATTCTTTGGTTTTTGTGATACTCATGCTCAAATGATGATGACTTAGTACATGGTTTATTATGATGAGATTTTGAGCCCTGGTTGCTGATAAGTATCTTTTGTGCTCACACATGGATGAGTTGGATGTCGTTTGATTCAGAAATAAGAATAGATCATGCAGAGTTTGTTACTATGGTTGAGATCTTTTGCCTACATATGTTACTTCATGTTAAATCTTGAAGATCTTGATGATATTGGACCACATGGATGATTGTTTGACACATATTTGAAGATGTTGTTCTGGTATGATAATCTCTCTTGGAAAGATTGTATTGATGCTGCAAAGAATCTGAAGGCTTGTGATACAACCGTTGGATGACGCTTGAAGACACAACTACACTATTCTATCTATCTGTAGTCCAGGGAAGCAGTCAAATATCCCAGAAAGAAGATGAACACTATATTTTTCTCACAAGAGGATCAGATCTGGTTAAAATATAGAAGATAGCATTGGATACGCGGGTTTCCTAAAACACAGTCGCATATATACGCGAGTTCATGCACAGAAAACTGCGTATGTCTGATTGCTAACAATTTTCTGTTTGGAGTCAGCTCTCTTCAGCACAGTTGCAGTGCTGTTTGGTATCTCTGATAATGTTTGGTATCTCTGGTGGTGTTTCAGTTCTCATAATTCTATTTCTAATGTTTTGATAAAGATGCCTTGATGATTTGTTGGTGAAAGTGTTCAGGATGCACAAACTAAGGGGGAGCCTTAGTCATATGAAAATGATGCTTGGATGCACAGATTCAGGGGGAGCATTAGCATTGCTGAGTATAATGCATTATTGGCATTATGTTGATTCTGAAAAATGTTCTTTTTCTTGAGGACTTTCTAGGCGTTGGTCTTAAATGGTCATTTTTGTAATTTGGTGAAAAGGTCTTGTTGAGACCCATGATGTAAAATTGTAATATTCAGTCATGTAAGGACTTGTCAAATTTGTAAACCCACTTGGTTGGGTAGCTGAGTCAAATTTTGTAAACCCACTTGGTTGGGTAGTTGAGTTGAAATGTGTAAACCCACTTGGTTGGGTACTTGAGTCTCATATGTAAATCCACTTGGTTGGATATGTGATGTAAGTATGAGTCTTTGGTGATAGGAAGTTCATAAGAGTCATGTACTTTATTGGAAAATATGTTTGAAGATTCAGCATGAACTTAGGGGGAGCTTGGTCACTTCAGTACATATCAGATCTGCAGAACGCTTCTTCCACATGAGGAGAAAAGGGGGAGAGTATGTTGGTTTTGATCCGCCCTTTGCCCTTGATGTCAAAGGGGGAGAGTGACATGGTGTTTGAATGAAGAGAAAGAATGGTGTCAAAAATGGAGAGAATGACATGGTGCCATTGTATTCTTAATGTACCTATCTGTTGTAGTAACCAAACACCATCGTGGTCGCCATCAAGTCCAAAGAGGGAGATTGTTGGCAATATGATGCACAGTGTTGTCCTTGATGGCAACCCACTGAATGAAGATGAAGACATGAGATTGTTGACATGTGTTGTCCTTGATGGAAAACCACCTGATGAAGTTATTCTTGACCTGATGGACTTGGTAAATGATGTAAATCTAATATGAAATTATGTTTGTTAGCAATATGATGCTGAGTGTTTTCCTCGAATGGCAACCCACTTGATGAAGATGATAGCAACTTACTTGATGAAGTTGTGCTCGATAGAATATGTCTTGATGAACTAATCTGATGTATCTACAGTGAGTACAGAAGGCAATGAAGAAAGGAATTCAGCATGTGCTAAATCTATGGTGAAAAGAGTATGTCTCAAGGCATACGCGGATATGTCTAGGAGAAGTCGCGTATGCACGCGGGAAACAACGTGCCAAGTCGCGTATGGGCAAAAAGCGCTCATAAAGTGCAAAACCAGGGGTAACCACCATGGTATTGACCCATTGTATTGGGTAATGATTCATCTAAATGACCCCATCCAGGAATACCATCGGAAGTAATGTGGTTTTGGCTCATGGTATTGAAAAAGGGTAAACCTATATAAAGAGAAGAAATTCATTGTGCAAATCATGAGTGTGGGTGCAAGATGTCTAAGCTTGAATGAATACTTCTCTCTGAAGGATATCTGAATGGAAAGGGTTACAGTTGAATGATAGATCTAAATGTATGATGCACCAATGATGAAGAAAGGGATCTAGATCTGAAATGTACTTGTATTTGCTAGATCTGTTTATGGAATGATTAGATCTGTGATGAGGCGAACATCTGTCTAAGGTTAAGGGTAAAATCTGAAGTGATGTATCTGTTGTGAAGAATTGCAATGACATAAAAGTCTGAAGAACCATACGCTAGTTCGTCGAAGAGGAAGCGCGTATATACGCGGCTTCGCTGAAGAGAAAGCGCGTATGCGCAATGAAATTGGATCTGTAATATGTAAAGAAGTATACGCTGGTTTATGTGAACGGAAGCGCGTATATATGCGACATTAGTGAAAGGAAAGCGCGTATGCAAACTAGGGTTTGCTGAAGTTTGTGGTAAAGAAATGTCTGATCTGTTCTGCTGATATCTGTCAGTGAGTTATATGTATCTGTTTTATGTTTGACTGTGCTTAAAAGTATGGAGTGGGTCCAGTCTGAAAATATGATGAAACATGGCCTGCAAGTTGTGTCCTAAAGGATGCTTTGGATCCAGTGTGAAAATTGATGAAACGTGGTCCATAGAGGTGCTGAGGGTTGTAGCCTTCAGTCAGGGGGTTGTAGCTCCCTTCCAGGTGAGGCTGGTAAACGAGATCGGGGGCTCGTAGCTCCCTTCCAGGAGAGGCTGGTAAACGAGTCAGGGGGTTGGAGCTCCCTTCCAGGAGAGGCTGGTAAACGAGCGCAGGTGGGTGCCTGCGTGCTAGTAGGAGTCTGCACCAACACATATGTTGTAAGATGTTTTCTCTATAATAAAATATTGAAGGCTGAGCAACTGCAGCGGTGGTTTTCTCCCGACTTGGGTTTCCACCTAAAAATCCTGGTGTTCATGTGTGATGCTTTGTGTGATGGTTTATTCTGTTGTTGCTGTACATTTTTACTGATAACTTAACATCAGATGAATGAATATTGCAAAGAACTACGTTAATAAATGTCTGCATATTTAGATCTCTACTAATACGCGAGTTGTATGAAGGATATCTGCGTGTATACGCGAGTTTACTAAAGCAAAATAGCGTATGGGTTTTAGAGTGTGAAAAAGTAAAAAGTTTTGAATATGCAGTAAATACTGATTCACCCCCCCCCCCTCTCAGTATTTTTTCCAACATTATTCTAGTCCTCCAATCATCACTACTTTTAGCCTACTTTTTTAGTTTTCGAAACAGATTAGACTCTTTGATGTACTAATCCATGCTAGAAATATTTCCATTGACAAGTCATCGTACTCTGCAGCTTCAAATGTGTTTGATGAATAAGAGGACAAGCTCTCTAAATCATTATTTGACTGGCGTTTTCATTGAGGTCCTGAATGTTCAAACACTGTATATTCCAGCATAAGCTGTTTAGAAATATCCTATGATTTTGGACTCAAACTATCCTTAAGGTCCACTGCAGACATATTTCTAGGGTTTGTCTCTGAATTTTGAAGTTCATAACACAAACATGAGTTGGCCCAATGCAAATAAACGAGTTCCTCAACCTTACTGAATCAATTCATTTGCAAGCCCTCAACTTTCTTGTGGATATTTTCATTTGTGTTCCTTAGTACAGATGCCTCAGCTTCAACCTTTGCCACCATATCACTCTGCACAAAGTGGTCAAGTAGTTATTTATAAGAAAATTGAAATACCCATCTAGAAAGCCTAATGAATATTACTAACTGCGTTAAATCTATAATTATGCATCTAGAATTTTAAAATTTGTGCTGAAATTCTAGAAAATCCCATTGACATGGTGAATCCCTTTGTTAATAATTAATAAATAACATTTTCCTAATCAAGGTTACCATTTAATATGCACAATGGAGTTCAAGTAGTCTCTAAAGTTTATGGTGACCTGAACTGCCCACAATGAACTAAATCTACTCATCTGAAGTAAACATATAAGCAAAACCCCAAAGTAAGAATTTCCAATGATATTATTTTGTTGATATTTAATATTTTTTATGAAATTTCATTATTTTCAGCATACTGGGTGAGGCAGAGAGACGTGCATCCCTTACTTTAAACCATGAACTGAAGTTAGTGGACAAGAAGCCCCCTGTAGCCACCAACGATACAGTACATACAATGGGATATGTGAGTGAAGAAGAGTGTGAATTTTGTCATCACAAATGACTTGAGTGTAATTCTAGTTAAATCCATTGCTACCATTAATAATAATATTGACATAACGATGGTAAATTTTAACCAAGACCATTTATAGAGCATGGTGATCACTGTAATGTTAACCCTATGTATTCATACTAGAATCAAATTTCAAATGACTAATATATGTTACAAAAGGCACTTGTATGTGTTTGTCTATAGCAGCATATCTCATTGAGCTTTCCAAGAGCATTAATTTGTGATTCTGCTGCAGCAAGCTTGCTCGCCAAATCCCTCTTCTAGTGCAGAAGTTCCATGTTACAAGTGTCGCAATACTGAACCTTCATATCCAACGATAGGTTCCATCATAGTAATCAGTAAGTAAACAAAATAGATGATGAACTATTGCAGCTTCCAGCTGTTATGAAAATGAAGTTCCAATGGCTCCAATTGATGGTTAGAACTTCTTCACCTATAAATATTGTATGTGTTTATTTTATTGGAATTATTTCAGTGTCATTTGAATCCCTTATGCCCAGGCTCTCTCTCTTGCATTCTCAAGCATTGAACATTAGCAAGAATAAACTTACAGCGATTTGACATCGACTGTCAAGAATCTCCACTCTCACAATCTCACAAATTCATACTAAATTTTCTAGAACACTGTTCATATGCCTTTCTGCATAAGGTATCTCTAGTATTATATGTCATAGAGTTATGATCGTAGTCTATATCCCAATATTCTCTAAATTCAGTATAACACTCTGGAACTACATTGTATTGTAAAATTTTAATTGATATTGAAATATCAATTGAGCACTATTTGAGATATCTGTCGATATTGTTTATTTAATATTGTCAGTTTCTTGTCTGTTGGGATGTAATAGTTTGCTAACTACATTTGATAGTTTGACTACAAATTTCATAGTAATTCATATATACCATCTTGAATCCTCAGTTGTCCAATAAGCTTACATATGGTTTCTCAGATCACATGCATGGGGATGTGGATAGGGATGTGCCATCTTGTCCAAATTCCCAGTTTACCAAAGGATGTTTGAAGAATATAAGAGTATATAGCTTTTTCTAGTACCAAATGGACCTTGGGTTGACATCACTATGGAATTGGACCTTGTGCTGGGATTTCCCGGGATATAGCAAGATAATGGTTTTATTTTTGACATTCTAGAATCTAGAGTTCTTCATCCTTTGCACAGAATCATCATCAGATGGTTCTGCAATTCCTGTAAGTGTCTCGGGTGAGTCCTTCTCTAGCCTCTGGAGATTGAAAGTGTCAAAGCTTATGTGGTTTTTTTGGCTAGGGAGCTTGAACCCTGGGTCTGATCCCAATGACAACAACCTGGATCTACAGAAACACAGATCCTGGATCTTCAATAGGTCGAACCAGTAGTGAATATGTTCTTCTCTTTAAGACAAGATACACATAGAAATATTTCTTAACGTATCTCTCAGTACCTTAGAGTTGTTAACCAGGTGAGAAGCCTTGTATTTTCAATGGTTTATTAATGTCCTATTTTGGTGAATTTGTTGTTCGAAAGAAATTTAAAGCCAACAATAGATCCATGGTCTATACTGATAAAAAATCATTATTATGAGTGGAAATTAATGGCCAGCATAAAAATGAGGATTGGCCTTACCAAAAACATTTCTGATCAATCTTTTTAGGATCCTTTTAATGTAGAAACCATAAGAAAAAAATCGTTCTACACCTTCCACTATATTGATTTAAATAATTTAAAATATTTCTTTTGTATATATTACTCTTGTTTGGATCATTTTTCTTCACAATCATTCCTTTGTAAGGAGCAGTGTTGCTCAGAGAAGCGCCCCAACCTCATCAATGCCCCCGAAGGTCAATCACCAAGTCTTGATGATTACAATTGGTCAAGTGCCTCCATTGCAACCATGAAGGAGTATCCATAGGGGAGTAATAAATGAAACCAAGGACAAGACTTGGAAAACAAAGTGGAGTTTCATCAACCTATTTACTTCCTTTTGACCACTTATCCATGTGTATCACATGCTCACCAACAACCCATCTATTTATTACACTGATTTTTTCCTATTTAATACATTGTTGTTTATCTTATTCTTCGAACTAGCAAGGCTCATATGTGCACTGAAAATGCGCGTAGCATATAGGTATTCAAAGCAAAAATAAAACCATATCCAGCAACCCATTTCGTTTCATGTAAAAAGACTACCGCTGAAACAAAATAGGTGTGATATTTTTCAAAGAAAATGTTGCATGGTCTACAAAATTATTACTAATGACGGGGATACTAATTTCCTTAATAATTTTTGGAGAACTTTATGCCAAACTAGAAAAAAAAATTCAATATAGCTCTGCCTATCATCGACAAAGTGAAAGAAAAGAGGAGGAAAACAAAACTTGCAATATTTTGTCATGGAGTATAACTCAAAAATAACTGAAACAATGAGATCTAGCTTTGCCACAAGCCAAGTTTGTTCCAATTTAAATACATGGATCAGTAAAAAAATTTACAGAAGAAACCTGACACAGTTTCTAGATTTAATGCTGGGTTGCATCATGCATGGTAAAGCTTACATATTTGTGGAATTTTAAAATGTTAGAACCCAGATATAGGGAAATAATCTATAAAAAAAATGAACCAGAAACATAGAAAATTCAGATTTCTGAATGTATATTTCTCCAAATTGTGCTTATAAATTATGAAATGTAAACCCCTATAAGAAAGTTAAATTCTTATGTTTTAGGATGGGGGAAGGGATATTTTATAGGAAAAATTTAGGGATTTAGGGCCTTTGGATTTGCCATTTTTCATTTATTGTTATGATTTTTAATATGTTTTTAAATAAAATGGCTTTTCTTCAAAGATCTGCTATCTCGATGTTTCCATCTACCAAAAACAGATTTAAAGCAGATCCTCTAGTGCTTATTAGGGATGAACCATATTGTCTTGATACTGCACTGGTCATTGAAGTGCCACAATAATTTAAAACCCTTTTTTTGTGTTTTGTTCCTCGCTATATTATATAGTTTGCCCTCAATTTTCCTACAACCTCAGAGTTTATTGGGTTAGTTCAAGGGAGAAGAATCCATATCCCTATAATTTGAACAGACCCACAAAAGATAGAGTGCTTAAATTCAGACCTACAACCATCTATATCTCATAACCAAGATAGCGTAGAATAAAATAGAAAATTTGAATGGGGTAAAACAAGAGAAATACCAATTTGATTCTTCCAGAAGAAGAGAGCATTCTTCCATGATCGGTTTCTCTTCAGATCTCCCACAGATTTCCGAACATAGGAAAAACTCGCAATATCTCCACTAGCTACTATGGATTTCGAGCTATTAATGGACTGTGGCCGCTTTAGGGTTTCAGAGCGTCCATTCGTCTGAAAGAATTTGGAAAAAATCAAGAATCATAGCGAAGAATGGAATCATGGGAAAGAAGGCATAAAGGTCGAAGAAGTGCACAGTGGGAAAAAAAATTTGAGTAGGTCGATTAAGAAAATTTGAATAGGTGGAACAAGCGGAGTGGGAAAAAAAAATTGAATAGGTATAAAATATAATAATAATAATAATATATGAATGACAATAATATACATAATGATAAAATAATATACATAATGAGTGAGAGGGTTGTATTGTATGAATGATAATAATAATATACATAGTGATATGTGACACAAATTTTTTAGTGCATATTGTAATCCTTATATGAAAAATTTTGAAAATACAAATATTCATATTTAAAATTCTAATGTTCCATATATTGAACCATTATATGTTATTCCTAATGAATAAGTAAATAAATTATGTCAACATACCTCGACATATGCCCAAGAAATAAATAAGTTATGCATTAATCCATTAATTTTATTTTGTTAGGTAACGTGAGTTTTGAGATGAGTTGCATGCCTAACATGTGACTTGAGTAGCCATGAACCAAGGGATTTTAAGCCGTCAAAATCACCTAGGGATCGCATGCAACCAAGGCCACGCCATCCCTTAGCTTGACTGGAATTTTTCCCACATAGTTTCGAACCAATGATTTTATCACTAGTGATTGTATCTTACCCGTTATTTCACATTCCCCATGGTACAAATCAAATATTTGGATGTATCTTAGATGACTGGTCACATTCCATGACTAGCTTCATGCACATTGAACAGGAATTCCCATCATTTAAGAACTTTTTGGAGGGTTTTCATGGCATAGTGTTTATGGTCTTATGGGTTCGATGAATAGGAGATTAGGGGTTAGAGGTTTAGGGTTTAGTGGTTAGGGGTTAGGACTATAATACTGAGTTAGTGCAGGTTAAGGGGTTAGGGATTGGGGGCTTAGGCATTAGGGGATCTAAGTACATTTAGGGGTTAGGGGAGAAATCATTTAGTAGTGGTTAAGGGATTATGTATTTGGGTTAGGGAGATCATAATGATTTAGTTGTTAAGGGTTTAGGGATTGGGGGTTAGGGGTTAGGGGATTTAGGTGCCAGGTCACAAGAACCGTTTGCTAGGAAGGCTTTCCAAATAATTTGGCTAGCATCACTATGACACTATTAGAGAGTTAGAAGGGAAGAGAAAGTTAAAGGCTTAGGTATCATATGAGAGAAGGAAGCAATTGGAAAAATTGAGATCAAAAGCAGTGGAGTTAGCTGAAAAGTATCTTTCCATAGAGATGGATAAGAAAAAACTTGACAACATATTGGTAAATTTCCTTGACCATTTATTGGTTATTTAGAAGGAGTATGAATCCACCAACGTTAATATCAAGGTAACCGGCCCCGAGCAGATCAAGGGATGAGAGGAAAATCAATCATCAATGAAAATTCAAAATTTTCAAGATGAGCAAGATCAACCAAATTGGGGGCAGAGTTTGGGGAACCTTCGTAAGTTAATGGGGCCTATGTGATATGGCTACGAGTTATCTGAGTATATAGTGAATTAGACAGAAGTAAGAAAACAATTACTTCTTCAAAGCTAATTCGAATTTGGAGTGCTTAGGGGATTGGGGGATAGGGGTTAGGGGATTTAGGTGCATTTAGGGGTTAGGGGTGGAATAATGAGTTAGTAGTTAAGGGATTAGGGATTGTGGGCTTAGGGGGCCCAACCCAAATTCGTTTGGGTGGGCGCACTCAACCGAAACGACCAGACCCGAACGTGTTAAGGGGTTATAGGTTTATGGTTTAGGGGGTTAAATGGGTTAGGGATTGGGAATTAGGGTTTAATGGGTTAGGGGTTAAGGGGCTATAGGTTTAGGGTATAGTGGATTGAATGGATTAGGGGTTTAGGGATTAGGGATTAAATGGGGTAAGGGATTAGGGATTGGGGGCTTAGGGGTTAGGGGATTTAGGCGCATTTAGGGGTTAGGTGAATAATGATTTAGTGGTTAAGGGATTAGGGATTACGGGCTTAGGGGTCAGGGGAAGAGAATGGTCATCCCAGATGCTCTGTCTTCAGCTCAGTCACAAGTACTGTCTGCTAGGAAGGCTTTCCAAAGAAGTTGGCTGGCATCACTATGACACTATTACGAAATTAGAAAGGAAGAGAAAGGCAAAGGCTTAGGTATCATATTAGAGAAGGAAGCAATTGGAAAAATTGAGATCAAAAGTAGTGGAGTTAGCCAAAAAGCAGCTTACCTCAGAGATGGATAAGATAAAACTTGACAACATATTGGTCAATTTCCTTGACCCTTATTGGTTATTCAGAAGGAGTATGAATCCACCACCGTTAATATCAAGGTAATCGACCCCTAGCAGATCAAGGGGTTAAGGGGTTTAGGGGATAGATGTTTTGGCTTTAGGGGGTTAAATGGGTTAGCGTTTTAGATCAGGTTTAGGGGGTTATTGGATTTAGCAGTTAAGGATTTTAGGGGTTAGGGGTCATTACGGGTTAGTGGGGCTAGGGTTTAGGGGGTTAAATGGGTTAGGGTTTTAGGGGTTTAGGGGGTTAAATGGGTTGGGGGTTAGGGGTTAAGGGTTAGAGGTTTGGGGTTTAAGGGGTCAAATGGGTTAGGCACGCATTTAGAGGTTTAGGGGCTTAGGGGATTTAGCAGTTAATGATTTTAGCTAGGGGTTGGGGGTTAAGGGGTTAAAGGGTTAAATGGGTTAGGGTTTTGGGGGTTAAATGGGTTGGGGGTTGGGAATTAGTGTTTAAGGGGTTAGGGGTTAAGGGTTAGAGGTTTAGGGTCTGGGGGGTTAAATGTGTTAGGCACACATTTAGAGGTTTAGGGGCTTAGGGGATTTAGCAGTTAAGGATTTTAGCTAGGGGTTAGGAGTTAAGGGGTTAAGGGGTTAGAGGTTTATGGCTTAGGGGTTTAAATGGGTTATAGGGGTTTAGAGGTTTAAGGAGTTAGGGGATTTAGTAGTTAAGGATTTTTGGGGTTAAGGGTTAGGGTAGGGGGTTAAATGGGTTAGGGTTTTAGGGGGTTAAATGGGTTAGGCCAGTTGGGAAATAGGGTTTAAGGGGTTAGGGGTTAAGGGTTTAGAGGTTTAGGGTTTAGGAGGTTAAATGGGTTAGGGGTTTAGGGGGTTAAATGGGTTAGGGGTTAAGTGTTTAAGGTTTAGTGGTTAGGGGTTTAAAGGTTTAGGGTTTAGGGGTTAAATGGTCGGTTAGAGGTTTAGAGGTTTATGGTTTAGGGGGTTAAATGGGTTAAGGGTTTAGCGATTAGGGATTAAATGGGTTAGTGGTTAAGGAGTTATAGGTTTAGGGTTTAGTGGGTTAAATGGGTTAGGGGTTAGAAGTTAGGGGATAATGGGGTTAAGTTTTAGAGGTTTATAGGTTTATGGTTTAGGGGTTAAATGAATTAGGGGTTAAATTAGTTGCTTATTCTTTGCGTGTTAATGTAACAATTTTGTAAGTATTTTTGCATGTTGCCATGTCTTCTTTATTTATTAATTAACAATATTTGTTTGCCATTGTTTTACATTTATTGATGAAAATGTCTATTGCAATAAAAATTAGAAACTTAGCAAACTGATACAGGCGCCCTCAAACGAAACAAATTTTCGGGCGACCTCACACAGCGCGACACGGCGCGCCTGATTGAACGATGCCACAAGGGAAAAAATGGCAAATGGGCCGCCCGAACGTGCACAAGTCACTCAGGCGGTCACAACCTAGAAAAACTGATACGACCGCCCTTGAATGAAATGACTCGACCCGAATGCAACCTTTCAGTTGACCTCACACTGTGTGACATGACGCTCCCGACCAAACGAATATGCCACAACAAAGAAAATAGAAAACGAGCCGCCCGAATGTGCACAAGGTACCCAGGCTGTCACAACTTAGCAAAACTAATATGGGTTCCCTAGAATGAAATGTCCCAAACCAAACGCACCCGGTCGAGCAACCTTGCACAACGTGACATGACGCACCAGACCGAACGATGCCATAAAGGAGAAAACGTCAAACGGTCTGCCCGAACGTGCACAAGGATCCTGGACAGTCACAACTTAGCAAAACTGATACGGGCACCCTCAAATGAAATGGTCTGACCCGAACATCCCTGGTCGGGCACCCTCACATGGCACGACATGGCGCCCCCGACCGAATGATGCCACAAGGGAAAAAATGAAAAACAGGCCACTCGAACGTGTACAAGGCACTCGAGTGGTCACAACCTAGCAAAACTGATACAGACGCCCTCGAATGAAACGACCTGACTCGAACGTGCCCGGTCGGGCTGCCTCACATGGCGCAACACAGTGCACCCAACTGAACAATGCCACATGGAAGCAAATGAAAAATGGGCTGCCCGAACGTGCACAAGGAACCTGGGCAGTCAAAACTTAGCAAAACTAATACGGGCACCCTCGAAAGAAACGGCCTGACCCGAACGGGCCCGGTCGGGAAACTTGATCAGAAGGCATGACATGGAACACTCGACCGAACGATGCCACATGGGAGAAAACCAAAAATGGGTTGCCCAACCATGCAAAATGCACTTGGGTAGTCACAACCTAGATAAACTGATACGGGCGCCCTCGAACGAAACGGGCTGACCCGAACGCGCCCGGTTAGGCGACATCACATGACACTACATGGCGCGCCTGACCGAACGGTGCCACATGGGAGAAAATGGAAAACAGGCCACCTGAATGTGCACAAGGCACTTGGGTGGTCACAACTTAGCAAAACTGATACGGGCGCCTTCGAACGAAACGGTCCAACCCGAACGCGCCTGATCGGGCAACCTCACATGGCACAACATAGTGCGCCCGACCAAACGATGCCATAAGGGATCAAATGGAAAACGGGTTGCTCAAACGTGCACAAGGCAGCTGGATAGTCACAACTTAGAAAAAATGATACGGGCTCCCTCGAACAAAACAACCCAACCCAAACACGCTCGGTTGGGCGACCTCACACGACGCGACACGGCGCGCCCGACCGAACGATGCCATGTGGGAGAAAATGGAAAACAGGCCACCCAAACATGCACAAGGCACCTGGGTGGTCACAACTTAGCAAAAATGATACGGCCACCCTCGAACGAAACAACTTGACCTGAATGTGCCCAGTCGGGTGACCTGATCACAAGGCGCGACACGACGTGCCCGACCAAATGATGTCGCATGGTAGCAAATGGAAAATGGGCAGCCTGAATGTGCACAATGCACTCGAGTGTTCATAAATTAGAAAAACTGATACGGGCACCCTTGAATGAAATGGGCCTACCCAAACGTGCCCGGTTGGGCGACCTCACATGGTGTGACACGACGTGCCCGATCGAATGATGTCACATGGGAAAAAACAACAAATAGGCTACATGAAAGTGCACAAAGCACCCAGGTGGTCACAACTTAGCAAAACTGAGACGGGCACCCTCGAACGAAATGGTCCAACCCGAACGCGCCTGGTCGGACAACCTCAGATGGCGCGCCACAGCGTGCCCGATCGAATGATGCCACAAGGGAGAAAATGGAAAACGGGCTGCTCGAGCGTGCACAAGGCACCTGAGTGATCACAACTTAGCAAAACTGATACAGGTGTCCTGGAATGAAATGACCTGACCAGAATGCGCCTTGTCGAGTGACCTCACACAATGCGACACGACGCGCCCAAAAAAACAATGCCACATGGGAGAAAACTACAAACGGTTCGCCCGAATGTGCACAAGGCACCCGAGCGATCGCAACTTAGCAAAACTGATATGGGCACCCTCGAACGAAACGACCCGACCCGAACGCACCCAGTCGGGCAACCTGATCACAAGACGTGACACGACGTGCCCGACCGAACGATGCCACATGGGAGTAAATGGAAAATGGGCTGCCCGAATGTGCACATTGAAACTGGGCAGTTGGAACTTAGCAAATCATATAGGCACCCTCGAACGAAACGGCCCAACCCGAACGTGCTCGGTTGGGCGACCTCACACGGTGCAACATGGCGTGGCTGACCGAACGATGCCACATGAGAGAAAACAAAAAATGGGTCGCCCGAAAGTGCACATGGCACCCGGGCAGTCACAACTTAGTAAAAATGATACGGGCACCCTCGAACGAAATGGCCTGACTCGAACGCGCCTGGTCAGGTGACCTGATCACAAGGTGTGACACGACGCACCCGACCGAATGATGCCACATGGGAGCAAATAGAAAATGTGTTGCCCGAATGTGCACAATGTGTCAAGGCAGTCACAACTTAGCAAAACTGATACGGGCGCCCTGGAATGAAACGACCCGACCCGAATGCGCCCGGTCGGGTGACCTCACAAGGCGTAACACAGCGTGCCTGGCTGAATGATGCCACATGGGAGAAAATGGAAAATGGGTTGCCCGAATGTGAAAAAGGCACCCGGGTGGTCACAACTTAGCAAAAATGATACGGGCACCCTCAAATGAAACGAATTGACCTGAACGCTCCCGGTCGGGCTACCTGATGACAAGGCATGACTTGAAATTTTTGTGTCTTTCATAGAAAAATATGCAGGTTGATATTTCAAGTGGATTCTCATCATGTTAATATCTAAAATAAGTATCTTTCATATAAATATATGGTTAATAAATCATTCAATTTATCAATGTTACAAAACAACGTCAATAATAATATATTTGGATCAATTTTATAAACATACAAAATATCTACAAAAGTAAGATTCTTCTTAATATCATTTTCATATTTCATTCGTTATAATATCAATTTGAAAGCTTCCCAATGGGTTCATCAACCCTTGAGCAAGACACTAAGCCACTACTCTCTAAATTCATTTTCATTAGTTATGCTCCTATAGAGTGAAGTATCTCTTTCAAAATAAAATATTCCTCCCACCTAGAACCACCTTGAAAAATAAATACCCCTTAAATAATTATCTTCCCATGCCTTCTAATTCCAATGCTTGCCTCTTCAATATGTGCAGAGTCATGAATTTTCTCCCATTAAACGTTTTAGCCACTTCCTTTGGTTATGTGGGAGTACCCTCTTCGTCACCCCTATTAGGCTGTCAACACAACTAGAGTTCATTTAGTTTGGATTCTCTCTATACATATATTAGTATGGTTCCAAACCATTCCTTTTCTAGTCAAATTTATTACGCATCCAATTCATTAAAGTGCACAATCTGAAATTAATATAAGCCAGGCCCCCTTAATCAAATCTCATTCCGCAAAATATGGAATATGTTTGCTAATTTATCGGTGATTTTAATTTTACAAAATAGATATAATATTTACAATAAGATGAAATTCGTTCGGGATATCACAATGACCCTATTGTACACTTTGGACTATGGATCTCATATAAAAAAATGATTCATGGCCTTTAATTTAATTGTAACAAAAATTACCTGATACATAACAACAATCCTTCATTCCTTATATTCCCATGGCACTGGGGATATTAGGAACAACAATTGAAGTAGATTTAGTGAGGAATAGATATTTCATGACCTTTGACATCACATCCTTCCATCATATGTCCACTCATACTTACCCTTGCATGAATACCTTTTGAATTATTCATTTTATATTTAGAATAAATATCCATTGATCTTTGAACAACATAACAACCCTAATTCACTTTTGCATTCACTTTCTATTTTGAGGGTATGCTAGTATATTTTTTCTCATATACTTGTGAGGTACCATGGACAATGTATTCATATAGATGTAATACTTTTGAAAGGATGGTGAATTTTGTTGTTTATTAGTCCCTAACCATGGAGTATTTTAGTAACTTAATTTTGACTTGTATAGTTGGTTCTCACACTCATCTTACACACCAAATGTCAAAACTTCAAAGCTACGCTGAGGTATGCTTATCATGTTTTTTGTTTCCACAAAATATTTCACCCAGACTTAGCTCTTTTGGAAATACACTTTTGCTTTTGGTTTCTATTTCAATGAATCCTCTACTTCTTATTCCAATGAGTGGCTTATTTATTCTAGAGCATATTATTATATGGTTAAGCAAAAATGCAATTTTATTTCTTGTAATGATTGTAACACCAAATTTTTTTTTTTCTTTTTTTTTTTTTGTTGCTGGTGATGTCGGGTCTATAAAAACTAAGGAATATAACATACATTTCAATAATGTATTATGTGTTCCGAGTATTTGTTGTAACCTTCAATTAAAATATCAAGTCACTCATTCAAGTAAAGGTAGAATAGTAGAGTTTTCATCTCACCAAGTTGTAATCAAGGATTTAAAAGATCCCAAGCATGTCCTAGCCTTTGGAATAATATACCAAAATGTGCAAGTTTTCATGTATAAGTGTAATGTAAATTTTTTGATGTATAAGCATGTTTTCCAACAAAAAAAAACATTATCCAATAATGTAATCCTGATTATATCCAAATAAATCATATTTATATAAACAAAATGTTAAATAATATAATGTTTTCATATTCAAATGTTGAGCAATTGTTAATAAAGTAATACTTTACATGTCCACGCATGTAATTGTTTTTCATGTCCAATTTTTTTCTCCAACCAAACAAATGTTATCCAATGATGCAATATTTATTGTATCCAGATAAATCGTATTTATATTAATAAAATGTTAAATAATACAATGCTTTTCATATTAAAATGTTGTGTTGTTTAAACATCGGTCTTGCAATGCTTGGGAGAAACTGTCGGAAAAGCGACGTTTCTCATATAGACGTTGGTCTTGTGAATTTCGGCTTCACAACGTCGCAATACTGACGTCTATATGAGAAACATCGCTTTTTCGATGGTTTCTCCCAAGCGTCGCAAGACCGACGAATGTGTAGGCGAGGTCACAATTCTGACGTTTCGTCCCATAAAGGTCGTAAGATCGATGAAGTGTTTAAATGTTGCAATTCTGATGACAAACATAAACGTCCCAAAAGTGATGATATCCCTAAACATTGGTATAGCAACAATTTGTGGCGAGATTTGATAAATTGATAGAAATTGGGGAAATTTCAGACATTATGACAAAAGTGTTGGAACAAAAGTGTCAGAATTTCTGCCAAATGTACTAGTGTGTTATATATATGACAGTACCAATATATGGAATATCACTTGAATGCACATTTGAGTTAATATGAATTATTTAAATCCATTTAAAAGCTAGAATTTATAATCATGGTAATTACTTGTGACAATTTATATATATGGTTTTCCTTTATCATTTAATTCATTCTGTCACACCTCCCATTTTCCTTCCACAATATTTTTTTTTTTTTTTCTATCTTCTCAAGTTTAATGCTAATAAGGTACTATGTTATTACTTTGTAGGTTTGAACAGATCAAAATTTTCTTTTCAATTACTATTCATATATCAACTCTATCGCACCACATGGGAATTTATTTGATTTGTAACAATTTTAATTACATTAAACATAACATAATGGTTTTATTTTATCACCCGCCACTTCCATGTTCCATCTTTGTTGTATATAATCAACCTTTGAACCTTCAATAGATTCGTATCGGTGGGGTCGATTCGGTTCCACATGGGTACCATATTGTTATATTCCCATGGACCTATGTGAAATCAATTCGGTCATCCATGTTTACCCCTCGTTGAGAACATATAACCTTAGTGGGATTTAACTTACCCCCGTCAATATTTATGCGAGTCTGGCATTCATGTCCTCTTTTTTTTTTTACGTCTTGTCAACATTTATATGAATTTGGGTTTATTTATTTTGGCCTCCACGTAATACAAATTTATAAATCTGTTCAATGTAATTGGGAATGGCGACGTCAATCTATCTTCCATGAAAGCTTTCATAGGATCTTTAGTCTCGTCCTAGAGGTTATAATTGGTCTCGTTCCATTTGTGATCACGTGGGTTTGCTCCATGTAGTACTGGATTCATCCCACCAGCTTACCTTGTTACCAAGGCAATTTCCATGGCGTGGCCAGATCGCTATAACATTTATTTCATTGCTTGTCATATTAAATGTTGAACGGATGGTGTACATGACCCATTAAAGCCCTCGATCTGTGGCTTCGCCCTTAGGATCTCGCCATGTGGACGACTCGGATTCATTTGGTGCGTTAGGGCTTCGTTGTTCGATTCAGGGAACATTGATATAAATTCAACATGTTATTTTGCACGGCGGTTCTTTTACCTTCCTATTTTCTTGGTTTGTCTCTTGATAGTGAGTTTCAATGCCATGGACACTGAGCGTGATTCGGTTCAGTGTTCGACTTATACCTGTGCTTCAATTTTCAATTTAGGTAAGATCATTTTAGAGTTTTTTAAATTTACGCTCTGTTCTTACCATTTAACAGGGCTTCCCTTCTCTGTTTTAGAATTACGCTCACTGCTTCGAGCCGGTACTGAGATTTTAGATTTAAAAGCATCGTTTACTGTCGTTCGGGTCTAGATTGTTATATGTATAACGAGTTGCTATATTGTTTTTGCAGATAATTTTTTTTCTTCACTCCAGTAATTCGATTGGCTTGGTTTAAATTCCTAGCCTTTGTGTTTCCCTACACGTATTCTCAGAAGCGAGACTAAACGTATGCTCTTATGGCTTCGGAGCCTTACCCTCCACCTTACTATCAATCGAAGGTTGCTACAAGGGCATTATTTTGGCGCTAGAGGGACTCTATCCTTCTCGGCACTCTGGTTAGTTAGCTTCTTTCTTTGACCATGCGTATGACGCAATTCCTATTGTTCGTTCACTGGAATGTTATCTTTGTTATTCAACTTTTGACTGCCAACCTCTGTTTATGAAAAATCCCTATTTATATGTAACAGGTCAAGGATGGAATAGGGGTTTCTCCATTACTAGGTAACTATTACCCTCTAAGTCATTATTTTAACTTTGTTCATGTTATTCTCACTCTTCATGTTTTGCATCATATTTATATTGGAGTTTTGTCTCTTGCAAGTAATTTCGACTTGCGTCGTGTTCTCTCTCTCAAACCACTGAGAGACGTGACTCCCTTAGACATTAACATTGTCTCCTCTTGCCACTTGCAGGTCGGTATTCACCGAACTCCGGTTAGAGGAAATCCGTTCTTCTCTCCTGGTTATATAATTTCTTTTCCGACAGTTTAAAAATTGTATTGATAAAGTTGTAAGTATTTTGACAACTATAATTGTTAAATCCCAACCCTGAATATTCATTTATATCAATTCATGGAACATTATAAGGTTGTTCTCAGACCACAGTGGGCTTGAAATCGTGGGATTGTTTTATATATATATATATGTCATTACTAGATTTTCATAATACCCATTTTGATTCCGGTTATTATTATTATGTTCCAGCAGTACTCTCTCCTTGCTCATTTTTGACTTGGCTGTAACTTAATACTTAACTGATGGCATTTTCAATTTTATATATATCTATATACATATATCCAGCATTCTGTGTAGTTTATTGCCTTAAAGCTTTCAGGCCATACAATTGTTAAACTATATTCATAAATGTGGTGGTATTTTAATGAATAATATACTGCTCTTTTCCATAGTGTAAAGTCAGTTTCCAGCATTCTGGTAACTCCAAAATTTGTTATGGTATTCCAATAATTGTTCTGTCTAAAACATTTTCGTAACAGGGAGATTAGTTGTTCAAGGCAATTGTATGGAGTTCTCCTACCACACTGGTTTGTAGTTTTTCTAGTAACAGTATCTAGGTCTCTTCAATAATTTTGGGAATATTATAAAATAATTGCCAGCCCTGCTCTGTACTTTTGTTTGTTTATTTGCACAGGATATTTGTCTAATTATCTATAGGTGGTGTAAGAATATCTATCTCTATATTTATGTCTAGGAGACATTTCATTTATAATATGCTACCATACACCACTGCCTTTGGTTTGTATGATAGACTAGAATACATATAGTTAACTATATTCTGCTATTGTGAAATCTGCATGTTGTTTATTTACTTAACTTTCTTCCATCTACTAATTCTATCCTCAAATGCAGTAATAGTTCTATAAAATAAATATTAATGAGCAGCCCCATGCTAATTGATGTTTACTTCTTTTTGATGTAGAATTAACTTCTTATATGCTTCTCTTTACATATGAACAATGTGCTGACCCTGAAGTCAGTATATACCATTTTTGCTTTCTCGTTAATTGTACATTTTAAATTACAATTTACATATGAAAATCTTTAAAATTGGTACAGTGGATCTCATACTGCTTTATCCTACTCATGTTCATAATTTATACTAATATATCAGAAGCAGATTAAAGTTAAATCACAAATTTTCCTGTGGAGAAGTATGTATCCTCAGATTTAAACTGACACTGGTTTAGAGATTCTGTTGGATTCTACTTCACAGATTTATTTTATACAAATATGCAGAATTATAAAGGTGAATTCCTTATGATTAATTTTGTGAAATGTAGCATTTATAATTCTAATATACAATCAATTTTTATATGTAGCCAATTCATACTATATGAAGTAAACATATAAATAAATCTAGAGACATACCACTCATGCAATTGACCAACCTCCCAACCTTAGAGTCCTTCTGTCTCCCAGAACTCACCCCCGAGCTGAGATCATCTTCTAGAATAGAACAACGTCTAATCTGTTTAGGAGAAGCTTATTTAAGCTATTGTTCCCCAAAGCCTGTTTCTAATTCTGCGTCTAGAATATCAAGATGCTTTTCTTCCTGTTTTCCTAGGCTTCCCATTTTTGGGATTCTTTAAAGCTGTTTTATGCTTTTCCCAGCTTTTTACCTCTTCCCAACTACTTCCCTCATCATTGGGGAATTCAGATTTTTCCTCAAAAATCAAATTTAGAAATAATTTCTTTCAAGGATTTTTGAAAGATTGTGGGGAAATATTTGCCTTATCCATCCTCATGGATTTAGCAACTGATCTCATAAATCTTATTTTGGTCAATCTGCACAACATCATTTTATTCATTTACTCAATTAAATACTTAATTACATTCACAAAATATTTATCCTTTGGGGTCCACTCCCCTTAGGATTAAAGTTCAATGTCTAAATTCAAACACATAAATTGGGGGTGTTACAGATTCATTTTTTGATCAAGAAATTATACAATTACAATGCGCAAAAGAAGAAGAGACAACAAAATTAGGCCAAAGTCTAGGGAAAAACTTACAAAGGGAAACCCATCAATCCTTTCCTTATAGGTTCTTTTTCAACGAGAGAAATCCAAATCAAGCTAACCTACGACACAAGTTCAAATTCAACCTTCCAAACTTTGTCATGATTTTTCCACAAGATATTCAATAAATTTACCACTTGAGAGAGATATACATTCAAAAATTGGCTGATAAAAATTAGAGATAAATATATCCATATGAAATTATTATAAATACTGGTACAAATAAATATATCCATATGAAATTATTACAAATACTGACAGGGGGTGAATAATTATTTCTTACGAATTAATTGAATGGTGTTGTCATTGATTCCAATGAAAATTATTGAATTCCCTCAATATTTTTCACGAGTGTGAAGCTCTAATGGTCAAAGCCCCAGAAGCACAACACCCTTTGAAGATTTTGGGGATGAAGATCAAGGATGTTGGGATACATACCTATATCATTGGATTCTTCTCATCATCTTGATTCTAACATTATGTGGGTTGTTAGAAGAGGCCTCATGATCAGAGATATATGCTTGGTCAAAATTCAAACAACCTTGATGTGGGGAAAAACCCCGAAGGGAGATGAGGAAGTGTGGAATGGTAGGGTGGCCTAAGGATGAAGAAGAAATCAGAAGAAAAATTAAATTTAATTACTTAATGATAAGTTGATACATTTCAAAGGTATGGAAACCCGATTTAACATGGGTATAAACATTTAAATTTAAAATTATTTTTCCTCCATATTTAAGGAATGATCGCCTAACGTTAATAAAGGTGTTTGGCTCCAACATTGTTAAAACAATTCAAATTTAGTTCCGAGTTTTTGAAGGTTAGCTCCCTCCAAAAATAGTATGTGAGCTTCACTATTTGTACCCATTCAGCCACTATATATTTTGATGGAATCCTCTACAAAAGTGTGTACATTCAAGATTATACCCTCTCAAATTTGTCTTTACAATTTCTTCTAGCTACTCAAGTAGTTCTGGGAAGTACAGGTCGGAAATTTTTTGAGGTCAAATATGTGGAAGGGTTTAGGATTTTTAGCATAGCTTTCGTAGAGAATTAATTTTCTTGTGGGAAACATTGAACATTTCACACTACATTTTTTTCACTTATTCTGAAGCAACTTCTGAGCATTCTACCCGACCTACCTTTCAAAATCCATTGATCTAGATCTGTACACAATATTTAAAGGTAAAAAAACCAACAGAACTATTAATCCATGTGTGAGGTTGAAGTATTAGAGGGATATGATTTGTAAATATCTTCTGAAGAAATTTTATTATTGGATTATATGTGATCCTCAAATGATCATAAATATTCCCTTTTGGAAGGGGTATTTCTATGGAATAACATTTTGTTGGTTGTTGATGGCATGCTGGCTAGACATTGTTTTAGTGATATCTCACCATGATCTAGTGTCACAAATAAATTGAGGTATGTGATTAAAAATTCAGATTTGTATCCGGAAACAATCTGTGAAGAAATAAAGTGATTATTTGTAACATCTCAATTTTGGAAAATATTTTTGTCTTTGTATTTATAGATCTAATAATAATCACACCCCATAACTAATTATTGTTCGTCACATTCTAATGTATATCATCCATTAACATTTTACTTTTATGTACTTTTAATCTTTCATATCTTGCACATATACTCATTGGGACAAAAATTCCAATTCTACAATTTCAATGAGACCATGTCTTATGAAACCATCCCATTTTATTTTACATATAAAATTGTAAAGTAATAGGTAAATATCCCCCCTTAACTATTAATACAATTTCTCTTCCCAAGTTAACTACTTATACATATTCCAACCTAATTACCCCCCAACCATATATACATTGAATTAACTTTTATTTAGAAGTTACGACTATCTCTACTTTTGGACATATATCTAAATAATCATAAGATAACTTACCCTTTTTGGGATTTGTTCTAAAGGATATTAATTATTCCACAGGATTTGAAATTTTCACATAACCCTTATAAAGAGTTAACATTGTGTTCATATGAGTTTGTATCTTCCTTTTAATTTAACCCATTTCACAAGCCATAACATCCTTTGATCGAAATTAGATATATTAATGGAGACTCAATATGAAACCCTATTCCTATTGCCACATACGTTTAATAAGATTCGAATTTATACCTAATATTATCTACCACATATTCTAATTCGGGTTTTGTAGGCTCTACGTCCCTATAATTAAACACGTTAGGGTTTTTTCATGTTGAGTAACCAGCTCTAAAAATATAAGAAAGAGATATCAACGCCTTAGAAATAAGCCACTTCGAGGGGGCAACCTCCAATACATTACATAAATGAACAATTCTTGGATGATACAATTTACAAAACCTCCTTTCTATATATAGGAGTCCATGTGGCCATAATATAATCCTAGTGGGCCACAATGTAATCCTAGCCGACCTAACAATAATGATTTAGGGTCACAATAATAACAAAATGGGGTTTACAAGGGTACAATAATAACAATAAGGGGGTTACACTAATAACAATAAGGGACTATACTAGTAATATAGGGACCTAACATGCCCCTCTCCTTCAAAAAGTGTTGTCCTCAATGCTTGAGTAGCTCTGGGTGCTTCTGTATAAAATTCTCATCCTCCCATGTAGAATCTTCAGTGGGTAAGTTCTTCCACTTGATGAGATACTCTGAAATTGATCGATTTCGTAGCTGTCGAGTTCTTGTTTCCATGACCACTTCAGGTTCAAATATGATTTTTCCTTCCTCATCAAGTTCTGGCAATATTGTTTGAACTGGAAGATTTTCACCTATAACCTTCTTTAAGCATGAAACATGGAAAACTGGATGTACTCGCGAAGAAGCAGGAAGCTCCAATTTGTATGCCATAGTACCAATCTTTTTCAACACCTTGTAAGGACCATAGTACTTTGGCGATAATTTATTATCCTTCTTAGCTTGCTTGAGGGACATTTTTTTGTATGGTTGTAGCCGTAAAAATACCCAATCTCCTACAACAAAACTTCTCTCGCTGCGATGTTGATCTACCTATTGTTTCATTCGATTTTGTGCCAAATTCAGGTTATCGTTTAAGAGTTGGAGAACTTCTTGTTGATGCTCGATGTGATCTTCCACTGCTTGAACCTTAGAATTTTCCCTTAAATATGATGTGATGGATGGTGTATTGTATCCATAAAGTGCCATAAATGGGGTCATTTTTGCTGCAGTATGGAAGGAAGTGTTATACCACCATTCAGCGAGAGGTAACCACTTGACCCATTGTGTTTGTTTATCAGATACAAAGCAACGAAGATATCCTTCCAAAAATTTATTTACTACCTCAGTTTTACCATAAAATTGAGGATGATAAGATGAAATATGAGCTAATTGAGTACCCAAACAAGAAAATAACTCCGTCCAAAAATTTCCACTAAAAATGGGATCTTTGTCGCTCACAATAACCCTTGGGCTTCCATGTAGCTTTTGAATTCTGTCCATAAATGTAGTAGCAACTGTACTTGCTTTAAATGGATGAGATAATGCACAAAAGTGTGCATACTTGGTAAGTCTATCAACTACCACCATGATGACACCTTTTCCTTTGGACTTAGGTAAACCTGTGATAAAATCCATTGAAATCTCCTCCCAACATTGACTTGGAATGGATAAAGGTTGTAGAAGTCCCAGGGTCTTAATTGTATCAACTTTATTCTGTTGGAAAACCAAACATTCTGCCACAAACTTTTGAATATCAGATTTAAGGCCATCCCAAAAAACATCTTTCTTCACCCTGTGGTAAGTTTTTAAAAATCCTGAGTGTCCTCCTAAAGGAGAAGTGTGCAATTCCAGAAGAATATTTTGTTCTAGTTGGGAATTCTTACAAAGATATAAGAGATCTTTGTACCATAAGGAATCATTTTTCCAACTAAATGTATCAGATGTACTAGGATCTTGCTGCAAGTTTTGAATGAGTGTCCAGACATCTTTGTCCTTGTTCCATTCATATCTTGCTTCGGTTATCCAATTTGGTTGGATAATAGAAATGGCACAAAGAAATGCTTCCACCTCTTAATTATTTCTTGAGAGTGCATCTGCAACAACATTAAGCTTTCCTTTTTTGTAGATTATTTCAAATTCATAACCCAACATTTTTGTGACCCATTTTTGCTGCTCTTCTGAAGATAGCCTTTGTTCCAAAAAGTGTTTAAGACTATCATGATAATTTTTTACCTTGAAGTGTATTCCCATTAGGTAAGTTCTCCATTTCTTTAGTGCATGAAATATTGCTAACATTTCCTTCTCATAAATAGGTTTATGTAAATACTTTCATTTGATTGGACGAATTTCAAAAGCAATGGGTCTTCCTTCCTGCATTAAAACAACATCAACTCCATTTCCTGAGGCATCACATTCCACAATAAAGGTTTTTGTGAAGTCTGGCATAGCTAAGACCGGTGCTAGGCACATTTCCTCTTTAAGATGTTCAAAGGCCTTAGTTGCTTCAGGAGTCCATGAAAATGCATCTTTCTTCAATAATGTTATTAGAGGTGCTGCTATTCTCCCATAATTCTTAACAAACTTGCGATAATACCCTGTTAACCCGAGAAATCCTCGCAACTTCTTTATGGTTGTGGGGACTTTCCATTCCTTAATGGCTTTAATTTTGTTAGGTCTACTTTAACACCCTCGTGAGATACAATATGACCCAGATATTCCACCTCTTGTACTCCAAAGAAACATTTGGATTTTTTTGCATATAATTGTTTCTCCTGCAATAGTTTGAGCACCCTGTCAACATGTTCAACATGATCCTTCCAAGACCTTCTATAGATTAGTATATCATCAAAAAATACGAGCACAAATTTTCTAAGGAAGGGTTTGAAAATGGAATTCATCAACCCTTGAAATGTAGAAGGTGCATTGGTAAGGCCAAAAGGCATGACCAAAAATTCATAATGACCCTCATGAGTTCAAAATGCTGTTTTTGGAATATCTTCAGTCTTCATTCTAATTCGATGATATCCTGAACGAAGATCCAACTTGGTAAAATAAATTGCTCCATGTAATTCATCCAATAATTCATCAATCACAGGAATGGGAAATTTATCTTTAATGGTGAGCTTATTGAACTCCCTATAATCCGAACACATTCACCATGATCCATCCTTCTTGTGTACCAATACTACAGGAGCAGAGAAAGAACTTTGACTAGGTTGAATTATACCCGCCTCTAACATTTCTGCAATCATACGTTCAATTTCGCTCTTTTGGACGTAAGGATATCTATAAGGCCTGATGTTTGGAGGAACACTTCCTGGAATCATATGAATAGCATGATGATGATCACGAATACGTGGGAGTCTTTTGGGAGTTTCAAACACCTTGGAATGATTGTCCAAGACTTGTTGGAGATCTGCAGAAATAGATGATTTTGATGTTGGAACTTCTAGTGAGCATAATTGTGCAATTACGCCTCGTTCTTATTTCTTTAGAAGATTTTTCATGACATTAGAGATTATTATCTTTCTCGGCTTCCCTGTAATACCCCATAATTCGACTTCCTTTCCTTCTGAAAAAAATTTCAAGAAAAGTTCTTGAAAATTAAAAGCTACCGTCCCCAAAGATTGTAACCATTGTACTCCTAGTACAACATCAGCACCTCCCATAGGAATGGAAAGCATTGGACTAGTCAATACATATTCCCCCATGGTTAGCTTGATATTATGGCATTTTCGAGAGCAATTTATAGTTCCTCCATTTGCAACCATCACTTGACATTCTGGTGCTGGGTATATGAAACAATTTAATTCCTTGGCTACCTTACAATGAATAAAATTATGGGTGCTACTTGAATCAATCAACACTATTACCTTTTTCTTCTTGATTTGTCCTTCTATCTTGAGAGTTTGAGGAGTGGTAATTCCTGCTAGTGCATTACACGATATTGTCGGATTCATTTCTTCTTCTTCTAGGGCTGGTTCTTGGTGTATATCCTCTTCTTGTTCATTTTCTTCCTCCTCTTCACAATCTATGTAGAATAATTTCTTCGCAGCACACTTATGAGCTTTAGTGTATTTTCTATCACAACTATAGCAAATCCCTTTTGCTCTTTTTTCTTCCAATTGTTGTGGTGTCAACCTTGTAGGTTGTGGAAATATAAGCGTAGCAACACTTATTTCTTTATAGAATTGAGTGGTAGGCTTCCTTGTCGCCATTATTTTACATTCAACTTTTCTTGCCAACCTGAATGCCTTCTCCAATGAATCCGGTTCCAAAACATGAACTTCATGTTGGATGTTATCCTTTAAAGTGCTTATGAAGAGATCGATCCTGTGTTCCTCTGGAATATCAGTTACCCTTATATTCAATTTTTGGAAGTCCTCAATGTGCTGCCCCACTAAACCCTTTTGTTTGAGATTTATCAATTGGCTAAAGAAGGTGTTGCTCTTTGTATCCTCATAATGTGCTATCATTTCCTCCGTAAAAATTGACCAAGTGACGATTTTTTTACGGGAGCAAAGCCATCGATACCATACAAATGTATTTTGTTCTAAATGTAAAGTTGCAATGCGTACCTTTTGTGTGTTTTGCACGTTATGGAGATCAAAATATTGTTCCATCTGTAGTATCCATGTTACAAGATCCTTTCCATCAAACTTCCTCATATCCATTTTTGGAATATGGTGGTTCTTCCCGCCAACATTAGAGTTTATGAAATCACAATTAACATTTATTCTGTTCTCATCATGAGGTTCTTCTACTATCTTTTCACCATTATGAAACATTTCTTGTATCAACTTTGTTAGACCTTCGATGTCTGATTTGAGATCATTCTTCATGTTTTCAATGTTGTCTTTCATGTCATCCATCTTAGCTTCCATGCCAGCTTCCATGCCATCCATCTTAGCTTCCACGCCCTTCTTCAAAACTTCCATTTCATTTTTTGTTTCTCTTTGCGAGAGTGAAATTTGTTGCACTTGCTCTTGTAATTTTGATATATCATGTTGCAATTCCTCATCTTCATGAGTCATACTAGAGCCTTCTGAAGGCTTAATGTGTGTTGAATTATTTTTACGGGGCATCTTTTAGAACCCAATACCGCTATATATTCTACAATATGCCCTTGGAATCAATTCAAATTGATTCTTCAAAGAAGACTTATGCAATTTGGAAAGAAAAAAAAATATACACACCTTTTTCTTTCTTTTGAGGAGCTCGATATTGAAATTAGATAATCTCTGTGATTGTAGTACTTCAATATTTTAATTTTAGTACCAACGTAGCCCTCTAAATTATTTTTAGAATGCCACATTTCTGACCTGATTTGGATTCTCCCAGACAAGGTTGTGTCCAATCTCCCACAATGACCTAATTCTGGAATGGTTATGTTGAGCGAACTTGTACGACTTGCCACGTGTCACTGTTTCGTCCTTTGTCTCTGAAATTGATAGTCAAGAAACTGTAGTCCGTGTGATTGCGACCACTTTTTACGACACTCCAATTCGATGCCCAGAGAGAGGGTTATTGAAATTTTCCCTCGATCACCTCTTTGAGATGAAATTCAGGAGCCTGAAAAAGCACTACATTCCACAGATCATATCTCCAAAAATATTGTGAACAAAGCTCTAAAATGTTTTGAAAAATTTCCTCAGGATTTCAGCTTTGCACCATATGAATTTTGGATTCTGAACCTTCGTAGAAAAAAATTTATAGCACAACTTCCACGATGACCTGTTTACTAGCCTGAAAAAAGACCTAACTTCCACATATTATATCTCCAAAAATATTGCGAATCAAGCTCTGAAATTTTTACGAAATCTTCCTAAGGATTTAAGCTTCGCACCCTACAAATTTCAGCTTTTAAAACTTCATAGAAATAATTTTATAGCGAAACTGCCACGATGACCTGTTTGGAGTAGCGAAACCCTAGAATCCAAAGCTCTGATACCAAATGTTGAGTAACCAGCTCCAAAAATAGAAGAAAGAGATATCAAGACCTTAGAAATAAGCCACTTCGAGGGGGAAACCTCCAATACATTACATAAATGAACAATTCTTGGATGATACAATTTACAAAACCTCCTTTCTATATATAGGAGTCCATGTGGCCATAATTTATTCCTAGTGGGCCACAATGTAATCCTAGCGGACCTAACAATAATAATTTAGGGGCACAATAATAACAACAATAATAACAATAAGGGGGTTACACTAATAACAATAAGGGACTATACTAGTAATATAGGGACCTAACATTGCACTTACTATGGTTTAATGGAATTACTTCATATCTAGTTTCACCAAACCCCTGTCTGCAATATTCCTTGGGATCAGTTTTCATTTAAGTGACAGTACTGCATCACATGGCTCGTAAGAGGTTTGATGGAACCTGTCAATCCACGGTAATTTCTCCTACTCTGGATTGCATACACTTGGATGGTTTTGATCTTCTTAGAAATATGTTTAGGTTTTAAGTTTAATTGTTTTCATTCAAGACTGTCTTTTACCCTTGATATCTCTGTTGCAAATTTTCTCTCCTATTCTGCAACGACATTAACTCCCATAGGTATGAAACTCCATCGTTTTCACATAGAATGAGCGCGTTAGTTTTATCTCTCATTCAAGAATTTATCAGTGTTTTACAACTCGTCATTCGACTCACGGTTTCACTATGATATGAAATTTCATACACTAATGGGTTGCTGATTCCATCTTGCTTCCTTGTCGAGAACGAGCTTGTAACCCTACTGTAGCTTCTCAAGTAAGACATTCTTTTCTTTATTGTTATGCTTCCTACGTAGTTATAAATCCATGTTTTATTTCTTCTCTACTTATTTCTAATTTTATAGAATTCTGGGTTTGTTTGTTTCAGTTTTCTGAGAGGAATACACCTCTACCAACGTTTTTCTACTGAGAGCATGGCTTCATCGTTCTTGTATAATCTGTCTTCAATTTTATATTTAATTCATGTTTTGAATTTAGTTTAAAGAGTGACTCTACGTTATACGCTAACATATTCCTTGGGGTGAACTAGAGTTATAGAGATGGAATCATCCCAATTTCATAGTGCTCTTCTCAGTGGACTTCGGGTGCATTGTTATTTTCCCAAACCACCACTTCGACCAGTAAGATAATCCTACCACTAAAATATCAGTGTATATATCTATTAAATTCTTCAATACTTCTTACTCCTTCCTTGGGTTTGCGAATTTAATTTGGAATTTTGTTTTGTTAATTAACCACTATATCACTTTTGGTTGTAATTCATTTGTATTTTCATTAAGTTTTCTATGTGGTTGTAGGTGAACAAAATCGCAAAACGCAATCACATTATACCCGAATACCAAATTGGGACTTATACTCTACTTAGGAAATTGGATTTCTTAACCAATATTATTAAAGAGATATGTGGTATATTTTTTATTCAATTTTGTATAGCCTATGTAATGAAAAGTGAATTTGGAAAAAATATTCATCCCTTGAATTCTTGGAATTTGGTAGAGGAAATATCATTCCTGACTAAGACCATTTCCTCTCGTCAGAAGTCAAGATTTTTAAGTAAGAAATTTCTAAAGTTAAATTTATTTCTTTCTAATTATGATGTACATTTCACATCATTCACTGTAATAAATAAAATTTCTCTTATTAATTATAGGTTCAATTTTTCCACCTCTGTACCTCAGGTAATTCATTATCTAGTTGGGGTCAAGAATCTATTATTGTTTCCTGTTATGTTTATAATTATTGACCAGAACCAATTCATAATTTTTGTTGTGTGCATGTACTCCTTACATCTTACTTGATTAGCATGTTGCTGATAGCTTTTCCTATTCAATAATAACTGTGGGTTTTTCCTCTTCAGGTTGCTCTAGTAACCCACTTGGGGATTTCTGATATGCTATCTCTGCATAGTTTACAAAGATGTTGTACAGTTTATTTTATATGTGAAAAAGTATCCCCATTTATATAATTTATTTATACTCAGATTGAATTGAATTGTGTATCGATATGGATTTATATCCTTACATTTACATGACTCTGTAATATTTTAACGAGACTCTTTCCTCTCTTAATGAATTTATGGTTGAAACTCCTATGTAATTCTTTTCTTAAAGTTGTTATTTCAGTAATAGTAATAATTTCTAAATTCCTCCTTGAAATTTATTACTATCACTGTCTATTTTATTTCAGTTCTAGTATTACATTGTTCAATTATAATACAACATAATATTTACTTGACTATCCTAATTTCACATTGAATGTCGTTGTGCATATTTATTTCCAAGCTATAGTAGTCTATTCACAAATTATCCTGATTTGTAGAATAATGCTAAGATAGTAATATTATTCCATAATAAATTCTGAGAGTCACCTAACCTCAAATTTAAACCTTCAACAAGGTTTAGACATTCTGAGAGTTGGTTATTTTTATATCGTTGTTTTTACAACCCTACAGATAGGTTATATTTATTATAAACTACTCTATTAAATGTACATACCTACAAATTTACTAACACTCATTCTTTTTAACATTTCATTGATCTACAATATCTACTCTTGAGCAGATTTAATCAAATCCATTAATACTAATTTACTTCACCATAATAAGAATAATCATCATAAAATTTTAAGTTAAAATGAATTAACTAGTGGATACCACTTAAGGTAGACTAGTTTCCACCGAATGTATGAGCTCTTTCTCCACATCTCCTCCCGAGAAGAGATCAAATTTTCCAGTAATAGACAACCTCTTGTCTATCCTAAATCTCCTTATTTAAGCATGTTTTCCCATCAACTTGTTTCCTTAACCGTGTCCAGTTAATCAGGATGTTGTTTTCCTTTTTTGCTAGGATTTCCTTTTGTTTTTTCCACAAAAGTACTTTAAAACTAGATTTTCCTCTTTCTAGTTTTATTCCACCTCTTCCTAGTAACTTTCCTCATTACTGGGGTAAATTTTTAGATTTTTTATCTCGAATCTAAATTTCAATATTTAATTTGTTTTCTCGAAGGATTTTTGGAGAACTGGGAAAGTGTTATGAACCTTATCCATCCTCATAGATTTGGATTCCTGATCTCTAATCATAATCTAGTATTTGCAAAATTAATTCCATTTTTTTTAATTAAATTAAAATAATAAAATAAATCCACAATAATTTTTTTCCTTTGGGGGCCATTTTACCCTTTAGCACTTGTTAAAATGTCTAATAAAATCATAGAAACTGGGGAAATTACATATTCCCCCTCTAAAACAAAGCACCATCCTCGGTGTTGCAAAGACAAAAATATAAAATTCACTTTCAAACAATGATGGAAATTTTTACTTCATATCTTCCTCTCGCTCCCAAGTAGCTTCTCTAGGTGCAAAGTGCCTCCACTGCACTTTCACCCTGGATAATGTTCTATTTCGGAGGTTAATTTCTTCCTGTGCCAGGATGCAAAGTGGCTATGGAAATAATTCACCTTCTCGTTCCACCTGTATCACATTCCAATAAATAACATGAGTAGGATCATGTACATACTTTTTTAATAATGAAACATGAAAAACATCTTGAACCTTAATGTGACTAGGTAAAGCCAACTTGTATGCTACTGGTCCCACTCTTTCCAGTACTTCAAAAGGTCCATAGTAGCATGGTGCTAGTTTTGCACAACTACTGGTGTACAAAGTACTCTTTTTGGGCTTAATCCTCAGGTAGACATGATCACCCACATTTAATTCTCTATGAATTCTCTTTTTATCTGCGTAGCTTCTCTACATGTCTTGTGATGTCTTAATATTTTGCTAAATTTTCTTAACCGTCCTTTCTGTTTCCTACAATGTATCAGGTCCAAGTATTAACTTATCCTCGGGTTGACTCCAACATAGAGGTGCATGGCATTTTCTGCCATATAATGCTTGAAAAGGACTCATCTTGATTGAGGCTTGGTAGCTATTATTGCAGGCAAACTCTGCTAAATGTATAAAGTCCTCCCACTTTGTTGGTCTGTCAATCACATACATTCTCAACATTTATTCTAGAATATAATTTGTTCTTTCAATTTTCCCATCAGTTTGGGGATGATATGCAGTACTAAATTTCAATTTGGTACCCATTCCCCGAAATAAAATATTCCAAAAAGCTGAAGCGAAATTTGCATCTCTGTCTGATATGATAATTTTAGGAATACCATTTAACTTTACAATATCTTTGATAAATACATTAGCTACTTGAGTTATACCAAAAGTAGATTGTATTGGTAAGATGTGTGCAGTTTTAGTCAATCTATGAGCTAATAAGACGATAGAGTCATGCTGGTAGTTTTTGGTAATCCAGTGATAAAGTCTATGGAAATTGTTTCCCACTTCCATTCTAGGATGGGTAAAGGGTTCAACAATCTTGTTGGATGTTGATGCTCTACCTTTCCCTGTTGACATTCCAAACATCTAGCTAAATAATTAGCCACATCATTTTTCATACCCGCCCAGAAAATTTTATTTCTTAAGGTTAAAATTAATTTCTGATACCCTGGATGTCCTACATAGGATCTTTTATGATAATCATCTAACATTTAAATTTTTAATGAGTTCACATTGGGGATGTATAATCTGTCTTTATAACAAATCAGTCCCCTCTGGTTTTCAGCATACCCCACCATCTCTTGTTTCTACAATTTTTCTAGGAGCTTTTCATAGCTTGGTTCTTGTCTCATTAATTATTGAATCAATCCTTCAATATCAAAGTTTGCACTACTCCCAACACTATTGACACATTGTCAGGAATTTCTACTTAAAGCATCTACAATCTTATTTTCCTTCCCCTTCATATGTTTTATTTCCACGTCAAATTTTCTAAGGAAGGATAACCATCTTGCTTGTCTAGCATTTAAATAAAGTTGTGTGAAAAAATACTTCAAACTGATGTGATCTCCACATCTTCAAAGCATGCATTACAATAACTAAATCTAGGTCATACACACTATAATTCTGTTCATGTTTCTTTAATTTCCTAGACTCATATGCTATGACTGAGTTTTCTTGCAATAACACTCCTCCTAATCCCTCTTCACACACATCTATACACACTACAAATTCTTGATTAGGATCTGCATATTTAGAATTGGAGTAGTTGTAATTTTAAGTTTTAATTGTTCAAAACTATGTTGAGAATTTTTTGTCCATTCAAAATTCACTCATTTCTTCTATAGAGATGTGGTAAGGTATACTAAGGCTGAAAATATTTCCAAAAATCTCCTATAATATCTTGCAATTCAAATGAAAGATGTTATAGAGGAAACATCAGTAGGTACAGGCCAATCCATTGTACCTTGTATATTTTCTGGGTCCACTGCCAATTGTTTCTCCGAAATTATATGCGCCAAGTATTGAATTTCATCCTTGTAAAATTTGCATTTGCTAATTTTAGGATACAACCTACCTTCTTTGAGTGTTTGTAAGACAATTCTGAGATATTCTTTATGTTCAACTTCATTCTTAGAATATATTAGAATGTCATCAATAAATACTAGAACAAATTTGTCCAAATATCTACTTAAGACACTCTTCATTAAACACATAAAGGTAGTAGGCATATTAGTCAACCCAAAAGGTAGGACTACAAACTCATAATGTCAATATCTTGTTTTGAATGCAGTTTTACTTATGTCTTCATCTTTAATTCTCAATTGATGATAGCCTATCCTTAAATAAATTTTTGAAATGACTATGGCTTCTCTCTCTTGATCAAATTGATCATCTATCCTGGGTAGAGGATATTTATTCTTGATTTTCAATTTATCCGATTCTCGGTAGTCTATGCTTATTCTGAATGTACCATCTTTCTTTTTGACAAGCAGTATTAGTGCACCCCATGGGGTTACACTTTGTCTTATATAGCCTCTATCAAGAAACTCTTGTAGCTATAGTTTTAACTCTAACAATTCTCGGCTACTCATTCTATATGGGGCTCTAGAGGCTGATGTAGCTCCTGGTACTAATTGAATTGAGAAATCTATTTCTCTTTTAGGGGGTAAATGAGGAATTTCATCTGGAAACACATCATTAAACTCTTGGATGACTAGTAAGTTTTGTACCAGTTCTTTTTCAGTTTGCTATCCCATTTCTTCCACATGTAAAACATACACTTGGAAACCTTTTCTTGTTGTCCTTTTTAACTAAAGTGCTGAAATTTGTTTCACTGATATAGGTTTAGGTTTCCCTTTCACTATTATCCGTTTTCCCTCACCACCTATACAATGTATTGTTTTATCTAAAAAATTTAGTATGGATTTCTATTTTTCTAAACAATCCATTCCTACTAGCACATCATAGGAATATAAAGGTAAAATATTCAAATTCAGTACAGTTTCATACCCATTTAAATTTACAACCATCTTTGGTAGTCTATGGGTCACTTTTCTCTTTGTTCCTGTAGGTAACTGAAATAACCATGCTTGCTGAAATTTTTCTGACTTCAATTTACATTTTTCCACAATTTGAGGACTTATATAGCATAAGTTGCACCATGATATATTAGAACAGAAACAAGTTGTTCAACAATTATACCTTCCATTTCGACCATGGTGGATTGGTGTTCAACTTGACGATCTTCCAGGGAAGAACCGATTTTGGGGATGTTTCCTGCCACACCATTTACAGTAGTTACGTCAATCAACATTTGTATGTTCTGAATGGTTCTGTGCGGAAAATCTCTCAGCAAATGAGGTACTCCACAACCCGAGAACTTTAGAGGTTCCCTCATTTTAATAGTTCATTTTCTCTTACTGTTTCCATTTATCTGTTTAGATCTTGTTTGTGATTGTTATAGGTGATTTTCTTCAGTTTTTGTAAACTTCTTCCTTTGGTGAATTATCCCAAAGTTCTTTAAGTATGTAGGTTTTGTTCTTTTTTCACTAGAGTCACCATTTTCTTTGTTCTGCCAATTTTTCGCTTGTTCATTTCCTACTTTAAACTGTTGATAACACATTCTTGAAATTTGGTAACAAACTCATCAATGGTAAGTTGTCCCAACCTAAGCTCATAAAACTCTTTGGCTTTATCATCATAGTACCGTTCATTCAGATATCTATTTTTAAATTTAATTTGAAAATCTTCCTTAATGATAGTTTTCTCATCTATCACATGCACCATTTTACTTTCCTCACAGCACAATGTATCCTTTCCTTGTAAATGGTAAATATCCAAATTGGCTTTCAAATTACTTCCATAGTCATAAACTTGGAAGTACTTTACCATGTTTAAAAGCTGAAATTCTGCATCTCCCTCCTTATCTTCATCATAGGAAGGAGGCTTGATTTTTCAGAATTCACCTTGCAATTCCTTTCTCCTTATAGACTGTTGTCTAAAGGCTTCATCCTCCTGAAAATCTTCTGAGTGACTTTTAGTTCCTCTTCTCCTTTTCCCATAACCTTCACCTTCAGGACTATTCCTGGAGGTCAATTCTCTGATTAACCTTTCTTGCTCTTCGCTGGCTAGCGATAATATTTCATTGTGGTTTTTCTGTTGCATCATTTCTCTTTGTACCTGAAGAGTCATAGCGGTCAATGGATCATTAGGATCTTATGGATTTTTTGTACCATCGATATCCACATACAACTGATCCCCTTCACTCATGGTTTGCAGCTGTATGGTTCTGCACTAAGTAACTGTACATAAAAGTAAACATTAGTGAAAATTTATGTTAACAAAACAATTTACAACAACATTATTTTTGGCTTTTTATTTTCTGGTGTGATCAGATATTCAGGCTTAGTGTTTTAACATGGGTTGTAATACCTTTTGTAATATCTCCATTTCGACAATATTTTTTTCTATTTATAGCACTAATACTAATCACAACCCATGAACTGATTATTGCTCGCTACATTCTGACGTATATCATCAATCAAATTTTTACTTTGTTGTACTCTAATATTTCATATCTTGTGGATATACTCGTGAGGACTAAAATTACAATTCTAAAATTTCAATGAGACCATGTCTTATGAAACAATCCCATTTTATTTGACATGGAAAATTGTAAAGGAATAGTTAAATATCCCCCCTTAAATATTAATACAATTTTTCTTCCCATCTTAACTACTTCTACATATTCTAACTTAATCCTCCCCCCGCCCCCCAACCATATATACATTGAATTAAATTAAATTTATAAGTTACAACTATCTCTACTTCCAGACATATATATAAATAGTCATAAGAGAATTTACCCATTTGGGCCTTGTTCTAAAGGATATTAATTATCCCACAGGCTTTGAACTTTTGCATAACCCTTATTAAGAGTATACATTGTGTTTATATGAGTTTTTATCCAACTTTTAATTTAACCCATTTCACAAGGCATATTATACTTTCATTGAAATTAGATATGTTAATCGAGACTCAATATGAAACCCTATTCGTATTGCTACATAATTTTAATATGATTCAACTTTATACCTACTAATATTTACCACATATGTTAATTCAGGCTTCGTAGGATCTACGTCCCTATAATTAAACATGTCAGGGTTTTTGCACTTACTATGGTTTAATGGCATTAATTATCCGTATCCAGTTTCACCAAACCCCTGTATGCAATATTCCTTGGGATCGATTTTCGTTTAAATGACAGTACTACATGACATGGCTCGTTAGAGGTTTCATGGAACATGTCAATCCGCGGGAATTTCTCCTTCTCTGGATTTCATACACCTGGATGGTTTGGATATTCTTGGAATTTGGTTTAGGTTTTTAGTTTAATCATTTTCATTCGAGACTATATTTTACCTTTGATGTCTCCATTCTTAATTTTCGCTCTGGTTCTGCAATGACATTCACTCCCATAGGTTTGAAACTTCCTCGTTTTCACAGAGAATGAGAGATTTAGTTTTTTTTCCCATTAATGAATGTATTAGTGTTTTTCAACTCGTCATTGGACTCACAGTTTCACTGTGATATTAAATTTCGTTCACTGATGGGTTGAGGATTTAGTCTTGCTTCGTCGCCGAGAACGACCTTGTAGCCATGCTCTAGCTTCTAAGGTAAGAAGTTCTTTTATTTATGGTTATGTTTCCTATGTAGTTATAACTCTACATTCTATTTCTACGCTACTTATTTCTCATTTTATATATTTTTGGGATTTTCTTGTTTCGGTTTTCTGAGAGGCATACACCTCTACCCACGTTTTTCTACTCAGAACGTGGCTTCATTGTTCTTGTATAACCTATCTTAAACTTTATATTTAATTCATGTTTTTCATTTAGTTTAAATAGTGACACTGTGTTATACTCTAACATATTGCTTGGAGTGAACGAGAGTTATAGAGATGGAATCATCCCAATTTCATAGTTCTCTTCTCGGTGGACTTCAGGTGCATTTTTGTTTTCCCAAACCACCACTTCAACCAGTAAGATCATCCTACCGCTAAAATATCACTATATATATATATATATATATATATATATATATATATATATATATATATATATATATATATATTCCATTATTCAATACTTCTTACTCCTTCCTTGGGTTTGCGAATTCAATTTGGAAGGTTGTTTTCTTAATTAACCACAATTTCACTTTTGGTTGTAATTCATATGTATGTCCATTAATTTTTCTATGTGGATGTAGGTGAACGAAATCGCAAAATGCTCCAGGTCTTCCATTTCAATCTACAAAGTATCCTCCTCATGGGATTACCCTTTCCCATAGGTAATTGTCACCTCTTAGTAGGTTTTCTCTATCTGTTGCTTATACGTTTATTGTCTGGCCGCCCTCGCTCAGTTTGAGCTTGATTGAGACCTCCATAGAGTTATGAATTTTGTTGATGGTCATGTTTAAATATCTGTGGTATCATTTTTATTTTTATTTAGAAAACACATTCACATTATTCTAGAATACCCAATTAGGACTTATACTCAATTTAGGAAATTCGATTTCTTAACCAATATTCTTAAAGAGATATGTGGTATATTTTTAATTCAATTTCATATAGCCTCTATAATGAAAAGTGAATTTGCAAAAATATTAATCCCTTCAATTGTTGGAATTTCGTACAGGAATTACCATTCCTGACAGGAACATTTCCTCTTGTCACAAGTTGGGATTTTTAAGGTAATAAATTTCTGAAGTTAAATTTATTTCTTTCTACTTATGATGTACACTTCACATCATTCACTGTAATAAATAAAATTTCTCTTATTAATTGCAAGTTGGATTTTTCCACCTCTATCCCTTAGGTAATTCCTTATCCTTTTGGGGTTAAAAATCTGTTATTGTTTCATTTTATGTTTATATTCATGAACCAAAACTAATTCATAATTTCTATTCTGTGCAGGTACTCTTTACATCTTACTTGATTTGCATACTTCTGATAGATTTTTCTATTCAATAATAATTGTGGGATTTTCCTCTTTAGGTTGGTCCAGTAAACCACTTGGAGATTTCTTATATGTCATCTCTGCATAGTTTATAGAGATGTTATACAGTTTATTTTATATGGGATAGAGTATCGCCATTTGTATAATCTAGTTATACTCAGATTGAATTGAACTGTGTATCTATATGGATTTATATCCTTATATTTACATGAATCTGTAGTATTTTAACTAGACCTTTCCTCTATTAATGAATTTATGGTTGAAACTCTTATGTAACACTTTTCTTAAAGTTCTTATTTCTGTTACAATAATAATTTCTAAATTACCCCTTGAAATTTATTATTGTCACTGTATATTTTATCTCAATTCTAGTATTACATTGTTCAGTTACAGTACAACATAACAATTACTTCAATGTCCTAATTTCACATTGACTGTCGTGCATATTTTTTTTCATGCTACAATAGTCTATTCACATATTTTTCTGATTTGTATAATAATGCTAAGACAGTAATATTATTCCATAATAAATTCTGAGAGTCACCTAACCTCAGATTTAAACCTTCAACAAGGTTTAAACATTCTGAGAGTTGGTGCTTTTTAGATCATTATCTGTACAAACATACAAAGATAGGCTTTATTTATTATAGACTACTTTTTTAAATGTACAGACCTACCAATTTACTGACACTTAGTATTTTTAACATTTCTTTCATCTACAACATCTCCTCTTGAAAAGATTTAATCAAATCCATTAATACTAATTTACTTCGCCATAGTAAGAATAATCATAATAAAATTCTAAGTTAAAATGAATTAGCTGGTGCATACCACTTGAGGTAGACTAGTTTCTGCCTATCCTATTAGTTCTTTCTCCGTAGCTCCCCCCGAGAAGATATCAAATTTTCCAGTAGTAGACAACCTCTTGTCTATCCAAAATATACTTATTTAATCCTGATTTCCAATCAACTTGCTTCCTTAACTACGTCCAGTTAATCATGATGTTGTTTTCCTTTTCTCCTAGGATTTCCTTTTGTTTCTTCCACAAAAGTATTTTAAAACTAGATTTTCCTCTTTCTAGTTTCATTCCACCTCCTCCTAGTAATTTTCCTCTTTACCCGGATAGCTTTTTATATTTTTTAACTCCAATATAAATTTCAATATTTAATTTATTTTCTCCAAGGATTTTTAGAGAACTGTGAAAGTCTTATGAAGCTTATCCATCCTCATGGATTTGGATTCTAATAAAAATCTACTCTTTGCAAAATTAATTCCATTTTTATTTTATTAAATTAAAATAATAAAATAAAGCCACAATAATTGTTTTCCTTTGGGGTCCACTTTACCCTTTAGGACTTGTTAAAATGTCTAATAAAAGCAGAGAAACTAGGGACATTACATCATTGGTGGAAGGATAACCCTAATTGAAATAACATTACTTGACACTTTAGTTCTAAATCATACCTACATGCCTTGTTAAGGGAATTTCAATCATCCTTGAGTCCCTCAGTAAAAAGAAAATACCCTCTAGCGGAGGTTATAACAGAGGTTTTTAGTGTTATAAAATTAGCCAAAATTGTCAAAACAACATTTTCTACAACATATGTTTTTGGTAACAAAAGTTTTGGCAAAGCTTCTAATGGAATTTCAACACACCTAAAAAAACTAGGTAGCCGAAGGTTATTACTAATGTTTTTCTCATCGGTGCATTATTCAGGTGTCAACGTACCAGTGCATTTTAGAGTAAACACACTGGTCCTAAAAGCCTACGAGGCACCGGGATGGAAAACAAATAAAGGATGCTCCAGGACGTTTAGAAACGTCCCGGTGTGTTTCATCCAGATGGTCGCCCTGGGGAGGTCGAAGGTGCATGCAGTAGGCTGTAAAGGTCTAAAACCACACCGGGCACACTGTAGGTGATACAACGCACTGATCCATTCTAATTAGTATTGGGATGTGTGCGGTGCCTATAGGTTGTATCAACACATCGGTTTGTGGTACTATATAAATGCACTGGTGCATAGTATCACACAAACACTCCAATTTTTCTAATTCGTATTAGTATTTGTGCAATGCCCATAGGTTGTAGAAGTACACCGGTGAGTAGTCTCACTTAAATGCACCAGTGCACAGTATCTCATAAAGACACCGAGAGTTATAATTGATATTGGTATTTGTGCGATGCCCATAGGTCGTAGAAATGTACCAGTGTGCTTTATCATACAAATGCACCAGTGTAGACTAACATACATGCACCGGTGTTCATTTTGTATTATTTAGAAACATCGACCCATGACAATGAAATTATTGTGATTTTTTAAAATTCATTATTCACCAAAAATCAACACAGATATTATAACAATATTCATATCAATTAAATTTTTATTAGTGCAATTGAATGTGATGTTTGGATTAATTTGTTATATCATATCATATGATTTCACATCTCTTCATTATAATATTTAGTCAATGGTGTTACATTTCAAAACGAAAGGAAATGACATACTATAGCAACAATTGAATCATGAGCTATACAAATTCTTTAAAAACCAAATTGCATGCCATCTTTCAATATTTCATCTATTGGAACATTTCCATACTTTGTTTCTTGCAAGCTTTATATCCCATAAAAAATCATATATTTAATATAAAAGGTTTTTTTTATATTCATTATAGATGGATATTAGTAAAACAAGATTGATATATGCTTACAGATTCCACAATTAATTTATGATATGCCAATGTATACTCATAAACCATATGTAAACCAATGTGAATCAATTCGTCTGATGGTTCTTCTTTGTATGTGAGCACCTATTTGAATACATTCAATGATGATTGTTGTAAAGAAACTTAAAATATACAAAAATGAAATCTAGTTAAGCTGCTATAAGGAAGTAACAATTACTCACAAACTTAGGTATCAACGCTTTTCTTCCTTTTTGTCCTGTTTTGTGTGTTGAATGGGTTCTATTTTCTTTTATTTTCTACAAGAAAATAATTGAAAATTAATATTTAATGCTAAATTGATTATTTATTGTACCTAATAGAAAAATCCAATGATTATGTATTACATTTTAAGCACGTTATTGTTGCGATGGCTACTCGTGTGATGGAATTATGTCCATTTATTTTACCATCTCCTTGTACATCTTTTTTGACATTCCTACGAGCATATTTCTGATATCAACTCGTTCATCTTTTCAGTTTTTCATAATATCGTGAAAATTTAACATTTTAATAAACTATTTAATTTTTATATTAATATATTAAAAGTCAATATAACAAAAGTGATATTTATAAATGATATTCATAAATAATTCTATAAAAACATTTAAAGGAATATTACTTTTTCATTCCTTCTTTTTTGTTGCTGTACGTTTTTCTATTAAAAGTATGACATGTCTCATTGACCAATTCTATGGAAACTCTTCCTGTAGTTTAGATCAAATTTGGTTCTTGGAATCATTTATTTTTGTATAGTAAGTGGAAAGAATGTCTATACATTCATTCCACTATATCCCTCAAATTGTTGTAAATTTTTTCCCCCATTCGTTAACCTCTAGCACCACTCCAGATGAGCTAAGGAGAAATTCATTTTCATTTTCATGTTCTATTTTTTTTCTTTTCTTAGAACAACATTCCTTTTTTGAGTTGTTGGTCCCTTTAGAACATTAAACATATCTGAATTAATAGATTGTTTGAAATATGTTATCTAATAATTTTAATTATATTATTAATGAAAATTAAAAAAAGAAACTTATATTGGATCAATAGTATTTTTTCATTCACTTGATTCATCTTTTTGGAATTTTTCCACAAAGCTTTTACGCTCTTCTGGTAATAATCTTATTGAGCTTCATAATTTTCTGGATCTGCATGATACACAGTAAACAATACATATTAGTTAAACTTACATATATTTATAAAATAATATTTTTTGTAAAGAATTTACAAACAACCTACCTTTTTTTCTTTTCTTGATGCGCTATCATTATTTTTGTTACTTGATCTCTTGTCAGCTATTTCTTTATCAAAATGAAACCTGTACCATATCATTCATTAATATGTTTTATAAATAAATCATTAAATTTTCAGGTAAAAAAATATATATCAAGAAATAGGTGTGCCTTTAATGTTGTAGGCACCGACATCGGTGCGTCGTGTTCTTATAAGTGCACCGCCAAAACAGTGTAAAACACCGTACGATGCTCTATGTCAACAAGGAGAATCAATGCATTATATGTTAACCATCACACTGATTAACACCTAAAAATTAATAAAAATCCTCTACTGTTAGCTTTTGTAGCATATGGTGTCGTGGAGGGGACGATGTGGCCTATTCTTCTAAACACACCATAAAAATAGGGGACTTGTGTACAGTGATATCTGTCAACAAGGAGTCCTAGTGCATTATATGTTAAACGCTGCACCAATTAACACACAAAATAATTTATTTTTTTCTAAACAGTACGTGCAAGTTGCACTATAATGAAATAGCACACGATGCCCTATTTTACATATGGTGCACGGATTTAAAAAAAAATGTTTTTATTTATTTTTATCAAATACTATGTGTGTGGTTCGCTGCGATAATAGAATGCACTAGTGCGTTATTTTATGCAGGGCACATCGATTAAATAAAGTTAGATTTTTAAAAATTCATGCAAGGGCTGACATGGAATGGGATCCCACTATGCAAGTCGTCCCGTGGGTTAGATGTAATAGGCATATATATATAGAAATACAAACCCTATAAATCTAAAATGAAAAACCGTAATTATGAAATAATAGAAACATGAAGAAGCAAGGGCATAAATAAAAATCCGTAATTATTTATCTAGTTTTTTATTTATTTATTTATTTTTTTACTTTTTTTGAAAATCAACAATAGATTTAAACTTTTTACTTACTATGTAAAAAATACTGTAGAAAATGTAACAAAAACAATAACATTTAATCACTAGATCGTTTGAAATTATATGCTACAGGGTTAGAATCAAGAGAGGTTTGGAATTCTAATTGTTTGGATATTTCTGTTCAAAAGTATTTCACTGCTCCATAGTGCTCTCATGCTGTCTTTCTCCATGTATGTCTCGTGCAAAGCTCTCGCTGATTTTTTTTGCAAAAATAGTGAAATAATGAAAAGTGTTTAGTATTTGAAGAATTGTTTTATGAAATTATTTTTTCAAAATTTTGTTTCAGCCCATTTTTCAATTTTCCGCATTTTTTTCAACTTTAAGAAAAAAAGTTGCACTTTTTTTATTTACTGCTATCCATCACTAGTACGTCAATTAACACCATCACACCAGTGCACCAATTAATAACACATAACTATTGCACATTAACTAAAATGCACCGATGCGGTTATCTGTACATTACAACCAATAACAATAAGTCCACTTTTAAGGAACTGCAATTAATTTTAGGTGTGTACACCAAAATTTATGGTTGATTTTTCTCTATTGCAGGGAGAAAATCTAATAATTATATAGAATGGAAAATTCTTCAAAATCCACCTCATTCCATAATATTTCTCAAAGTCCATTGCAGAGTTCTCCCTATCCATCTCGTGACGTAATATTTACTTCAGATTTTACTTATACTTTCATTATCTAATTGAAGTTTATGTTTTTTATCCATGTTAATTAGCTAAATAAAATTTATAATGGATACAAATTTTGCGGGTTCATGCAGATTCATAATCGAGTTCAGATGCGCAAAATATTCAAACAATTCCAAAACATTGGAAGCTCTTATCAGGAGTAGCGTATCACAACACACATTTGGTAGATGAAAATAGGCAGTCGCTTCAGCCTGCCAATTGTAACAATATTGCTTCTTCTAGCCACAATCTTGGGACAATGATGGTAATAATAATTTTTTGGTATATTAATGTAATTATTTAAACTTCAAACAAATTAATCATGCATTATCAGCGTTCTTACTAATTGATATCATATATTTTGTACTAATCATGTTCAAATATTTTTTTTTAAATCATTAGGATTCTAGTGATGATGAGCAACCTACATACCATCTTTCGTTGCACCCCGCAACAATTTCAGATCGAGAGAAGGATAAATTACGAGAAAAGATTGGAGAGGAATAATACGAAGAATGGTTGAATCACCCATCGATTCAATTCCCACCACGTCCAGATTCACCAATTAGGAATGACTACAACAATAGTATTTCTTCACAATCTCGCAATGAAGGAAATCAAATAGAGGTTGGTATGGATGATTACTTAAGGTAGACTGCCATGAAGACAATGTTGTTATCAAAATGATGATTAGCTAGGGGATGATGCTCATATCGCTGACACCTTTTTTGAAAGCCTAAATTTTCTTCCACCACTCCTCTCTTTGGACCTGGCTGTCAGTCAAATTCTACCCAGTTGGTGATAAAATTATTACTATACAACTTAAAAGAAAATATTGTTTTGTCAAATGCGTTTTTCTTAGAAATTTTGAGGTAAGTTACCATAAATTCCTCCCTTATATAATTTTGATAAATATAGTATCAAAATGAATATTACAAATGGTCAATTTTATGAAAAGTAATAATTATATCAGCATTAATGTACCTTTAATATTTTCCATGATCACCAACTACACATTATTCAAAGATAAGGTTCTTCCGAGTGATAATGTTTTGCCCGGTAGTTGCGAAGAGCCAAAGAAATTCTTGAAAATGTTCGATGTTGAGTATATATCATATCGTGCATGTCCAAATTATTATATTATATATAGAGAAGAATATGCAAGCAAAGAGATATGTCCAAAATGTAGGCATGAAATGTCTCATAAATAAAAAAGTAAGGGTAAATCACTTGGTTCTCCTTTTAAGATATTTAGGCACATGTCTATAATCCCAAGGATTCAAAGGCTATTTCACTGCAAAGAATTAGCTATTTTTAGGGATGGTATCCCTCACACAGACGTGAGTTGGGAGTTATGCAAATCCCAACAGACTGAATAACCATGAACCATATAAAGGATACATGCCCCAAAAAATTCAAGGATGAAGTATGAAGTCTACGACTCAGAATAGCCATGGATGGTGTCAATCCATATTCCTTCCAGAACACCAAATATTCTTTTTGGCCTATAGTAGTGATCAATAAAGATATCCCCCAATGTTTGTTCACGAAGAATGAACATCTTATGTTGGATCTCGTAGTCCCTGGTAGAAGAAAAGTGAAGAATATGGATGTCTGCTTACAATGGTAGATGAATTAAAGGAATTATGGGATGGGATAAATGTATTTGATGTATCAAGATCCATCGCAATAGAGAGGAGCTTTACATTGTATGGCATATGTGATTACATGACACATGATTATTAAGGCTTAGGAGTTTTCTCTGGTACATTACATGTTTATTGCTTTTTTTTATATATGTAAGAATATTATTTTTCATATTAGTTATTTAGTCATTGTAATTGTTCTTATCTTCATGATATTATTTAACATGCCATGCATATAAATTGTATACAATAATTTTGCAGGTCTTGTAAGAAAAGGGTATTTTGGATGTAAATTTTGTGGACCTTCTCTGAAAGCTAGATGGTCAAATGACCTAAAAAAGTAAGTTTATGACTGCTCCAGGGTATTCCTTCCAGAAGAACACCCTTATAGAAGAGCAGCATCCACTTTCAATGGTAAATGATAGAGAACCCAAATGCCTCCAATAACGACACCAAAGGAATGGCCTAGATCATATGAGAGAGAGAAGGATAAGGATTTCATAGAATTTTTTGATTCAAATGGGAAGCCTATGTTCGAGTATCCAGAATTATTCGACACCTATGTTGACAAATTTTGCATTGGGATGAAAATGAAATCTATGTTTTATAACCTCCCATATTGGGACCATCTTAATATTACCCACTTATTAGATCCCATGCATATATTTAAAAATGCTTCATCTTCTTTATGGAGGAACATACAATCGAAACAATGTGACACATTGGCTACTAGGAAACATCTTATTACTTCAAAAACTAAAAACTAAACTTGCCCAAGATGATTAGAAGGTACAGGATCAGAGGCAGGCGCTAATCCCTCTAATTCATGGTATCTAAAATAAGGTGATTTTCCATGGATTTTAAAAGTATATGATATTTCTTTGGCAAGGGAAGTTATTATGGGTGTGAGGGTTTCATCTTCATACGGGTCTTAACTACGGTGTTGCTTCATCATGGATTACCATTTATCGGGGTTGAAATCACATGAAATTTTGATTCTTCTAAGAGTATGTATAATGTCAAAAGCATGATTTTATTATTTGTTATATTAATAAATTGTATCCCATGCATGGATCACAAAACATAACTAATTTTGTATTATTGCATGTGTTTATAGATTTGCAGTGTCATTATCCTTTTTCCGTGCATGGGTGTGTGAAACATGAATTCCCCCAAGAACTAGGATATCCCATATCTAAATTATCTTCATTAGTATGTGGGATCATATCAAAGAAGATTCATGTGGCTAGCATTTCATGGTGGAATCAAGAGATAGTCGAGATTGTTTGTATGTTTGAGAAGCAACTGCCAATGAGTTTCATGGACTCGTAGGTTCATCTTTTAATCCACCTAGTAGATGAGGTTGAATTAGTTGCGGTGGTTTCTTGTCATTGGATGTTGTTCTTAGAGAGGTACATGAAGAAATTGAAAGGTTTTGCTTGAAAAATGGAAAATCCCGAGGGGTCTATGGAAGAGGGGTACATATCATATGAGTATTTCTATTATGACAGTGAGTACATCAAAAAGATCATAAAATAGACCAGGTGTGTTGATTTGGGATGATGAAAGGGATGAAGACAAAAGAGAAGGGGAGCTGCTCTAAACGAATGGAAAAAGGCGCTTGAAAAAAGACTAAGAGAAATATAATTTTTCAAATTTACACAAATTAAATATTTATGTTGAGCTTCGATAAAATATATATTTTGATCTTTATTTACTATATAATGTCAGTTTTATTTCATCAGCGAGTGAAGAAATTGAAGCAATCAATAAATTTGTTCTTTACAATTCTAAAGCGACACAACCATGGGTCGAATTGTACAAAAAAAAGAGAGGATGAAATGGGATAGTGACAGGAAATAATTCAGACGGTTGAATGGCAGAAGTGTGCCTTATCCTGATAATTTAAAATAAAATATGCCAAAAATATGTGCCAACAGTTCGGTTGCTGACCAGGTCAGAGATAAATATGGTGCAACCGGTCGTTACCCGCGCACTGAAGAGGATGTGCTAAACGTAGTGATTTGGTGCACCAACTTGGTAATAATCTATTTAATTTATATGTACATTTGAAACTTAATAATGCGCCTTTCAAATGTAATTACATCTATATTTCATATTTTAATTGTCGGGTTCTTATAAGACATATGACACTATGATTTTTTAACTTTTTTATAGGTGCATTTCTTCCCATCTATATGGGCATATCGACACCATTTTCCAGCAGAAAATGCCAATGATGGAGACATGACACATGATTGTGCAGTGGAATTCAAGTTCGATCAATCTAGTCGATCTAGCCACCATGATCAAAACCTATTATGAGGGATGTTAGGTTACATCGAAAAGATACAAGAGATCATTGAAGTGGATTTCTCTTATTTCCAATGTGTTATTTTTAGGTGCAAGTGGTGGGACACCTTTGATCGAAATAATGTAAAGGACGATCGTGATAGTAGGTTGATATCTATCAACTCTAGAAGTATGTAGGATGAAGCTAAGGAGCCCTATGTTTTCCCCAAACACTGCGACCAGGTTTTTTTTTACCTAGATGTGTTGGATAGAGATTGGTGGTTCATATTGAGACATGACCCTACATTAAAACATATTTTTGAGAACAATAGTGTTATCATGCCAAGCGAGTTGAAAGATAATGAGGGTGATCATGAGAACCAAGAGTGATATGGTACATGTGTTATTTCATTATTTATACTTTTTAAGATGGGTTTTTATAAAGAAGAGGACTTAATTAACTTATAACTTATAAGACTCTTTTTTTTGAAACATTATAATATGTATTTTGAATTATTTGGTAATTTTCATTGTGTTAATGTTAAATCAACATTTCACTTGATAATTTGCAATTATGTTGATCTGAAAAACAATGATGTATTGTATAAAGTTGGTTTTTTTTTATGTAATATCATAGTAAAATAATGAGAATTCTAAAGTACACGAATTTATTTGCATTATTTTCGAAACTTTATTATGTTAAAAAAATTCATATTATTCTATATTTATTATTTTACAATTATTTACAATTTTACAAATTTACAAATTAAAAAAATTTAATAAAATCATTTAACATTAATACACTTAAAGTTTTCACATTAATACAATTAAAATTTTACAAATATTTTACATACAATTACAATTTTACAATTACAATTACAATTACAATTTTAGAATTTTACATAGAATTACAATTGCAATTTTAGAATTTTACGTAAAATTTACAATTGAAATTATAATTTTAAAATTTTACATATATACCATTACAATTGCAATTTTACAAATTTACATATATACAATTACAATTAAAATTATAATTACAATAATTTCACGTTAATACAATTAAAATTTTACAAATATTTTACATATAATTATAATTAAAAGTAGAATGGCGATTAGAATTACAATTACAATTAGAATTACAATCATTTCACATTAATGCAATTAAAATTTTACAAATATTTTACATAAAATTACAATTTGAATTAGAATTACAATTAAAATTTTACAGTTTTACATATATACAATTATAATTAATATTACAATTAAAATTAAAATTTCACAAATATTTTACATACAATTACAATTAAAATTAAAATTACAAATACAATTACAATTTTACAATTTTACATACAATTAAAATTAAAATTTCAATTACAATCACGACATAATATTTAATAAATATCATGATTTAATATTAAAAATAAACATCACGATCATGATAACTATCGTATGAAAATCATATTGGACTAAAAAACACATTAAAATTCGCTAACATCATCTAATCATCGTGATCATGATCATCCAATAAAACACAAGCATTGTATAACATCATTACAAAAAAACATCAGATTAAGTACAACTGCAACATGAAGATAAATACATGGACTATATATATATATATATATATATATATATATATATATATATATATATATATATATATATGTATGTATGTATGTATGTATGTATGTATGTATGTATGTATGTATGTATATATAACTGTATAATGTCAAACATATACAACGGTAATCTAAATCTCAAATATGAGTTTGTGGTACATCATCAATAGTAGTACTAGTCGAGGCCTCTTCAGTCAATGGTGCAACCTTGAGAAGCTCAGATAGATGTCAATCATCACGTGTCTGCTGATCTAGTAGTGCCTCATGCTGACCAAGATGAACTCTCGGTTGCTCAAGGTGACTCTATATAGATGGTTGAGCTTGCTCATGATCATGAGTACTGCTATATGCTGCAGGGTGCTAATCATGATGACTCGACGTCGATGGTCCAACCTTCTCATGATCATGAATGCTGGATGCTATAGGCTGAGAAGGATGAATCGAAGGTGATGGTCCAACCTGATCAACATCATGACCTCTATTCGATGCTGCATGATGCTCATCTGCGATGCTAGGTGAACGATGATCACTCCCCTGATCGTGATCATCAGATCATGCTTCGCTGCTCGATTGTCGACATTATGTGTCTTGACCACACGCATGTTGAAGGAGCATCCTAAACTACAGTTCTAAGCTAGTAGCTCCTACAACATGCCGCATCAAGGTGAACATGTCACGTGGCATGCCTCTTCACATGTCTATCAGCCTAGCATTGCCTTGTATCTCTCTCATAGTGGTCGGCCTGACTCCCTCCTATGCAAGCTGTCCACAGAGTTGGTTGTCCAACTCGATCCTAAATCTAGTGTTAGGCCTACGCCTCACACCAGTTGGTACCTACGCAACATGAGAACCACGCCTATCTGCACTCGCCTGATCCTTGGCATCTGCCATCTCCTGATCATCATCAGGATCTACACCTGGATCATTTGGTGGTGGTGGAATCTCATCACCATCGAATGACCAAATGTCTACAAAATATATATAAGTACACAACAATAATTAGACGATTTCATTAAACATCTTAATAAAAAAAAATTAAAGAACATTTTAGAATAAATTTGAAGAAAACAATTATATTACCTCTATCATCGGGTGGCTCATGATCTACGAAGAGGATGTTGTCACACCCTCTCCAATACAAACTAGAATATGGACAGGGGACCAGAACGAAGCGATGCTCATCATGTGATATCCTCGCGGAAAACTCTGACTTGTCCCTCTTGGGTGCCGTCTGTCCCCACATCTACATTCGTACATGGAACGTCAACCTACATGGTTGTCAAAAAAAATTACACCTCGTCTCTGGAAACCTCTCAAAAAATAAAAAAAATAGCTCTAAAGTAAAATGGAAGTTCACCCTGCCTTGTTCCTGAGCATGACATCTATTTAAAGCTGTACAAAACTACCGTAAAAAATGGGAGACCACCTCACAATTCGTTTCGCATGTAATAAATAATTAACATAGAATAGAAGCAGGAAACTAATGTGTTGTTCATCACTGGTATGGTGTTAAATGCTACAAATCAGTAGTTAGAGGCACCTCACCTCCTCTCCACCAAATTAAGAAATATGTAACTCACCATCGGAGACTTGAAATTTTGTAGGAGACAATATATCCACGCTAATGTATCTCAGAGATTACTCCAACTAGCTCCCTACTGCATAACCAATGAGGACCTCTAGAAACGAGGGAAAATCCACCCCTCTCCTCAATAGGCTAGTAATGAAATATATGTCCTCCTGAGTGGGCGCATACCACTAGTTAGGACCAACCCAAAAATCCTATTGGTGGGCATTCCACCTATGGATAAGTTGTCGCAATAACCGACCATGGCCTGCCAAGGATGTAGCCTCCTCATAGAACTTGAGGAGGCCTATCTCCATTAGGATCACCTGCGTGGCTGCTATAATAGGGCGAGGGTACATATCTGTCTCCCTTTCTCATGCCTCCCACAAGAAAACCACGTTATATTGGTCTGCCTATTTTTGTTGATGTTCCCTCTCTTCTCTCCTTCGACGTCATTCAATGATTCACATATTAAACACAATTTTTATATTAAATGAGACATGTATTTAGCAATATATATATATATATATATATATATATATATGTATATATATATATAATTTAAAAAAAAATAAAAAAATGTTGGTGCGCCACAAAAAACAGGCATGCACTGGTAACGATGTGTCTGTCTTTATCGTGCACCAGACGAGGTGCACTTGGACATTTGCAGTGCACAAAAAATCATGACCTGCCTTATCTCAAGTAGTGTGTTGACTAAACGCACCACAAAACATTAGCTATTTTTCAACGGTGTAGTTGTTTAACCGATTGCACCGTTCACTATGAACAAATTTGGGAGGGCGGTGCGCTGACAAAACTACTCGCCCCTGGGCGTATAGTTTCATCAACACACTTCCCTCCTAGCATCATTACATGGTCATCAATGTGTTGTTATAAATGACCACACCTTTGACTATATACCAGTATCGAGAGGGTTATGCGTTGACCAAACTATACGCCCCTGGGCATATACTTTAGGAAGCACACTGCCCTCCTCACATCACTACATAGTCAACAGTGTGGTCGTTTACATGACCGCACCGTTGACTATGTAAATTTCATGAGGGTGGTGCATTGACAAAAATACGTGCCCCGGGGCACATATATCCATCAACATACCAAATTCCCGCACTTCAACATGGTCAACGGTGCGGTCGGGTAACCGACTGCATCGCAATTTTTTTAACTTTAGAAAAGCATGGTGCGTCGTTTCGGTAATACTCTAGAACTGATGCAAATACCATTTGCACCAGTCACGGTGCAACCTATGAATCTACAGGTAGCACCATGAATTGGTGCGAGCTGAACGGCTTGAGCGCACCATGTCAGATTTTTTTTTTTTTTTAAATAAGGTGACTTTTAAGTTATTTTTGAAAATTGATCCACTAAAATGTTTAATTATGGAAAACAAGTAAAATACCTATACATTTGGATGTTGAGAAGGCATAGTGGCTATATAATTTTCAAAAGTAAAATTTCCAACCTTTTTACAAAATTTGAAATGATGATGGTGGGAAATGTACAATAAAAGTGTGTGCAATGGGAGCACCCCTTGCAGGGTGCCTCACACAAGGTAAATTTTCATCGGTGCTTGAGAGATCTCGAGCACTAAAAAGTGAAAAATTCTGATTTCTGTCCACAATTCTTTTTATTTAACAGTATTCTAGTGCGCGGATTTTTGAGGTGCGCCGAGCGATTTCTCCCAACCGCACCCGGCGGGTTTCAGTTTTGGCGCATGGTTTTAGGGCACACCGATGTTGAATATGTATAGAGAACCAATGCACTACAGTAACGATATTCACCAAGTAGTTTTTTTACCTAGCACACGATGTCCTGGTCTGTCAATTTTTAGTACGCACCAGTTCTTTCGCTAGTGGGACACACTAGTGTAGTTTAGGATGACAAATGCATTGGCCAAAAGGTATCCGCGAAAACCTCCACCTCCCAACCTCGTCTAGTAACCTCTTGTATAAAGGGATGTCTGGGATATTTTATAAGGAGTTCCTCAAACACATCCACTAGAGGGTCTTTTTCTTGTAGTGTCTTCTACTTGAATGACTAGGAAGAAAATAAATCGAAGCTACCAATGTACTATGCTAATATTAATTTCAGCAGTAAGGAGATATGAGATGTGTTTGAAGGAATAACAGTGGGTAGAAAAAACGTAATCAATCTAAGAAAATTCACAGCAGGTTAATAATTAACTGATGTCCTCTATAATGCATCATTTTCTGTAATGTCCCTCAATTTACATAAATATATATATATTTCTACTAGATTTTATTAACATTTTTTCATAATTATTCGTGACAAGTTGACGATATTCTATTTACACAGTTAAATCATTGTCGAAATTTGGCGAGACACTAACTCAATTCACATTTTTGACTTTTCTAGTTTTCTTGCAATTCGACGTGATTCTGTCATTACTGCTACAACTATCATTTTCCTTCACTGAATTCTATAAATTCATTTCCGACATATAAGTAAAGTTATGTGTGCCCCTTGGTGCATTACTCCAATGTTAATCCATTTCACTCCTGAAATTTAAGAAACCCTCTTTGATTATAGTTAACTAATTTTCACCATTTTCTATTTATCCCATTAAGGTCATGATTATCCATGAGGGTGACTAGTATAGTTCCCTATTCAAATTTGCATTTCTATTATAAGGAGTTTATTTAATCATACTCATAAATTTTGTTAAGCATATAAGCAATGTATATATCTAAAACAATACGTTGTATTACATACTTTGGTTATTTTACATACATTCTATTCTACCTTCTACCTTATCCAAATTCAGATTTAACCTTCGTGATTTTTTATTTGTCTCCATGGACAAAGGAATTTATTTATGAGTCATATTATTACATGCCACCACGTTGAAATTGGTTTTATACATGCCCACCCGTCACCTCACATTGGGAATCTCACTTATTAATGACCATTAGTACTGAAGCCTACGTTCTTAATAGTCTGGGATATTATGATCACCTGTGGTGTTCTAAGGTATGATTAAAATGTACGTTACATGTCTGACTCTACGTTTTCAGTTGTAACCCATGTGACATGGTACCTTGTGAAATTAAATTGAAGATTATCACCACCTCATCGGGATTTTTTTTCAACTACCTAACTTAATTTTTGACGTAACTCCATTGTTTCCTGCTCCTTCACCATCATATGATGCGTGGACTGTGGGATTGAACCAGGAGTTAGGGTTCGTTTATGAGCTTAATAATCTTGGCTATTCATAGCATTCCCATTTCTGCGTCTCTGGTTACTGAGCCTACTCACTGCAAAAATTTCTTTTTCCTGATTAATGTTCTTCAGAATGAGGGCCCAGTGAAGAGAAACCTATGGCGTTTGTCCACCACACCTTGTCACTGATACAAATTCCTCTGGTAAGTCATACTCTCCCTGCAACGGAGTTCATTTAGATTATCAGTCTTTTCCTTTCGAAATATTTCTTCCCATTGTGTACATGATTTGAATAACTGGTGATTATGAAATCTTGTCATGTTCGTTGCTTTGGTTATGAAGGTAGATATATGTATCACTATTTACGCTCCTAAAATTTCATATGGTAACATGGTTTTGGGTTTGCGTTTTAATTTTAGTAACACTACCAAGGTGCCTTCCATTAATATTGTTGTGGTCTTTATGCTTTCAATTTTATTTTTATCTTCAGACAAATGGGATGTTAAGTTTTATTTTGCACTATTTGATTCTTCGCTTGTCGTATTACTGTAATTACAAAATTCTTAGAGACTCTACTCTCTAGTTTTTGAGTGTAGTCCTGAAGTCCACTTACAACGGTTAATTATTTTCATTCAAATTTTATGGGTCATTTCATTCAACTGACATTTTCATATGTTAAATGAATCCACTAATTTCAATTTTGAACGTGGGTTAATTTCTCTATTCCACTTTTGCGTGCATATGGGTGAGCTATCCCACGTAGTGGAGACAATAGCCCTTCTCTTTGAGCGGACATGGTATTTCACCCATCCTTGGTTTCAATATCATTTTAATGCTTCACATTATTCGTGGAGGAATTATTTTATTACATCTATTACTGCAGGTATAATTTTACTTTTAAATTAAATCCCTCTCGCACACATTTATTTTAGTTATATCACGCAATTAAAAATATACTCCTCAACTATGCAGTTTATCTAATCTGCACTGGATTATTGTGCCTGCAGCTGAAAACATCAAAATATCAAACCTCATATGGTACGGTTTACCTTACGAACTGTGAGTCGACCTTTACTTTATTTTTGAGTTCTTTCTTACCATCATTTTAGTTTCTTTTGTTTTAGTTTTAGGTGAGTTCAACTCGTGTGGGTTCCAAATCGTCTTCTCCTTAACCAGGTACTTTTGCTTTGAACATGTTGGTATCATGGTCCCGTGGATCTCTTCTGCAATGAATCTTTCTTCAGAATTCAGCAGACTTATTTTATTTCTCTACAGTCACCCTAGCAGCAACTATGACATTGAATTTATTTTGAAAGTTTGATTGTAATATATATATAAAGACATTTCTGGGTTTGATTCAAAATTGGATTGTTCAAATTCATTTAATTTTCTCTCTACTTTAATGTACTGAAATTGTCCTTTTTCTTATATTTTGAGCTACTCAACTATTATAGTTGAATATATGTGCTAAAGTGGGGTATTATATGACATACCTGGATATTTGTAGTGTAACGCCTCTTCCTTCCCACCCCAAATTTTTTTTTTCTCTATTTATAGTTTAGTTCGGTGCTTCTATTGGCCATAGCTATTCAACTCTACTTTTGAATTTCGTCAATTATGATCCCTTATGGAGTAGAGTTCCTATTACTCCTATTACTCTTGTGTTTATAATTTTATTGTTCTCTTCCACTAATGTTTGTGGCTTGTGTTAGTTACACATATATATTACCATATCTATATTGTTCATACACAATTTTGATATGGTTGCATTTACTCCTATGCACGTCTATCTATGCATACCTTTATGCACATATCTTAATTTATTCATTAATGTTTATGCACAGCCCTTGTAGGCTCAGTATACCTACGCTTTAGCATTCGATAGAATTCTCTTATGGTTTGTATTATGGATATGTTATTTGTTGGGTTAATGTCATCATATAGCTCTAAGAGTTATAACCCTATGTTGGAATTTCGAGTTCTTCAATGTACAAAATGGTCTATTCATATTTAATAATTATGTCATTTATATGAATTTTTTAGTGTTATGTGGCCACGGTTTCGATTGTATACCAAGAATTCCCAGAGCATCGTTGATATATCTCGTACATTTTATTTATGATGCATCTTCTGTAGAGATAGGCACATTTAACTCCCATGTACTCGTGCTGAGTAGTTGGAAAAGTTGGCTTAACGTAGTTGGAAATTATAACTTGTGTCAAGCCTCCACGTCACTATATTCGATGGAGTTCTATTTATTTTTGATTTTATTGGCTTCCATTATGTTCACACGCAAGTTGTATGTATCTACGTTTTTGTTGTGAGATACCACACCAGACTGCTCTTGTAATTACGCAGGCTATATGACGTTATTGGGAGTACTGTGAGATCAATTTCATAGATCTACATTTACGTGTTGGACAAAAATGTATTAAATGCCAATTTCACCCATCGATCCGTGTATAGGCCATTGATCCCAGGCCACTTGGACGGTGGAGATTGTTCCTATCCATTAGGGTTTCATTGTTTCTGGAATTGAGACATTTATATAAATCTCTGTATCATTATCGAACGATTCTTTTGCTCCTCATTTGCTCTAGTCGCCTCTCCGTGCCAAGTCTTTGCACGTTGGAGAAAACAAAGCGTCGGCTTCCCCAGGCCTCTGGCATATCTAACATCGTATTGTATTTCAAGTATTAACATATGAGCACTTCACTATCTTACTGTAAGGCTTTACTCTTGGTGTACTATACTTCGATACGTATTCTTCCCAATTAGAAATATGATCTGCTTATAGGGCGAAAGCTATGGTAAAATAATTTTTTCTCCATATCGTTTCGTTTAAGGTAGAGAGCTCGTCTCGGGGAATCTCTCCTGGAGATTTTTCTATCCTAGTGAGCTGAATTTGTTTTTTCAATGTCGCTTTTTATATTTCGTTGTTTTTCTGTTGACAATGGTTTGTACTAATACTCCATCATTTCTTTGATAGGAGCTTACTCCGCGTCGCCATCCGTGACTTTACAGATGTTGTTCAAGGGCATAGTCGTGACTCTTCTCGTCTCCTTTATGGTGAGCAATCCCTACTCTAGGCAAGAAATCGTTTCCATTATCACATTTGACCCATGGCCTTTTCGTTCTATTAAATATACTGGTTACCAATTTTTTTTAATTCTGTTAAGCTAATTTTTGTTTTCAGGTCATTTGAGCTCAAGGGTTTTTCCTCTACCAGGTATCCCTTTATTTTTGTACACAGTACTCCTATATAATAATTTCTGTGATATAAGTTATAGCAGCTAGTTAACTCACATTCTCATCGTTTCTTGTTTTGTTCAGGTACTTTCGAATCCCATGTGAGTTCCCTTCTCGGTGATACAGTGAAAGGGTTGTTTCACTCAGATTTAACTTTGCTTCACCCTGCACTTTCAGGTCGGTATCAACAGCATATTGGTCGAAGTGAAGCCAGGCTCTCACATCGTTATTATACATAATTTTTGTGCAGACCACTCGAGTCTTACTTTCATAATTTTTCCCTTTGTTACTATAATAATAATGATTTACATAGACTTGGTCTGTATTACCAACATTCTGCTAATATGGTCACTGAGACCACCTGTTTTCAATTAATTGGTCATGGGACACAATTGTAGTGATTTATTATTTTTGATTCATGAATTTACATATGACTTACATATATATGTATTTCATTCCAGTTTGGCCAAACAAAAATAGAGTTATGCTATACTCTGGTGATTTCGGATTGCTAGTTCAGATTGATGTTCATGATAAGAATTTATTTCTACTACATCTGTTTTCTTCCCTTTTCTGGATAAAAATGACAAATTTATTAGTCTTGTCTGGTATTTCTGCTTCCTCCACATTTTATTTTCATAATTGGATGTAACTATTTATATGGCAAGGGTATTATACATCTTCAAGAAGTTGTTGATTCTTGCCATCTGGTTTATGTGGCATGATGTATTATTATACTCCAGTAGTATACCTCTACCTCTGCTTCTTAGCTTAACATTTTCAAGTATTACTTACTGGTGTAAATAATAATAATCTCTGGAAATTATTTTTTTATTCTAGAACATGTAAAGTATGTTCTATTCTCTATCTAACATTTCCAAATGGCATTTTATATTGATCTCATATGTGAATTATTTGTTATTACTCACAGCTTATAAAATTTACCAGTGCTTTGTATAAATTTTCTTCTATCTATTTCCCAGTAGTGCCTTGAGTAGTAGTATTCTCCAGTAAAGGAGGTAGGCCATGTGTTAGTTTATGTTTATTTCTTAGGCCAAATTTGGTTACAGGTTTGATCACCCATATTTAGCTCTGTTTATGTCTGACTGTCTTTAACACAATTAAAGGTACTCATCCATTTTTTTTCTTCATAAAGGTTAAATCTATAGATATACATACACTGTTAATTAAACAAATCTATAGATTTGCACTGCATGTATTTAATCACTCCTTCACACATGTGTTGAAGTTCTCTAGTGGTCACTAATTAAATTCTATTTTTAACAGAAACAGATTAAAGTTACACAATTATAAATTATGAGGTAGAATAAATCTCCAGATTTAGACCAGTCCCTGGTTTAGAGTTTCTGGATGATTTTCCTCATAATTTTGGTTCCTACAACTATGCAGAACTGAGAGGATTAACTTCCTCTAATAATTTTGTAAATGTATGGAACAAAAGAAATAAAATATTGTAAGAAATTCATTTATTCGTAAACACTACGAGCATACCAATTCTGAAGTCGACCAATCCTCCCAACCTTAGAGTCCCTCCATCTCTAGAACTCACCCCCGAGCTGAGATCAACTCCAGAATAGACCAAACACTAATCTGTTCAGGAATAGATTATTTAAGCTTTTGATCCCCAAACCCTGTTTCTAATTCTGCGTCCAAAATATCAGGATGCTTTCCTTCCTGTTTGCCTAGGCTTCCCTATTTAGGGATTTTTAAAGCTGATTTCTGCCTTTCCCAACTTTTTACCTCTTCCCAACTACTCTCCACCTCATTGGGAAAACTATATTTTCCTCAAAATCTAATTTGGAAATAAATTCTTTCAAGGATTTTTGAAAGATTTTTGGGGAAAATATTTGCCTCTTTCCATAATCATGGATTTAGCAAGTGATCTCATCATTCTCATTTGGTCAATCTGCACAGAATTATTTTATTTATTTTTCATAATTAAATATTTAATTACATCCACAAAATACTTATCCATATGGGTCCACTCCCCTTTGGATTAAAGTTCAAATGTCTAACTTTAAAAGAACATAAAACTAGGGGTGTTACATATTCCCCCTCTGAAAGAAAACACCGTCCTCGATGTTTACATCTAGCTACTAGATTTCATTTTTCAAACAAAAATGGATATTTTTCCATCATTTCAGCTTCTCTTTCCCAGGTAGCTTCTTCAGCAGTAAAGTGCTTCCACTGTACCTTTACTCTTGCCACCGGTCGATTCCTTAATTAAATTTCTTCCCACTCCAATATTTGAAGGGGTTCTCGAAGGAACTCCCCTTCTGGTTCCACCTGTATCACATTCCAATAAAAAATGTAAGAAGCATCATGTACATATATTTTTAACAATGAAACATGAAACACATCACGAACTTTAACATGGGGTGGTAAGGCCAACTTATAAGCCACTGGTCCCACCCTTTCTAACACTTCAAAAGGGCCAAAATATCTAGGAGCCATTTTTGCACAACCTCTAGCATAGAGTGTGCTCTTTTGGGGTTTAATAGGAAAATACACATGTTCCCCCACTTTAAATTCTCGATGTACCCTCTTCTTATTAGCATAGTTTTTCTGGCAATCTTGTGCTGTCTTGATGTTTCTTTGTATTTGTTTAACAATTATTTCCATCTCTTGTAAAGCATCTGGTCCCAACCTTAGCTTATCCTTAGGTTGGCTCCAGCTCAAAGGAGTACGAAATTTCCTTCCATAGAGTGCTTCAAACGGACTCATTTTGATGGAGGATTTATAGTTGCTATTATAAGCAAATTCAGCTAAATGCAAGTAGTCTTCCCATTTTGATGGCCTATCCATCACATACATTCTCAGCATATCCTCCAAAATCTGATTAGTTCTCTCTTTCTGACCGTCGGTCTGAGGGTGATAGGTAGTACTAAAATTCAACTTAGTACCCATGCCCCCAAACAGACCTTTCCAAAAGGCTGCGGTGAACTCAGCATCTCTATCCGAAACAATCACCTTTGGGACCCCCATGAAGCCTTACTACTTCCTTCAGGAACACATCCGCTACTTGGGCTATCCCAAAAGTATATTTCACAGGCATGAAGTGGGAAGCTTTTGTTAAAGTGTCTACTACCACCATCACTGAATCGTGTTGGTATTTGGTTTTGGGTAGCCCTGTTATGAAATCTATAGGAACTGTGTCCCACTTCCATTCTTCAATCAGAAAAGGGTTTAAAAGACTAGTAGGATGTTGATGCTCAACTTTAACTAGTTGACACTCCATGCACCTAGCTAAATATTCTGCTACATATCCTCTCATTCCTGGCCAAAACAACTTCTTTTTCAAAGCTGTTAACATTTTCTGATATCCAGGATGCCCTGCATATGGCTATTTGTGATATTCATCTAGGATTTCTTTTTTCAAAGTTTCCACATTGGGGACATACAATCTATTTTTGTAGCAGATCAGCCCTTTTTAATTTTGAGTGTAGTCAGCCATCTCCTTGTTTAGTATTTTCACCTGTAGATTCTCATAATTTGGATCCTGGTCTGCTACCTTTTTCACTAAATATTCTAAATCAACATTATCACTACTTCCAATACTGTTTATATTTTGGCAAGCATTTTTGCTCAAGGCATCAACAATTTTGTTTTCTTTCCATTTTATACGTTTTATGTCCATATCAAATTCACTCAAAAAAGACAGCCATCTGGCCTGTCTAGCATTCAAATCAGTTTGGGAAAAGAAATAATCAAGACTAATATGATCAATCATCAATGTAATTTTTTTCCCAAGAAGATAGTGTCGCCACATCTTCAAGGCATGAATAACAACAGCCAATTCCAAATCATATGCACTATAGTTCTGTTCATGTATCTTCAGTTTCCTAGACTCATATGCGATAACTGAATTTTCCTGCAACAAGACTCCTCCCAACCCCTCTCTATAGGCATCCGTACATACAACAAATTCTTTATCAGGATCTGCAATTTTCAGTATAGGGGCTGTAGTGAGTTTTAATTTTAATTGTTCAAAACTGTTTTGGCATTTTTCAGTCCACTCAAATTTGAAACCCTTTCTTTGTAGTGAGGTTATGGGATATGTTATGGAAGAAAATATTTCCACAAATCTGCGATAATAACCTGCAATCCCCATGACTGATCTCACTGCTGAAACATTAGTTGGCACTGGCCATTCTTTAATAGCTTTTATCTTTTTAGGGTCAACATCCAAACCTTGTTCAGAAATAATATGACCCAAGTATTGCATCTTGTCCTTATAGAATTCACATTTACTGAATTTGGCATATAACTGGTTTTCTTTCAGAGTTTGCAACACTATCCTCAAGTGATTTTTGTGCTCCTCCTCACTTTTTGAGTAAACTAAAATATCATCTATAAACACTAGTATGAATTTATCCAAGTACTTGTTTAAAACACTGTTCATTAAGCACATAAAGGTGGCAGGGGCATTTTTCAAACTGAAAGGTAGGACTACAAATTCGTAGTGACCATCCCTGGTTCGAAAATTTGTTTTGCTAATGTCTTCCTCTTTAATTCTAAGCTGGTGGTAACCAGTCCTTAGATCAATCTTAGAAAATGTTGACGCTCCTCTTACCTGATCAAAAAGATCATTAATTCAAGGCAAAGGGTATCTATTTTTAATTGTCAACTTATTCAGCTGACCATACTCAATACACATTCTAAAAGTTCCATATTTCTTTTTCACAAACACCACTAGTGCTCCCCAAGGAGACACACTCGGTCTGATATAACCCTTATCTAGAAATTCTTGCAATTGTATTTTCATCTCCATGAGTTTAGGAGGACTCATTCGATAAGGGGCTCGAGAAACCGGTGTTGCTCCTGGCACCAAATCGATTGAAAAGTAAATCTCTCTTTTGGGGGGAAGATGAGGAATCTCATCTGGAAAAACTTCCTTAAACTCTCTCACCATTGGAAAATTATCTAACAGGTTTTCTCCCGGTTCCTGTTCTAATTCTTCAACATGTACTGCATATACTTGATATCCTTTCCTAGTTGTTGTTTTTAATTGCAGTGCTGATATTTGTCTTACAGAGATGGGTTTTGGTTTTCCCTTGAGGATAAAAGATTTCCTTTCTTCATCTATGCATTGCAAAGTTTTATCCCAACAGTTCATCATGGCCTTTCTCTTTTCCAACCAGTCCATCCCTATCAACACGTCATATGAGCCTAAGGGCAGAATTTTTAAATTCACATCTGTCTGAAAATCATTTAATTTAGTTGTTGTTTATGGTAATTTATGAATTACTTTCCTTTTCGTTCCTGTGGAAAACTGTACCAACCAAGACTGCTGAAATTTTTCAGTTTTGAGATTGCATTTTTCTACCACTTGTGGACTAGTGTAACTCAAAGAATCACCTGGATCAATTAAAACAGTAACAGATTAGTCAGCAATCTTACCTTCCATTTCAACCATGGTAGCTTGTTGTTCTGCTTGTCGATTCTCCAAGGCTGCACTGATAGCGGGTATATTTCTTGCTATTTCATTTACTATGGTAGCTTCCTGATCTCTCATACTCATCTGAATATTTTGGTGAGGACAATCCCTCAAGAGATGAGGTTATCCACATCCCCAGCATTTCAAAGGTTCCCTCATTTTAACTGTTCCTTCTTTCTTATTGTTTCCATCTAATTTTTTGGAACCAACTTGGGACTGTGCAGTTTGACTTTCTTTTGGTTTATTAAACTTTTTCCACTGATGATCCCTGCCAAAATTCTTTAAATAAGATGGTTTCTGTTTCTTTCCTCTGATTTCACCCTTGTTTATGCAGCCTTTTCCGAGCTCTCCCTTTCCTTTAAACTGCTGGTAGCATAGCCTAGTTTTTCTTACTGCTTCATCCATAGTTTTTGGGTTATCAAACTCGATCTTCTTTTTGTACACAACAGGAAAAAAGTTTAAGAACCCTTGTACCTTTTCCTTCTCTTCCCTAATGTAAGGGACATATCTCAACAGATAGGTAAACTTGGTGACAAACTCATCAATAGTAAGTTTTCCTATTCTAAGATCATGAAATTCCTTCACTTTATCATCATAATAACGTTCATTTAAATAGCGGTTTTTAAAATTAACCTAGAAATCTTCCCAAGTAACTGTCTTTTCATCAATGGCATGAACCATTTTTGTCTCCTCCCACCACAAGGTAGCCTTACCTTGTAGCTGGTAGACAGCTAATCTGGCCTTCAGATTTCTTTCATATTCATAGACCTGGAAATACTTAATCATGTTCAAAAACCAGGCTTTAGCATCTTCCTCCATCTCCCCATCATAGGAGGGAGGTTTGATCTTTCGGAATTCCCCCTCTAATTCATTTTTCTACTTATACTGATGCCTAACTGCATCATCTTCCTCAGAGTCATCATTCTTCCTCTTTCTGGAACCTTCACCCTCTTGGCTGTTTCGCGAAGTTAATTCTCTGATGATCTTTTCCTGTTCCTCACTGGCTAATGCCAATCTGTCATTCTGGCTTCTTAGCTCAGCCATCTCTTGTTGCAAACTGTGCAACATAGCCATCACCGGAGCGTTGGGATCTGGTGTATTATCGTCATCACGCAGATCAACATAAATTTCCTCACCTTCTGCCATTCAACTTTTCTGTTTCAGCACCACTATACACTAAAGAACACAGATCAGTAATAAAAAAATAAAAAAAATTCAACAATAAATAATTTATACAGTGAGCACAACAACAACAACCCAGTTTATGTAACATGGGCTCTGATACAATTTGTAACGTCTCTTCCTTCCCACCCCAATTTTTTTTTTTTCTCTATTTATAGTTTAGTTCGGCGCTTCTATTGGCCACAGCTGTTCAAATCTACTTTCGAATTTTGTCAATTATGATCCGTTATGGAGAAGAGTTCCTATTCCTCCTATTACTCTTGTGTGTATAATTTTGTTGTTCTCTTCCACTAATGTTTGTGGCTTATGTTAGTTACACATATATATTACCATATCTATATTGTTCATACACAATTTTGATTTGGTTGCATTTACTCCTATGCACGTCTATCTATGCATACCTTTACGCACATATGTTAATTTATTCATTAATGTTTATGCACAGCCCTTGTAGGCTCACCATACCTACGCTTTAGCATTCGATAGAATTCTCTTATGGTTTGTAGTATGGATATTTTATTTTTTGGGTTTATGTCGTCGTATAACTCCAAGAGTTATAACCCTATGTTGGAATTTCAAGTTCTTCAATGTACCGAATGGTCTATTCATATTTAATACTTATGTCATTTATATGAATTTTTTATTGTTATGTGGCCACGGTTTCGATTGTATACCGCGCATTCCCAGAGCATCGTTCATATCTCTCGTACATTTTATTTATGATGCGTCTTATGTAGAGATAGGCACATTTAACTCCCATGTACTCATGCTGAGTAGTTGGAAAAGTTGGCATAACGTAGTTGGAAATTATAACTTGTGTCAAGCCTCCATGTCACTATATTCGATGGAGTTCTATTGATTTTTTATTTTATTGGCTTCCATTATGTTCACACGCAAGTTGTATGTATCTATGTTTTCGTTGTGATATGCCACGCCAGAATGCTCTTGTAATTATGCAGGCTATATGATGTTATTGGGAGTACTGTGAGATAGATTTCATAGATCTACATTTATGTGCTAGACGGATATGTATTAAATGCCAATTTAACCCATCGATCCGTGTATAGGCCATCGATCTGAGGCCACTTGGACGGTGTAGATTGTTCCTATCCATTAGGGTTTCGTTGTTTCTGGAATTCAGACATTTATATAAATCTTAGTATCATTATCGAACGGTTCTTTCGCTCCTTATTTGCTCTGGTCGCCTCTCAGTGTCGAGACTCTGGACGCTAGAGAAAATGAAGCGTCAGCTCTCCCAGGCCTCTGGTGCATATTACATCGTACTGTATTTCAGGTATTAACGTCTGAGCACTTCACTATCTTACTGTGAGGCTTTACTCTCGGTGTACTATACTTCGATACGTATTCTTCCCCATTAGCAATACGATCTGCTTAGAGGGTGAAAGCTATGGTAAAATAAAATTTTCTCCATATTGTTTCATTTAAGGTAGAGAGCTCATCTCGGTTAGTCTCTCATGGAGATTTTTCTATCCGAGTGCGCTGAATTTTTTTTTTTCAATGTCTCTTTTTATATTTCATTATTTTTCTGTTGACAATGGTTTGTACTAATAATCCATCATTTCTTTGATAGGAGCTTACTCCGTGTCACCGTCCGTGACTTTACTGACGTTGTTCAAGGGCGTAGTCGTGACTCTGATCGTCTCCTTTACGGTGAGCAATCCCTACTCTAGGCAAGAAATCGTTTCCATTATCACATTTGACCCATGGATTTTTCGTTCAATTATATATACTGGTTCTCAAATTTATTTAATTCTGTTCAGCTAATTTTTGTTTTCAGGTTGTTTGAGCTCAAGGGTTTTTCCTCTGCGAGGTATCCCTTTATTTTTATACACAGTACTTGTATATAATAATTGCTGTGATATAAGTTTAGCAGCTAGTTAACTCGCATTCTCATCGTTTCTTGTTTTGTTCAGGTACTTTCGAATCCCATGCGATTTCCCTTCTCAGTGATACAATGAAAGGGTTGTTTCACACGGATTTAACTTTGCTTCACCCTGCACTTTCAGGTCGGTATCAACAGCATATTAGTCGAAGTGAAGCCAGACTCTCACATCGTTATTATACATAATTTTTGCGCAGACCACTTGAGTCTTACTTTCATAATTTTTCCCTTTGTTACTGTAATAATAATGATTTACATAGACTTGGTCTGTATTACCAACATTCTACTAATATGGTCGCTGAGACCGCCTGTTTTCAACTAATTGGTCATGGGACACAATTGTAGTGATTTATTATTTTTGGTTCATGAATTTACATATGAATTACATTTATATGTATTTCATTTCGGTTTGACCAAACAAAAACAGAGTTATGCTATACTCTGGTGATTTCAGATTGCTAGTTCAGATTGATGTTCATGATAAGATTTTATTTCTACTACATCTTTCTGCTTCCCTTTTCTGGATAAAACTGATGAATTTATTAGTCTTGTCTGGTATTTATGCTTCCTACACATTTTATTTTCATAATTGGATGTAAATATTTATATGGCAAGGGTATTATACATCTTTAACAAGTTATTGATTCTTTCCATCTGGTTTATGTGGTATGATGTATTATTATACTCCAGTAGTATACCTCTATCTCAGCTTCTTAGCTTAACATTTTCAAGTATTACTTACTGGTGTAAATAATAATAATCTCTGGAAATTATTGTTTTATTCTATAACATGTATAGTATGTTCTATTCTCTAGCTAACATTTCCAAATGGCATTTTATATTGATCTGGTATGTGAATTATTTGTTATTACTCACAGCTTATAAAATTTACCAGCACTTTGTAAAAATTTTCTTCTATCTATTTCCCAGTAGTGCCTTCAGTAGTAGTATTCTCCAGTAAAGGAGGTAGGCCATGTGTTAGTTTATGTTTATTTCTTAGGCCAAATTTGGTTACAGGTTTGATCACCCATATTTAGCTCTGTTTATGTCTGACTGTCTTTAACTCAATTAAAGGTACTCATCCATTTTTTTTTCTTCATAGAGGTTAAATCTATAGATATACATACACTGTTAATTAAACAAATCTATAGATCTGCACTGCATGTATTTAATCACTACTTCACACATGTGTTGAATTTCTCTAGTGGTCACTAATTAAATTATATTTTTAAGAGAAACATATTAAAGTTACACAATTATAAATTATGAGGTAGTATAAATCTCTAGACTTAAACCAGTCCCTTGTTTAGAGTTTCTGGATTATTTTCATCATAATTTTGGTTCCTAAAACTATGCAGAACTGAGAGGATTAACTTCTTCTAATAATTCTGTAAATGTATGGAACACAAGAAATAAAATATTGTAAGAAATTCATTTATTCGTAAACACTATGAGCATACCAATTCTGAAGTCGACCAATCCTCCCAACCTTAGAGTCCCTCTATCTCCAGAACTCACCCCCGAGCTGAGATCACCTCCAGAACAAACCAACCACTAATCTGTTCAGGAATAGCTTATTTCCGATTTTTCTCCCCAAAGCCTGTTTCTAGTTCTGCGTCCAGAATATCAGGATGCTTTTCTTCCTGTTTTCCTAGGCTTCCCTATTTAGGGATTTTTAAAGCTTCTTTCTGCCTTTCCCAGCTTTTTACCTCTTCCCAACTACTCTCCACCTCATTGGGGAAACTAGATTTTCCTCAAAATCTAATTTGGAAATAAATTATTTCAAGGATTTTTGAAAGATTTTTGGGGAAAATATTTGCGTCTTTCCATCCTCATGGATTTAGCAAGTGATCTCATCATTCTCATTTGGTCAATCTGCATAGAATTATTTTATTTATCTTTCATAATTAAATATTTAATTAAATCCAGAAAATACTTATCCATTGGGGTCCACTCCCCTTTGGATTAAAGTTCAAATGTCTAACTTTAAAAGAACATAAAACTAGGGGTGTTACAAGCAGTATATTAATAAATCTTCCCTATTTATTTTTGATAGCATAAGCCTTACTGCTTCTTAGGTCAATAGTACAGTTTTATTTCTGTTATTGAATATCCATCACAATATAGCCTCATTTCAATGAATTTAAGAATTTACTATCGGAAATCCAATTCTATAAGCACCTCTAAGAGAATAAGATTTACGTTTCTATTTAATGCTATACTCTAGTACATAGCTTAGAATTTCCTTTCTGTCTATTTTTATCTTAATTTCCTAAGCAATTAAATTTCAGATTTCTGTAAGACTGGTATGTTTAACCTTTCTGGGTGTAGCACAAAAGAATAATGTCTTAGTTGAAATTTTTTTTAAGAGTTATTCCTTTATCCTATTATATTTACGCTAATTTATTCGTAAATAATTAGAAAAAAATTATTTCAGATATGTATACACTTTGTATATATTGTCACATCAACCTAGGCTTATTTCATATCAACATCTAATTTCTCTAGAGATAAAAATGACTCAGTTATATTCATTTATCAATATAGTTTAAACTGTTCATCATATTTTTCAGATCTGTAAATAGAAATTTATGTCTAACGATATTTCCTTTATATGACAATAACCAGTTCATTTCCTTAATAATACTAGCAAAATTATCGATTAGACTGCCTAACTCCAAATTTAAATCTGTACCCCGATTTAGACATTCTGGTTGTTGGAGCTAACTCAAATTCCCCACCCACCCCCCCCCCCCCAATACAACCATACATATTTCCATGTTATTACGGTAACATTGTCTGTTAAATGTATGATCATCCATAGCTCACTACACTAATTAACAAATTTTAACTAAGTAAGTCCCACTAGACTTAACTGTATCAATTTTTTTCACATATAACATACATATAAATCATACTAACCTCCTAAGCAGATGTAATGTAACACATATACGAATTTCATATCAATCAGAAACATGTTAGTTAGGTGTGCATACCTATTTCTCTGACTAGTTTCACCCAACCATAGAGTTCTCTCTCCACAACTCACCCCCAAGCCGAGATCTTATCTCCCAGTGATATACAACCCTTTGTCTATCCTAGAGTAAATTATTTAAGCTGTGCTTCCTCAAGCCCATTTCCAATTTCTGCGTCCAGAAATTTCAGGATGGTTTCTTCTTGTTTTTCCTAGGGTTTCCCTCATAGAGGGACTTTAAAGCTGTCCTTTCCGCTTTTCCATCTTTTTCTTCCTCTTCCCAATTACTTTCCTCCTCATTGGGGAAATTAGATGTTTATCTTCAAATATAATTTTGGTAATATTCCTTCCAAGGATTTTTGGAAGGCGTGGGAAATTCTCATTACCTTATCCAAATCCTCGTGGATTTAGGATTCAAATCTCAATTCTCAATCTAGTCATTGCACACATAACTTTTCCATTTATTTTTATTAATTAAAAATAAAATAAATCCACAAACTAGTTCTCCATTGGGGTCCACTTCCCCTTTGGACTTATTCAACTGTCAATTAAAAAGCATAGGAACTTGGGGTATTACATATTCCCCCTCTAAAAACACTGTCTTTGGTGTTGACAAAATAATTAACTAATTCACTACGTAAATAGTGAGGGATATTTTTCCATCATCTTAGCTTCTTGTTCCCAAGTAGCCTCTTCGGGTGTAAAGTGCATCCACTGCGCTTTTACCCTGGCTATTGTCTAGTTCCGAAGTTCAATTTCTTCCTGCTCGAAGATTTGAAGTGGCTCTGGAAGAAATTCCCCTTCTGGTTCCACTTGAATCACATTCCAATCAATAAAGTGAGCAGAATAATGTAGATATTTTTTCAATACATAAACATGAAACACATCATGAACCTTAATATGAATGGCTAAGGCCAATTTATAGGCTACTGGTCCCACTCTTTCCAACACTTCAAACGGTCCACAATATCGTGGAGCTAATTTTGCACAACTTCTAGTGTGCAAAGTTCTCTTCTTAGGCTTAATCCTCAGATATACATGATCACCCACACTGAATTCTTGGTGAACTCTCTTTTTGTCTGCTAACTTTTTTTTTTGTCCTGGGCTATCTTGATATTTTTCTAAATCTGTTTTACAACTTTTTCCATTTCTTGTAAATTTTCGGGTCCAAGTATCAATTTACCTTCAGGTTGACTCCAACTTAAGGGTGTATGGCACTTCCTGCAATAAATTTCTTCAAACAAACTCATCTTTATGGAATTTTGGTAGTTGTTGCTGCATGCAAATTCTACTAAGTGTAAATCGTCTTCCCACTTGGTTAGCCTATCCATAACATACGTCCCTAACATATCCTCCAGAATTTATTTTTTTCTTTCGGTTTGGCCATCAGTTTGTGGGTGGTAGGCAGTACTAAAATTTAATTTAGTGCCCATGCCTCCAAACAAGCTCCTCCAAAAAGCTGCAGTAAATTTGGTGTCTTTGTCTAAAATTGTCATTTTAGGAACCCCATGTAGCCTTACAATCTCTTTGATAAACACATTTTCTACTTGGGTTCTCCCAAAGGTAGACTGAATAGGTACAAAATGAGAAGCTTTAGTTAAATTATGCACTACAACCATCACCGAGTCTGCTGATATTTAGTTCTTAGTAAACCAGTTATAAAGTCCATAGAAACAGTTTCCCATTTCCATTCTGAAATAGGTAAAGGATTCAAGAACCCAACTGGATGCTGATGTTCATCTTTTACCTTTTGAAATTCAATGCATCTAGCGAAGTAACTTGCTACATCTCTTTTCATTCCAGGCCAAAATAAATTATTTCTTAAGGTTGTGAGTAATTTCTGGTATCCAGGATGTCCATAATATGGATTTTTATGAAATTCATCGAGAATTTCCTTCTTTAAAGAGTATACATTAGGAATCTGCAATATATCTCCATAAAAAGTTAGCCCATTTTGATTTTGTGTATACCCTTTCATTTCATTTTTCAACATTTGAGTCTGAACCATTTCATAGATTTGGTCTTGATCTACTACCCTTTGAACAAGTCCCTCCAAGTCAAATTTGACACTACCTCCAATGTTATTCATACTTTTCTAAGCATTTATGCTTAAGGCATATCCAATCGTGTTTTCTTTACCTTTGATGTGTTTTATTTCCATATCAAATTCACTCATGAAAGACATCCACCTGGCTTTCCTAGCATTCAAGTCTGGTGGAGTGAAGAAATACATTAGGTTGACGTGATCTTTCATCAACACAAATTTCTTTCCTAGAAGGTAATGTCTCCACATCTTGAGAGCATGTATTACAGCATCTAACTGAAGAACGTAAAAACTATAATTCTGTTCATGCTTCTTAAGTTTTCTTGATTCATAAGTTATAACATAATTTTATTGCAATAGTACTCCCCCTAATCCTTCTCCACAAGAATTTGTGCATACTAAAAACTCCTGATCTAGGTCAGTAATATTTAGAATAGTTGTTGTAGTAAGTTTCAGTTTTAATTTCTCAAAGATATTTTAACATTTTTTAGTCCATTCAAATTTTATTCCTTTCCTTTGCAAGGAAGTAATGGGGTAGGCTAAGGCTGAAAATATATCTACAAACCTCCGATAGTATCTTGCAATTCCCATAAAAGATCTTAAAGCTGATACATCAGTAGGTACATGCCACTCTCTGATTGCCTTTATGTTTTCTAGGTCTACAAGAAACCCTTGTTCTGAAATTATATGCCCTAAGCATTGAATTTTCTCTTTGAAAAATTCACATTTACTAAACTTACCATACAATTTGTTTTGTCTAAGAGTTTGCAAAACAATTCTGAGGTGTTCTTTATGCTCCACCTCACTTTTGAAATAGATTAAAATGTTGTTAATAAATACTAGCAAAAACTTGTCCAAATATTTATTTAAGACACTATTTATTAAATACATAAAAGTGGCGGGTGCATTGGTCAATCCAAATGGTAGAACCACAAATTCATAGTGTCCATAACGAGTTATAAATGTTTCTTTGTTGATATATTCATCTTTAATCCTTAACTAATGGTAACCAGTCCTTAAATCAATCTTGGAAAACACTGTTGACGCTCTAACTTGGTCGAAGAGGTCATCTATCCTAGGCAAGCAATATCTGTTTTCAATTGTCAGCTTTTTCAATTGATGGAAATCAATGTATATAAGGAAAGTGTCATATTTATTTTTCACAAAAAACACTTGCTCTCCATGGGGATACACTTGGTCTAATGTAACCTCTGTCCAACAACTCTTGTAGTTTCATTTCTAACTCCATTAATTTTGGAGTGTTCATTCTGTATGGGGCTATAGAAACTGGAGTTACTCCCAGCACTAAATCAATTGAAAATTCAATTTCTCTCCTAGGGGGCAAATGAGGAATTTCATCTGGTATAACATCTTTAAATTCTCTTAGCATTGGTAATGTTTCTAACATATTTTCTTCTGATTGCTGTCCCAACTCTTCTACATACACAGAATACACCTGATACCCTTTCCTAGCAAATCTCTTTAACTGAAGGGATGAAATTTGTCTCACATATATGGGTTTATCCTTTCCTTTGATTATTACAGGTTTTCCCTCCTTATCATTTCAATGTAAGGTCTTATGTAAACAATTCATCATAGCCTTCTATTTTTCTAACCAGTCCATCCCTATCAGTTAATCATAAGACCCTAATGGCAGAATATTTAGATTTAATTATGTTTGGTATCCATTCAGATTTATGGTTGTTTGGGGTAACTTATGGGTTACTTTTCATTTGGTACCAGTGGCTTACTGGACTAACCAAGACTGCTGAAACTTTTCTAACATTTGAGGACTGATATAGCTTAAATATGCACCTGTTTTTATTAAAACTGTAATAGATTGCTCAGCAATCTTACCTTCCATTTCGACCATAGTGGACTGGTGTTGTTCTTGACGGTCTTCTAAGGTAGTTTGTGTAAACATGATGTTGTTTTAGTATCTACTATTTTTCTTATTTATTCATAGTGTATTGTTTTCTTTTGGTAACGTGCTTATTAATGCTTGTGCTAGAAGGAAAGCTAGCAGGTTCTAGCTTTCTTATAGAAACAATTAAAATAACATAATAAATTATTTAGGGGTGGCACCCTTTTTCTAATCAACACCATGATTAGCTATTATTTTGAGTTCTACACTTGTTATTTTTTTTGTTCATTTTGTTGCAAATAAAATGATGCAAGTAGTGGTAGTATTTATAAATTCATATTTTCTTCTATAATTTGAAACTATGATAATAGTTTCTTACTTTATTTTTAGAAATCATCGACCCTCAAGCTACTGGGAACTCAAAGGAATCATCCAAGGAAAAAGGAAGTTCACCAAATACAACATCGAAATATTTAAATGGTATGAAAATTTTAAAATTAGTTTGTAGTTTGTTATAATGGTTGCCAATAAATGATTGTTGATTAATGAAGTTCATGTTATCCTTATTTTTTAAGAAAACTTGCATATTCTCTGAGCTTCTTTGCTTTTGTGCACATGTATGAAATGAGATGTCATAGAAGATGAATTCACATTTTTTTTTTAATTCATTTAAATTTTTTTCACAATGCAGTGTTGTTGTTGGAAACATGCTTTTATTTGTCCCATATTTCATTCTTAGACCACATATTCCATACAAAGGGCCTTCTTGTAACACCCCTAGTTTATATGTTTGAATTTCAAAAACTAGACATTTGAACTTTAATCCTAAGGGGAGTGGACCCCAAAGGACAAGTATTTTGTGGATGTAATTAAATATTTAAATTGAGAAAATGAATAAAATAATTCTGTGCAGATTGACCAAAATTGAGAATTATGAGGTCACTTGCTAAATCCATGAGGATGGATAAAGGCAAATAATTTCCCCACAGTCTTTCAAAAATCATTGAAAGAATTTATTTCCAAATTAGATTTTGAGGAAAATCTAGTTTCCCCAATGATGTGGAGAGTAGGTGGGAAGAGGTAAAAAGCTGGGAAAAGCAGAAAGCAGCTTTCGAAGTCCCTAAATATGGAAGCCTAGGCAAACAGGAAGAAAAGCATCCTAATATTATGGACGCAGAATTAGAAACAAGCTTTGGGGAGCAAAAGCTTAAATAAGATATTCCTGAACAGATCAGAGGTTGGTCTGTTCTGGGAGATGATCTCAGCTCGGGAGTGAGTTCTGGGAGACAGAAGGACTCTAAGGTTGGGAGGTTGGTCAATTGCAACAGTGGTATGTCTCTAAGCTTGCATGGGTTTTATTACTCCTTTTGTATAACTTGGTGATACATGATTGTGTGAGTTAGATGTTAAATCTGTTAGTTTCTACATTTAACAGAATTAAATTGAAGGAATTCACCCTCTAAATTCTGCAGAGTAGTAGAAATGGAAATCTGTGGAGAAGAATCCAACAGAACCTCTAAACCAGTATTGGTTTAAATCTGAGGATACATAGTTCTCCACAGATAAATTAGTAATTTCACTTTAATCTGCTTCTGATTTATTAAAATGACGCTAGTATGAGTACATAGGAAAGATTAGCATGGGATTCCTGTACCAATATCTAAAACATAATCAGATGAATTGAAATCTGAGTTATATAGGAATTGGTTGAAGATAGCATGAGGTCATATAGTAAATATACCATCCATACACAAACATAAGAAGAATAGAAATACATTCCTGCATGTATCAATCTATCTCTATATAATAATGAGGTAAAGTACAGTTATAGCAGGAAGCCTCCAGTAAAGTAGGCTATCTAGAAATTAACTCAGTCAAAGTTTCATTAGAAATATTCATGTGTACACAGTTAATTAACATGAGGCAGTTATCTAAGAATCACTATAATAGAAATCTCAGACCACACATATAGTTAATGAAATTTCCTAGTTATATAAATGCACAGTCAAGATATGCCTATAGAGTGACTACATGAAATAAATTTCTCCACAGATTTTGTCCATAAATGGATGAGAATAAAGTCAATGTGAAATGAATAAAATAAGTCCTATTTGAGACATAAAAACATATTTCATCAGTTGTAAACATAGAAATATTGTATAATTATGTTTATATACTAAAGGTATTATCTATGTTATCAAAAACACCTTATAATGATTTATAAACTAGGGCAGATGGGTCTGCTTAAAATACTGCTGAAAAGAAACTGGGAAACTCATGTAATAAGAGTAAAGAACAAAATAATATCTGCTATATTAAAATTTGCTACAGCAAAAACTACATTCTTCTTGAAATCAAAACTACCCTTATAAGTATAATTATGTGGATGATAAAATACTGGAAGAAGAATTTTAGTTAATAATATTTCTGGAAAACTTTAGAGCATGATCAATATGGAAATTAAGTGAAGTAGAATTAAATTTGCTAGACCAAATTCTTTCCACGAAAATTCTACAGATAAACCGATAGAGAATTGGTTTATATATATAAATCTATATAACAGTAAATTCTGTTCCAATGTTAGAAAATTTTTCCACCGTTCCGATGGGATGTCAGGTCAAAATTATTGTCCCAAAATTATTACAAACTTATAATAATGATATTCAAAACTCTCAGGATGGAGATAAGAATAAAGAGGGTAAACTGATTTATTGTTCCCTCTAGTCGATTTGAACGAAGCACCAACCTGTGAGTATGAAAAAAGCATGATTAACTGTCAGGTTGAAGGCATAAAAACCTCATAAACTTATCAGTAGAGAATACTATAGCTGCCATATACCTGCAACGAACAAGAGGAAAAGAGCGTGAGAAATTTGGGAAAAAGAAAATCGTAATTATAAACTGAAAGGAAGGTTAAATCAAGGGAAACAAAAACAAGAATTTACTGCTTACCTTCCATCGTATCAATCCAGCATGGAAATGGAAGGGCTGGAAAAAATAAATAAACCAGGACTATTAACAATTAAACTAAATCGAAAATTCAAAAATCAGAAGCGGTAGCAATAATAATATATCGTTCACCAGAAATAAATTGGATGGGAATACCTTCTCGGTTCCTGAAAGACATTGTAGCATCTAGAATCATGATGATGGCATCAACCACATACGCATGTGAATATCACCATTCCCTCGGTTATATCGAACTAACTGAGAATTGCTAAAGTAAGAGTGAACATGGCATCCAAGAAAAATCAACTTTTGTATAAACCATATGACAATTACTCTAATGGAACGAGAATAATGTGCACTAAACGAAAGGTTCGATTCGTTTGGATTCATCCTATCATCGAACCTCTAATTCTAAACCTCGGTAAATATTGATACATTTCAACCGCAGAGTAATGCAAAATGAAAACTGTAACTCGATCAAAGGTATCAAGGGAAGTCGTTACCTGAATGAGCATTGACGACATGATTGGAATCACATATCTCCATGAGGTATGGTGAGCAAAACAGAGGAACGATTTCTCTGTAGTAGTAGCAAATAAAAATAAAACCAAACTCCAGAGCAACCCTGCGGGAGCCCTCAACCACGAGAGGCAAAATGAACTCATACAGTGAATGCAAAATTTTATATGCCTTGGAAACCCTAATCTCACGCAATCTCCATCGTACACGTGTCTTGAGATGCCCCAAATTATGTGCACTGGAAGGTTGAAGCTCTCGGAAATGTAAAACATCGTATCAACAGGAAATCCGGATGGATTCAAATTTAATAACCACGTACCATTCCAATTGAATTAGTACATGCATTAAAGGTGAAGTACGTTGTATCAAATTGGCGGATTTGGCCACCAAAATTAAATAGGAGCAATGTAAACCAAAGTGACAACTAACACTGGCATATTTACAACCGCCAGAGGTGTGAAATCGAGCCAATAAATACAGGGTACGAAGTACTCAAATCAATAAAATTGCATCGAAACTGGATATGAGGTTATAGCGCGTAGGGGGGTTTGAATTGATTTTGAGTAAAATTTTTAATGATAAGCGCAATCATAGAGTCTAGCTATAGCAAAATTGAATGGAATTAAAAATTGAATAGAGGAACTTCTTCCTAAGAGTATGATGTCGTTGAACACCATACAATGGTATTAACCATAAAGAGGTTGACATTACCCTATTAATTTATGGAGAATGTGATATATAATAATGTTGTTATTCTTTAATATGGAATGATATGTATATATATATTTTATATATATATATATATATATATATATATATATATATATATATATATATATATATGTTGAAAATTTAAGAGGTGAATTGTATAATAAACACATAAGGGTTAGGTAGCATTATACATTGAAATGCTTCACCAAAAGAAGATGGTAATTATAGATCATAAGTTAAACATAAGGAATGGGTTATACCCATAAATTCAATGTAAATTCAAGAGGAAGACCTTCCGATGAAATCATATAATCCTTATGAGTATAAAAGAGTGGTTAGTTATAGTGTATTGAAACAGTGGTTATTTTGAGTGTGAAATTCAACATAAAAGGGTCAGGAATGAATGTAACTGAATAGTGATAAATACTGTAAATTCTAGTGGGGAAGGAACATATGCCCTCATAATTATTCGTAAGTTGAAATTGAAAAAAAAAATAAAAAAAAATTGTGGTGAAATCTGAGAGGTGTTACAAATGGTATCAGAGCTCATGTTATACAAAACTAGGCTGTTATTGTGTGTGCTCACTGTTGTTATGTACACTGTATAAATTAATTACTGTTGAGAAATTTTTTTTTTGACCTGTGTTGTTTAGTGTACAGTGGTACTGAAATGGCAGAAGGTGAGGAAATTTATGTTCATCTGCGTGATGAAGATAACACACCAGATCCCAACGCTCCGGTGATGGCTATGTTGCACAGTTTGCAACGAGAGATGGATGAACTAAGAAGCCAGAATGACAGATTGTCATTATCCAGTGAGGAGCAGGAAAAGCTCATCAGAGAACTAACTTTGCAGAATAGCCAAGAAGGTGAGGGTTTCGGAAAGAGGAAGAATGATGAGTCTGAGGATGATGATGCTGTTAGGCATCAGTATAAACAGAAAAAATAATTACAAGGGGAATTCCGAAAGATCAAACCTCCTTCCTATGATGGGGAGAAGGAGGAAGATGTTGAAGTTTGGTTGCTGAACATGATTAAGTATTTCCAGGCCTATGAATATAAAAGAAATCTAAAGGTCAGATTAGCTGTTTACCAGCTACAAGGTAAGGATACCTTGTGGTGGGAGGAGACGAAAATGGTTCATTCCATTGATGAAAAGATAGTTACCTGGGAAGATTTCCAAGTTAATTTCAAAAACCGCTACTTAAATGAACGTTACTATGATGATAAAGCAAAGGAATTTCATGAGCTTAGATTGGGACAGCTTACTATTGATGATTTTGTCACTAAGTTTATAAACCTGTTGAGATATGTCCCTTACATTAGGGAAGAGAAAGCAAAGGTACAAAGGTTTATGAACTGTCTGGCTACTGTATACAAAGAGAAGATCGAGTTTGATAACCCAAAAACTATGGACGAGGTAGTGAGTAAGGCTAGATTATGCTATCATCATTTTAAGGGAAAGGCTGAGCATGGAAAAAGCTGGCTAAAAAAAGGTGAAATTAAAGGAAAGAAACAGAAACCAACTTACTTAAGGAATTTTGGTAGGGACCATCAGAGGAAAAATTTTAATATACCAAAGGAAAGCCAAACATCTCAGTCTCAAATTGGTTCCAAACAAAGAGATGAAGGAAATAAAAAGGAAGGCACAGTCAAAATGAGGGAACCTTTGAAATGCTGGGGATGTGGAGAACCCCATCTTTTGAGGGACTGTCCCCACCGAAACATTCAGATGATTATGAGAGATCGAGAAGCTACCACAGTAAATGACATAGTCATAAATATACCCACTATCAGTGCAGCCTTGGAGAATCGACAAGCAGAACATCAAGCTACCATGGTTGAAATGGAGGGTAAGATTTCTGACCAATCTGTTATAGTTTTGATTGGTCCAGGGGCTTCTTTCAGTTACATTAATCCAAAAATTGTAGAAAAATGTAAACTCAAAACTAAAAAAGTTCAGTAGTCTTGGCTAGTCTAGTTAGCCACTGGAACCAAGAGGAAAGTAACTCATATGCTACCTTAAACAAAAATTAAATTAAATGATTTTCAAACAGAGGTAAAATTAAACATTTTTCCATTAGGTTCATATGACTTGCTGATAGGGATGGACTAGCTGGAAAAGAAGAAGGCCATGATGAACTATTGGGATAATACCCTGCATTGTGTAGATGAAGAAGGGAAACCTTTTATTCTCAAGGGAAAACCAAAACCTATCTCTATTAGACAAATATCAACACTAAAGTTAAAATGAACAGCTAGGAAAGGATACCAAGTCTATGCAGTACATGTAGAAGAGACAGAATAGAAAACTGAAGAAAATATGATGGATACCTTGCCAATAGTAAGGGAGTTTAAGGAAGTTTTTCCGGATGAGATTCCTCATCTTCCTCCCAAAACAGAGATTGAATTTTCAATCGATTTGGTGCCGGGAGAAACACCTGTTTCCCGAGCCCCTTATCGAATGAGTCCCTCCAAACTCATGGAGCTGAAAATGAAGTTACAGGAATTGTTGGATAAGGGCTAGATCTGACCGAGTGTGTCTCCTTGGGGAGCACCGGTCCTATTCGTGAAAAATAAGGATGGAACCTTTAGGATGTGCATTGATTATCGTCAACTAAATAAGTTGACCATTAAAAAAAGATACCCTTTACCCAGAATTGATGATCTTTTTGATCAAGTGAGAGGAGATTTAGTATTTTCTAAGATTTACTTAAGGACTGGTTATCACCAGCTCAGAATTAAAGAAGAAGACATCAACAAAACAACCTTTCGAACCAGGTATGGTCAGTACGAATTTGTAGTCCTACTTTTTGGTTTGACAAATGCCCCTGCCACCTTTATGTGCTTAATGAACAGTGTGTTAAATAAGTACTTGGATAAATTCGTACTTGTGTTCATAGATGATATTTTAGTTTACTCAAAAAGTGAGGAAGAACACAGAGAGCACTTGAGGATAGTATTGCAAACTTTGAAAGAAAACCAGTTATATGCAAAATTCAGTAAATGTGAATTCTATAAGGATAAGATGCAATACTTGGGTCATATTATTTCTGAACAAGGGTTGGCTGTTGACCCTGAAAAGATAAAGGCTATTAGAGAATGGCCTGTGCCAACCGATGTTTCATCTGTGAGATCATTCATGGGGATTGTAGGTTATTATCGCAGATTTGTGGAGAGATTTTCTACCATAGCACACCCCATAACTTCACTACAGAGGAAGGGTGTAAAATTTGAGTGGACTGAAAAGTGCCAAAATATTTTTGAACAATTAAAATTAAAACTCACCACAGCCCCTATTTTAAAAATTGCAGATCCTGATAAAGAATTTGTTGTATGCATAGATGCCCGTAGAGAGGGGTTGGGAGGAGTCCTTTTGCAGGAGAATTCAGTTATTACATATGATTCTACGAAACTAAATACACATGAACAGAACTATAGTGCTTATGATTTGGAGTTAGCTACTGTTATTCATGCCTTGAAGATGTGGCGACACTACCTTCTTGGAAAGAAATTTATATTAATGACAGATCATATTAGTCTTAAGTATTTCTTTTCCCAAACTGATTTGAATGCTAGACAGGCCAGATGGCTGTCCTTTTTGAGTGAATTTGATATGGATATAAAACATATCAAGGGGAAAGAAAATAAAATTGCTAATGCCTTGAGCAGAAATGCTTGTCAAAATATAAATAGCATTGGAAGTAGTGCACAGTTTGAGTTAGAAGATTTAGTGAAAAAGGCAGCAGACCAGGATCCAAATTATGAAACACTACAGGTGAAACTACTAAAGAAGGAGATGACTGATTACACTCAAAACAAAAAAGGGCTAATCTGCTACAAAAACAGATTATATATCCCCAATGTGGAGTCTTTGAAAAGAGAAATTCTAGGTGAATATCATAAACAACCATATGCAGGGCATCCTGGATACCAGAAAATGTTAACAACTTTGAAAAAGAAGTTTTTCTGGCCAGGAATGAAAAGAGATGTAGCAGAATATTTAGTTAGATGCATGGAGTGTCAATTAGTTAGAGTGGAACATCAGCATCCTGCTAGTCTTTTAAATCCCTTGCCGATTGCAGAATGGAAATGGGACACAATTTCTATAGATTTTATAACAGGGCTACCCAAAACTAAATACCAACATGATTCATTCATGGTAGTAGTAGAAACTTTAACCAAATCTGTACACTTCATACCAGTGAAATCTACTTTCGGGACAGCCCAAGTAGCAGATGTGTTTCTAAAAGAAATAGTAAGATTGCACGGGGTCCCAAAGGTGATTGTTTCAGATATAGATGCTAAGTTCACAGCAGCCTTTTGGAAAGGTATATTTGGAGGTATGGGCACTAAGTTGAATTTTATTACTGCTTATCACCCTCAGACCGAAGGTCAGACTGAGAGAACTAATCAGATTTTGGAGGACATGCTGAGTATGTATGTGATGGATAGGCCATCAAAATGGGAAGACTACTTGCATTTAGTTGAATTTGACTATAATAACAGCTATCAATCCTCCATCAAAATGGGTCCATTTGAGGCACTCTATGGAAGGAAATGTCATACTCCTTTGAGCTGGAGCCAGCCTGAGGATAAGCTAATGTTGGGACCAGATGCTTTACAAGAGATGGAAAGAATTGTCAAACAAATACAAAGAAATATTAAGACAACACAAGACCGCCAGAAAAACTATGTTGATAAGAAGAGGGTAGATTGAGAATTTAAAGTGGGGGAGCATGTGTATTTGCGTATTAAACCCAAAAAGAGTACACTTTATGCTGGAAGTTGTGCGAAAATGGCTCCTAGATATTGTGGTCCTTTTGAAGTATTAGAAAGGGTGGGACCAGTGGCTTACCAACTGGCCTTACCACCCCATGTTAGAGTTCATGATGTGTTTCATGTTTCATTATTAGAAAGATATGTACACGATGCTTCTCACATAGTTTATTGGAATGTGGTACAGGTGGAACCAGAAGGGGAGTTCCTTCCAGAACCACTTCAAATATTGGAGCGGGAAGAAATTGAATTGAGGAAGCGGACGGTAGCAAGAGTAAAGGTGCAGTGGAAGCAATTTACTGCTGAATAAGCTACTTGGGAAAGAGAAGCTAAAATAATGGAAATATATCCAATTTTGTTTGAAAAAAATGAACTCTAGTAGTTAAATACCAACACCGAGGACAGTGTTTGCTTTCAGAGGGAAAATATGTAACACCCCTAGTTTATGTGTTTGAATTTAAAAAACTAGACATTTGAACTTTAATCCTAAGGGGAGTGGACCCCAAAGGACAAGTATTTTGTGGATGTAATTAAATATTTAATTTGAGAAAATGAATAAAATAATTCTGTGCAAATTGACCAAAAATGAGAATTATGAGGTCACTTTCTAAATCCATGAGGATGGATAAAGGAAAATAATTTCCCCACAATCTTTCAAAAATCCTTGAAAGAATTTATTTCCAAATTAGATTTTGAAGAAAATCTAGTTTCCCCAATGATGTGGAGAGTAGTTGGGAAGAAGAAAGCAGCTTTAAAAGTCCCTAAATAGGGAAGCCTAGGAAAACAGGAAGAAAAGCATCCTGATATTCTGGACACAGAATTAGAAACAGGCTTTGGGGAGAAAAAGTTTAAATAAGCTATTCCTGAACATATCAGAGGTTGGTCCGTTCTGGGAGATGATCTCAGCTCGGGGGTGAGTTCTGGGAGACAGAAGGACTCTAAGGTTGGGAGGTTGGTCAATTGCAACAGTGGTATGTCTCTAAGATTGCATGGTTTTTATTACTCCTTTTGTATAACATGGTGATACATGATTGTGTGAGTTAGATGTTAAATTTGTTAGTTTCTACATTTAACAGAATTAAATTGAAGGAATTCACCCTCTAAATTCTGTAGAGTAGTAGAAATGGAAATCTGTGGAGAAGAATCCAAGAGAACCTCTAAACCAGTATTGGTTTAAATCTGAGGATACATAGTTCTCCACAGATAAATTAGTAATTTAACTTTAATCTTCTTCTGATTTATTAAAATGATGTTAGTATGAGTACATAGGAAAGATTAGCATGGGATTCCTGTACCAATATCTAAAACAGAATCATATGAATTGAAATCTGAGTTATATAGGAATTGGTTGAAGATAGCATGAGGTCATATAGTAAATATACCATCCATACACAAACAGAAGAAAAATAGAAATACATTTCTACATGTATCAATCTATCTCTATATAATAATGAGGTAAAGTACAGTGATAGAAGGAATCCTCCAGTAAAGTAGGCTATCTAGAGATTAACTCAGTCAAAGTTTCATTAGAAATATTCATGTGTACACAGTTAATTAACATGAGGCATTTATCTAAGAATCACTATAATATAAATCTCAGACCACACATATAGTTAATGAAATTTCCCAGGTATATAAATGCACAGTCAAGATATGCCTATAGAGTGACTACATGAAATAAATTTCTCCACAGATTTTGCCCATAAATGGATGAGAATCAAGTCAATGTGAAATGAATAAAATAAGTCATGTTTGAGACATAAAAACATAGTTCATCAGTTGTAAACATAGAAATACTATATAATTCTGTTTATATACTAAAGTTATTATCTATGTTATCAAAAACACCTTATAATTATTTATAAACTAGGGTAGATGGGTCTGCTTAAAAGACCGCTGAAAAGAAACCGGGAAACTCATGTAATAAGAGTAAACAAAAAGATAATATCTTCTATATTAAAATTTGCTACAGTAGAAACTACATTCTTCTTGAAATCAAAACTACCCTTATAAGTATAATTATGCGGATGATAAAATACTGGAAGAAGAAATTTAGTTAATAATATTTCTGGAAAACTTTAGAGCATGATCAATATGGAAATTAAGTGAAGTAGAATTAAATTCGCTAGACCAAATTATTTCCACGAAATTCTACAGATAAACCGATAGAGAATTGGTTTATATATATAAATATATATAACAGTAAATTCTATTCCAATGTTAGAAAATTTTTCCACCGTTCCGATGGGAAGTCAGGTCAAAATTATTGTCCCAAAATTATTACAAACTTAAAATAATGATATTCAAAACTCTCAGGATGGAGATAAGAATAAAGAGGGTAAACTGATTTATTGTTCCCTCTGGTCGATTTGAACGAAGCACCAACCTGTGAGTATGAAAGAAGCACGATTAACTGTCGGGCTGAAGGCATAAAAACCTCATAAACTTATCAGCAGAGAATACTATAGTTGCCATATACCTGCAACGAACAAGAGGAAAAGAGCATGAGTAATTTGGGAAAAAGCAAAATCGTAATTATAAACTGAAAGGAAGGTTAAATCAAGGGAAAAGAAAACAAGAATTTACTGCTTACCTTCCATTGTATCAATCTAGCATGGAAACGGAAGGGCTGGAACAAATAAATAAACTAGGACTATTAACAATTAAACTAAATCGAAAATTCGAAAATCAGAAGCGGTAGCAATAATAATATATCGTTCACCAGAAATAAACTGGATGGAAATACCTTCTGGGTTCCGGAAAGACATTGTAGCATCTTAGAATCACGATGATGGCGTCAACCACATACGCATGCGAATATCACCATTCCCTCGGTTATATCGAACTAACTGAGAATCTCTGAAGTAAGAGCAAACATGGCATCCAAGAAAAATCAACTTTCGTATAAACCATACAAAAATCACTGTAATGGAAGGAGAATAATGTGCACTGAACGAAAGGTTCGATTCATTTGGATTCATCCTATCATCAAACTTCTAATTCTAAACCTCAATAAATATTGATACATTTCAACCGTAGAGTAATGCGAAATGAAAACTGTAACTCGATCAAAGGTATCAAGGGAAGTCGTTACCTAAATGAGCGCTGACGACGTGATTGGGATCACATATCTCCATGAGGTATGGTGAGTGAAACAGAGGAACGATTTCTCTGTAGTAGTAGCAAATAAAAATAAAACCAAACTCCAGAGCAACCCTGTGGAAGCCCTCAGCCACGAGAGGCAAAATGAACTCATACAGTGAATGAAAAAATTTTATATGCCTTGGAAACCCTAATCTCAGGCAATCTCCATTGTACACGTGTCTTGAGATGCCCCAAATTCTGCACACTAGAAGGTTGAAGCTCTCGGAAATGTAAACCATTGTATCAACAGGAAATTCGAATGGATTCAAATTTAATAACCGCATACCATTCCAATTGAATTAGTACATGCATTAAAGGTGAAGTACGTTGTATCAATTGGTGGATCTGGCCACCAAAATAAAATAGGAGCAACGTAAACCAAAGTGACAACTAATGCTGGCACATTTACAACCGCCGGAGGTGTGAAATCGAGCCAATAAATACAGGGTACGAAGTACTCAAATCAATCAAATTGCATCGAAACTGGATATGAGGTTATAGCACGTAGGGGGGTTTGAATTGATTTTGAGTAAATTTTTTAATGATAAGCGCAATCATAGAGTCGAGCTATAGCAAAATTGAATGGACTTAAAAATTGAATAGAGAAACTTCTTCCTAAGAGTATGATGTCATTGAACACCATACAGTGGTATTAACCATAAAGAGGTTGACATTACCCTATTAATTTATGGAGAATGTGATATCTAATAATGTCGTTATTATTGAATATGGAATGATATGCATATATATATATATATATATATATATATAGATATATATATATATATATATATATATATATATATATATATATATATATATATCTATATATATATATATATATATATATATATATATATATATGTATATATATATATATATATATATATATATATATATATATATATATGTATATATATATATATATATATATATATATATATATATATATATATATATATATATATATATATATATATATATATATATATGTTGAAAATGTAAGAGGTGAATTGTATGATAAACACATAAGGGTTAGGTAGCATTATACATTGATATGCTTCACCAAAAGAAGGTGGTAATTATAGACCATAAGTTAAACATAAGGAATGGGTTATATGCATAAATTCAATGTAAATTCAAGAGGAAGACCTTCCGATGAAATCATATAATCCTTATGAATATAAAAGAGTGGTTAGTTACAGTGTATTGAAACAGTGGTTATTTTGAGTGTGAAATTCAACATAAAAGGGTCAGTAATGAATGTAACTAAAGAGTGATAACTACTGTAAATTCTAGTGGGGAAGGAACATATTCCCTCATAATTATTCGTAAGTTGAAATTGAAGAAAAAAAAAATAAAAAATTGTGGTGAAATCTGAGAGGTGTTACACTTCTAATCATTTGAGGGTTTAACAATTCCTTTATTGGAACAAAAATCTATGTAGGCATGGAATAAAACCTCATTGTCTTCAAAAACTTAAGACAAATTTCGCAAGCATGGAGATGTCCTAGGAAATATTATTGTTGCAATGTTTTTTTTTACAATGTGTTTGTGTTTGTGATAGAAGGAATTTCATCATGCACTAGATTTACTTTACAATGAAATGTTGTTGGCAATCTCTTGTATGTGATAGAAAAAATTCTTCAATGCATTTGCCTTTTTATGGTCTCTATAGAAAAATAAGAATATACATGACTATAAAAGATAATTTTTGTGTAAACATGATGTTGTTGTAGTCTCTACTATTGTTGTTATTTATTGACAATGTATTGTTGTCTCTTGGTAATGTGCTTAATGCTTGTACTAGAAGGAAAGCTAGCAGGTGCTAGCTTTCTTATAGACACAATTAAAAGAAAATAATAAATTATTTAGGGGTGGTGCTCTTTCTCTAATCAACACCATTCTTAGGTATTATTGTGATTTTTACACTTGTTATTGTTATTGTTCATTTTGTTACACATACAATGATGCAAGTAGTGGTAGTATTTATAAATTCATATTTTTTTCGATAATTTGAAACTATGATAATAGTTTCTTACTTTATTTTCAGAAACCATGGACCATTAAGCTAGTGGGAATTCAAAGGAATCATCAAAGGAAAAAGGAAGTTCACCAAATACGACACCAAAATATTTAAATGGTATGACAATTTTAAAATTAGTTTGTACTTCGTTACAATGGTTGCTATTAAATGATTGTTGATTAATGAAGTTCATGCTATCTTTATTTTTTAAGAAAACTTGCATATGCCTTGAGTTTCTTTGCTTTTGTGCATATGTATGAAATAAGATGTTATAGAATATGAATTCATATTGTTTTTAAATTCATTTAATTTCTTACCATTACAAATTCTTACAAATGTTTGTAGATGCTAACTATGGTACAAACTTTGAGATTCTAAAAATCTATTTTATATTCATTTTCAAATAATTTGACAAAATTCTAGTATGCAATTTACAACTTAATGAATTTTGATTTATTATTGAATAATATCCTACCAAATATTGCTATGAAATTTGAAATACACCATGTTAGTTGGAAACCCCATACTAACAGGGGTATTTTTCTTTTCCTAACAATTTTAGCTATGTGATTAAGGTTGTTTAATAATATTTTGTATTTCATGCTTTCCATATATATATATTTTTTGATAAGCTGTGGAATCTCGTGTCCCTGAAATTCCAAGTAAAGGAGTGAAGAAAAAGCGAAAAACAAGTGATATATTACAAAAATTGTCTCCTTCAATTGGTATGGTTGTTTTATAATTTATGTATACTCTCTTGTAAATTTACTTTTCCTAACAATTTTAGCTAGGTGTTACTTTTGGTGTCATATAGTAAACTTGTATAACATACGTGCTCCTTTATTATTATGTATGTAAAGAAAATAGTTTATTATATTAAGGTTCTTTAATAATATTTGGTATTTCATGCCTTCCATAATTTATTTATTTCTTTATTTTGTTTTCATAAGCTGTGGAATGTCGTATGCCTCACAATCCAAATAAAGGAGTGAAGAGAAAAAAAGAAAGAAAGTGATATACAAATAATGTCTCCTTTAATTGGTATGGTTTTTTTATATTTTATCATACTCTCTTATAAATGGTTAGGTTAGGTGGTCTTCTAAATTTTAAAATAATATAACATGACAATATTTGAAATTTTAATTTCATTTTGATTTATGCAAATAATTTTTTATTTTTGTATGCAGAATTGGTTGGCACCAAAGCAAGTGAAATGTTACAGTCATCATCTAAGAAAAAGAAAAAACCAACTCAAATGGGAGTATCAATAACACTTTCAACTTCTACCTTTGAAATTATTAAAAAATACAACACATCTAATAAATATGAGTTTTTGCAAGATTGGCATGTCCAGATAGAAACTCCCATGAATATATATGCTGATATGTACCTATTTGGATCCATCGATGAAAAAGAACTCGAGATATTAGGAATAATTATTAATTTCTATGCTTACAATGAAAATGAAATTGAATTTCAAGTGGAAGTGATTCAAGAAAATGAAGGAAAATCAATTTCTTATCAAGTGGAGTATAAAAAATTTGTACTAGATTTGATTGAAGCTTCAAGTAACAATTCACCAAACATGATAAAGAATTCAATGTTTAAGTTGGATAATTATGAGAGTTTTGCTACATCTCGATTGAATAGTTGCATAGTTATTTTAGAATGCATCACTGCAATTCTAAGATACCACTATGTAAGATGTAAAAAAACATCATATGTACTTCTTTATTTACAACAAAAAGGAAAACTTCTTGACAAAAATATGAGATGATAAACTTGATTGTCATTTACTTGCTTTGAGAAGAGTATATTTATCTGAATTAGAAGAGAACATTATTGAAAGTGATTTCAAACCTACTACATAATTTAAAAATCTAGGAAAGTTGAATTTGAGACAACAAAACATGCAGATTAATGTGATGAAATTCATGAAGATTTCAAGCATTGTTATATATTTTCAAACACCTTTAGTAGAAAGGTGGATGTTTTAAGATGTACAGAAGCCCCCAAAGTGTTTAAATTGATATCATGAGATGATTTAAATGTTCTATTATTAGTGAAATCATTTATAGAGAAATTTCAACCCTCATTTCATGATGCTCTTTTGATTCCATTTGACATCAATGAGTTTGATCCATTGGTGAAATCTATCAAAATTATAAATGAGACAGATCTAGATGCTAACAATATATATTTTTGGATAGTTGATGTCCAACACACCATTCAATCAACAAATGAAATTTTAACAAATCATAAATATAATGTATCTATGGAGGCGAAACAAAAATATAAAAAATGCAATGATCGATTCTTGCGTCCATCAGTTGAACCCATTGAGGTGGTTCACATTTTTTGTCAACTAAATTTTGCCAATAAGGCATTCTACAAAACTCCATTTATTGATTGTGTCTGATCAACAAGAAATTTCTTAATTGCTGATGACAAACTAAAGAAAAGGAGGATTGGATGTTCTAAGAAAACTAAAGGCAAGGTACGCTATTTTATTATTTTTGCATTTAACATTAAAATTCGATAATATGTGTCATATTTTCTCATAGTTGGAATGAATTCTCATTAGTTTAATCTTTTTTTAATTTCATCTCTACATTGAATTTTTATTAGTTTATATGTATGATTTTATCAGGTCGATGATGAATGTTGTGATTCTTCTTCGACTGTCGAATTACAATTTTTTTCCGATAAAAAAATTCTCTTATATCTTAATCAAGATATTTGGGATAAGTGTGAAACTTTCTTAAATTGTTACCAACTAGGCACATTAAAGTGTCTCCAAGCCAACCTGATTTTGAGAAATATAAGAAGAATAGTTTACACTGTTTGACAATGACTACTTTTTGTCCCCTTCAGGGATTAACCATAGAAGAAATTGCTTTAGTAGCAGATAATTTATTGAATGGAACCATTTGGTTTTCTATTCCCCCTAATCATCCAACAAATGCCATAAAATTAAAATATTATTGTTCTAAATTGAAAAAAAAACTGAACAATATTGGATGCAATGGTTACATATTGTCAAATTCATGATGAGAAATTGAATGATAAGACTCCTACCACATTTAGTATTCTTGACCATTATGAAATTAACGAGATCATATTTTCCAATTTTTTCAACACCGTGGAGGGGTCTACTTATGTAAAAGGAACATGAAATACAAATATAGATTCCCTTTCTAAACAAGCATGTGGAATCCTTGAGAGAACGATAAATGGATCAAAAAACATTCAACAGATTGACAACAATATTGAATTTGGTTGTCATTTTGGGGGGCCTGATATTTTGTCAACACTTTTGCACTCTTTTCCATGTCATTTGCAACCAGTTTTACATATTGACCTTGTTGTTCTAGATACAGTGTCTTTGAAAAAATAAACATTCCACAAAAGCTATTATGTTGAATTTTTTCGATTTCTTATAAAAAAAACCAAGTTGAATGACTTTACTATAGTTCTCTTAGTATAAATTTGGTTTTGTAATGATGTTCGTCAAACTTTGGAAATTTCCATAAAGAAATCTAAGTTCAAATATAAAATTACTAGTGGAATCTGTGAATATAAGTCCCAAAATAGTTATAGTTATGATATAGTTTTAACTATACATTTCTATACTTCAGAATTAAAAATGTTTGAGGCTTCAAAATAATCTCACACATTTGAAGACACGCTTGATAAAAATGAGAGAGATTATGATTTCTGGATGGATTTATTGGAAATACATCAACAATGTAGTGATGCAAAAGTGGTTATTTATCTTTATGCGGGGGAAAATTTAATCAAGGCTTGTTGTACATATAGAAGAAGAATTGCATGTTTTTTTCAAATAGAGTCACAAAGGACAATAATGTTAAATAGTTACAAATATTTTCAACTATCAAACAAAGGATCCATTAGCTTCTTAGAAAATTCAGGTACTACAATTTCTTTGTTGTTTCTCTTATAATACTTTGGATACTATTTTGTTCAAATTTCTTGATTGTCAAAATGTTTACTACAATGACTAATGATGGGGATTCTAAAATAGGGAATGATGAAAGTGGGAAGAAAACAAATAATCAATATAGTGCACATGATGTTGAAACAGATTTAGAGATGGAAATAGGAGGAGAAGATGCTATTATACCTGGTACATAATTTGTTTGGTTATTTCTCGTATTACTTTTTTAATTTATTTAATTTTAATATTTATAACATTTTAGAATGTCTATTATAGGGAATTATGAGAAGAAAGGAATTAATCAAGACTTTGACCATGAAATGATGGAGATAGAAATAGGTATTACTCTCTCTCTCCCTCTCTCTTTCTCTCTCTCTCTCTCTCTCTTTATATATATATATATATATATATATATATATATATATATATATATATATATATATATATATATATCTAGAGAGAGAGAGAGAGACTAATACCTATTTCCACTTCATCATTTCATGGTCAATGTCTTGATTAATACCTTCCTTCTCATAATTCCATATAATAAACATCCAAAAATTTTATAAATATGAAAATTAAATAAATTAAAAAAGTAACACGAGCAATAACGAGACAAATTAGGTACCTGGTATAATAAAATTTTCTCCTCGTATTTCCATCTCAACATCATGCACACACACACACTATATATATATATATTCTAAATTATTTAAAAATATATATATAATGACAAGGGAATGTCCCACAAAACTATAACCAAGACCAAAATATTATATGGATGATTAAAGATGATTCATTTTTTATATAGCTGAATAATGCTTTTATTCATTGTCACAATTTATAATGTTTTTTATGTTTACCATAGTGACAATCAAGGAGAGCAAACACATTGATCAAATTCATGTGAAACAAATCTATAATCAAGAAAATGATATCATATTAGGTAGTTTACATGAACTTTGTTGTTTATTATTTTGTTTGTTTTTTTGTTCAATTAATCATCGTCACAATTTATAACATATTCGTTGTACATTATAGAGACAAATAATGAGAATGAAGACAATAATCCGAAGATTGAGGAAAAAAGTTATAATCATGAACAAAATATAATATCAGGTACTTATAATTTTCCCATTTTTTTCCTTATTATTTAATGGTTTTTATTCATTTTCAAAATTCAAACTACTTTATATGTTTAATGTGGAGACAAATAAAGAGAACAAAAATGATGATGAGGTGCAAAGTTATTATTATGAAGATAATGCCATATCAGGTACTTATCACTTGTCTTTTTGTTTTTCTTATTATTTTCCAAATTTTAATGCTTCTATACCATAACATTGTATATATATTTATTATATGAAAAAATAAAAATAACAAAACTAAAAGAAAAAATAATGTTAAAAGTGTGTGTGTGTGTGTATCTCGTAGGTTACATTGCTAATTATTTTCTTTAATTGTGAATTTTGTATTGAATATATATTATATTACATAATTTGATCATATATAATTGAAGTTTTAATATTTTTAACTCCAGGTTCTGTGAACATGATAAAAGAGAAGATTGTTTCATATATAAGTAGTCAAAAGAACAATCATGGTAAGTGTATCGTTTCAATATTTTTTTAGTAATATTTGTAACAAGAATAAAATGGTTTGACTAGACTATATTTTATTTTATTGCAACCCAAATAACTAAAAAGAAATTAGCTATCCTTGAATTAAAGGATATTTTTTACCATAGCATCGATGATGAAGCAACAAAAAAGGCAAATATTGAGAAAATGGGAACTGATGCAAATTACACAATAGAGAGAAAGTTATTTTGGATTCATCTGCATGCAAATACATTTTTTGAAATGTGTTACAGAAAAGGATATTTTGAAATTTCAATTTGGACGAGATCTTCAAAACAAAACACAACAAGAGTTCTAAAAAAGTCATTTTAGGAAAAAATACAAGTTAAACTTGAGTTTATGTGAACTCCTTCAGAGTGTAAACTAAAATGGGACATAAGGCCATTGACAATCCAAAAAAAGGTATACACACTAAATCATTGAAAAAAGTGTGGGAAATGCATACCCAATATGAAGCAACCAATTCTATTATAGTGGATTGTTCACTTGAGAGAATCAAAGGAAATCCAAAATAAAATGTGATTCTTTCCCCTCAATTCATTGCGAAAAATAAAGAGGATGATTCGATGATCAAAGATATATGGGGAATGTTGATTAAACGCAGCAAGGAAATAGATGTGCGGGCTATTTCGAAGGACGTTCAATAACATATAATATATCTTAAGATGATTGGTGTCTATTTCATGTCATAATATGTATGATGTAATGAATTATTACTCTATTTTTTGGCCCTTTTAAATTTAAGTTGACTTCTATTTCACAATACTAATAAAATAATTGTTGATTTGGTTTGTCAAAAGTAGAATAAAATAATTTTATGTTCTTTATTTTTGTGAAATATTACTGTATTGATAATAAGTATTGATTTGAATGGTTTTTTAATTTTTTTGTATCAAAATTTCTCATTCTAAATTTTTTTTTACAATGGATTAGATTGTATGTAAAAATTAATAGACAATTGGTCTATTTGTTTGAAATGGAACATTACAATTATTTTTTTCAAGTGTGGTTTAAGTTATCATTATACCTCTTTGATATTAGTAATGAAAATGATGGTTCACTGCATTGTTATAATTTTTTTCATTTCATATAAGTTGAAAAAATATATTAGGATGTATGTAGCCCCAACAATAGATATAATAACTTTACTAAAAGAAGAACCAAAAGAAACTAAAGTAGAGAATCTAGAGTGTATAATTAAGTAGGTTGGAAATTTAAAAATTGTATTATATTACATGTGGAAACTAATATATAATTAGTTTGTTTAATTGCAACCATTGTAAATGTATCTTTCAATTCAAATTAAACAAATCATAATAAGTCTTAAAATCAATGATTTAAATGGTGGGTCACTGTGATCCTATAAGACTTTCTTATTCCATATAAATTAAATGAAGGTATTAGGTTGTATGTATAAAGTAAACATATCATTAGTTTGTTCAGTTTACTGGGGCCAATAATTATAATTTGTGATTACCATTAATTCCTAATAAATATTAACATCATTTTTCAAATGCCAGGTTTTATATCATTAAGAAATAAAGTGTTGAAGTGGATAGATGTTAATATCATATGTGTGGTTGCAGTGCAGTTATGGACGCAAATGGGCATCACTATAATTCAACATATGTTGCTAATATTTGAAATGGAAGGATTTTTCTTCGTACCATACACCAAAGATGAACAAAATTGTTATATTAAAACATAACCAGATTGAGATTCGACGATAGGTCCTATTTTTTAAGGCTTTTTCATTCAGAACTATTAAAATAATGCTTAAAATATTATGATTTTGCAATATGTACATTTAATGTCACTGACAAGTACATCTGATGAGTAGTTTAGATATGAAATATTCATATAGAGGACTTTAAATTCGCATGGAACATCTCTCATTGTCATTTGCAAACAAAATTAGAAGCGGGGAGGACAACACAAATTTTTGAATGTTCAATAGAACATGTACTTCATTCTAGTGGATGAAGATAATTTTCTTTATAAATTTGTTCACAAGGACATTGCAATTTTTGAATGCAACTAAAACATAGTTTTTTCTGAATCAACTTGTATGATTTTATATCTTTTGGAATATTATATGGGAATTTTCAATTTTAGTTTTTTTTTTAGGAAAAAAAATCAGAGCTTCCTATTAATAAAAAAAATTACAATGGGAATTATGAACTATATTATTATATATTTCTATTATTATTTATAATTATTTTTGCAATAACTTTGTTGTATTGATTTTTTTTTGCTAATATGTGTGTGTATGTGTGTTCTTAAATGAATGATTTTCCATTGAAATCGTCTTACACTAACCATCAAGGCATGATTGTATTTTTATTGACTTGTATTTAGTTATATGCATAATACTCATATATAAATGTGAAATAAGTTTTGAAATAGAGCTCATTTAAAAAAAAAGAGAAATTCTTATTGAATAAATTATAATAATTTACTTGATAAATGCTACAAGAACTATTGCCTATTCAGGCTAATGGGAAATGTGTCATAAGAAAATGATTTGAACTGTTTGAAGCATAATATATCTGATTTCTCAATCCATATTTTACATAAATTTATATAATTCAATAAATTAATGGCTGTAATTAAAATCATATATCATATTGAAAGTAAGCAATAATGAAAGTTATTTATTCACATTTTACCTATAAAATGCATTAATATGAGTGCATAAATGTGATATTTATTTTTTGAGAGAAAAATCTGTCATAAATCATTTTTCATTTCTAAATAAAAACATATAATTAATGATAATGATTGCTAAGTGGACTATCAAGGTTTGATTGGAAGCTATCATAGATAAATTATGTCTTTGAACTTTATTTGAAGAATTTTTTATTTTTTTTTGTATTTTAAATAAACTAAAATCATATCATATGTGCTACTTATTTATTATTATTATTATTTTTAAATCAAATATTTGTGTATGTAATCATCTATCCCATATAATTTAATAAAGAATCCATTTATTGACCTTTATTTGTCTACCACGTATTTTAATACGAGTATTAATTTCAAATTGTTTTTTTTTTAAATGAAAATCCATGTAAAAAAAAATGCTCTTCTTAATAAAACATGGAAAAATTAATTAAAAACATGTTAAGTGAGCCATCTAGATTAATTAAAGAGATAGACGATAAATGTTTGTATTTAAAATTTTTGCACCATAAGACATTTATTTTCCCATCCATTTTAACATATTTTCATTTCCAATTCTTAAATAATTTACTTGCAATTTAAACAATCTCATAGAATCCACCATGAATCGAAGCTATTTATTGTTTTATATTTGGTTATATGCATTAATGGAAGTTTATGAATGTGATATATTTTTGAAATGTAGCTCCTAATGTAAATAAATATATATTTTTTATAAAAAAAATTAAAATTAATGGATACTAAGTTATAAGTGGTCTATATAAAGCCATTTACCAACTTTTATTTTCTTATCATGAAGTTTAATATAAGTGTATAAATGCGACATTGATTTTTTGAAATAAAACTCCATGTAAAATGAAATGTTTTTCCTAACAAAACATGAAACAATTAATTGATAATGAATAGTAAGTAGATTCCTTAAGTTCTTTTAATATATTGGTCATAAATAAATGTATTTCAACTTTTTAGAACATACACCATTCGATTTTCTCATCCCTATTAACATTTTGTAAATTTCCATTCGTAAATAAATCATTTATAATTGAAATAATAAAAGCCAACTACACATAGAACATGAAATATTAAATTCTATTTAGTTATATGCATTGATACAAGGTTATAAATGTATTATACTTTTGAAATAAAGCTCTTAATGTAATTAAATATACATTTATTAGAAAAAATAATAATTTAAAGTCAATCGATGTTGAGTTCTAAGTGGTTTATTATATTTTCAACCAACAACTTTTTCTAACTATGAATTTTTAAATCAATTACTTTTATATAAAATCATTCCATATAAGTCGATAAGTCAAGAAATAGTTGATTTATTTTTATTTACCTATCATGTGGTTTAATACGAATTTATAAATGTGACATTCTTATTTGTAAAAGAAAACTCTATGTACAAAAAATGTTTGTTATTAAAACATGGATTGATTAATTCATAATGTCATGCATTAAGTAGCATATTCAAGCTCATTCAAGAGTTGCGTCACAAATGAACATATTTAATACCCATCATGTGGTTTAATATGAATGTAAAAATGTGACATTGTTATTTCTAAAATAAAACTCTGTGTAAAAAAACGTTTTTTCTATTAAGATATGGATTAATTGATTCATAATGTCAAGCATTAAGTAGACTGTTCAAGATCATTCAAGAGTTTTGTCACAAATGAACATCTTTAAAAAAATTTCCACAATATGACATGATTCTCCCATTAAGATTAACATTTTCTAAAATTCAATTATTAAATAAACTATTTGTAATTAAAATAATATCATAGAAGCTAACAAGGCGTGAAGCTATTTATTGTATTCCATTTAGTTATATGTATTGATACAAGTTTATAAATGTAATATTATATTTTCGAAATAAATCTCTTAATGTAAGTAAAGGTACATATTTTACAAAACTAATTATAATTTATTAATAATGGGTTTTAAGTGGTTTATCTAGACCACATTTAAAGTCCTGTGTAATAGGTAAATGAATTTTTATACATATTTAATATTCAAAATCAATATTTAATGATAAATTATTAGTATTTACATTAAGTATTTAATAATTAATAAGCATGAGGACTTTATAAATTTAAACTAAAATCCATATTAAGTTTTGTTTCACATTTATTTATTTCCCATTAACAATTGTTATAATTTTCTCCTCTTGGTGAAAGTACAATAGGTTGTGGGAAAGGGGGTTCGAGTCGTCTAACACAAAAATCAAACATCGAGGACTCTCTTATGTTATCCATAACTATAATATATTTCTTGGATGTTAGGAATACTAATATGATCTACCTTAATAAATTGTTTCCAATATTTTTTTTTTACACTTTTATTGTGCATTTATACTATTGTACCTAACCACCTCATGTTTGACCTATTCATGCTCTCTAATTGGTTTGACATTCCTAAAATTATTTTTATCTTAAATTAAGTTAATATGGTGATTTAAAAAAAAATGAATGTTGTTGAAGGCCTTGTAATAGAATACTTCCAAATTTAATGAAATATGTTTTCTGTATGCCAGGGAGTGTCAGTGAATTCAAGTGTGCCAATAACAAAGTGTGCTAGGAGAATTTCAGAATAGGTTTTATAGGAGGCAAGTCTACAGTTTCGATAAGGGGTTCGACATAGTAGTTTTAGAAAAAGGAAGACTTTGTGCTAGGAACATAATTTTTTTCCGTTTAGTTATTTTTTTTATATGAGATGTCACACATTTTGGCCGCATGCTCATGTATGAAACTATTTTAGATAATTGCATAATGTACATTATTTTGTACAAGTTTTGGGGCACTCAAATTGTGTTAGCTTATATCTTGTGTGTCTTGTGAATCTTGTGGTTCTTGCAAAATCTCAGTTAATGCTCTACTGTTTATATGAACTAAACATACATGTGAAATATTGCCTATGTAAGCTATGTTGCTTAATTGTTTTATGGACATGGCTAGATGTTATCCTTGTCTTGGTAACAAGTTAAGTGGGATAAGTTGAGCTTGAAAATGAGTGACCTAAGATGAGTTATAGGTATTTCTTAGGTGAAAGAGACACAATCTATTTGTAGTAGCTGCAATTAGTGAAGTTGTTACTGTTGAAGCAAGCCAATGTAACATGAACTACAACAGCGAAGAACTTGATTGGGTTCCCAAGTCATTAAAATATGTATGGTTAGATGTTAGGGCATGAGTTTCAAGGCATGCTAGAGAATGCTACCATGTGCTAGATAGTGGGAAGTCAGGTAAAACATGCTAGTATTTTCCAAGTGATAAGCCATGCCAAGATGTGCAAGGGTATGACAATGTGTGCGAGGGTCTCACAAGAAAATAAAAGGGAGAAAAAATTTAAACCACAAGGAAAGGAACACATAAGAGGGTTAATAAGTCATCAATTTACCTTTTCCAAGAGGGGCATGCTAGGCAGACAACCACTAGGAGCCAATAGGTGCCAAGTGCCAAGTATTAGTGCATCCTAAGTGCTAAATATTCCTCTATTCCTTTTCATCTACTGTCCAATAATTGATCTCAAATAAATTTAATATTAAACAATGCCAAATCATACCAAGGAATCTCAACCCATTCCAGACATGGTAATACTTTCCAAGCACCATTATGTGTCACAGATTGTTATGCATGATATGAAGTGGCAGGGTATATTGAAGAGGGCTAAGGTGTGTTATACAATGCTAATGCATGTTGAGGGGTGTCAGGGACTACTAGGACAACAAATTAAGGGATAAATAGGTCAAAATTCATGGAATTAAATGAATATGCGATACATGTGCCAAGAACAAGTGTTAATGAGTGATAGCTGTCATTCCAAGGAGGGAGTTACAAGGTATGCTAAGCAACCGTAAGGCATGTTATGGAATATCAAGGCATGTCAAGAAGTGCTCGAGAGTGTGAGGGAGTTCTAGAGTGTGCTAATGTGTGCCAAATAGTGCCTACAAGGTATGCCAAGACATGCCATGTGCTAAGGCATGCTAGGATGCATAGGGTGCTAGGGTATGCCAATATGTGTCAAGGAGTTTCAAGGAAGAAAAATGAAGACCCAAGATAAAATCCAAGAAAATGAAAACATAAGAGGGTTAATAAGTTGAGACATTCTCTTTTTCAAAAGGGGCATGCTAGGCACACTAATAGTAAGTCTCAATACATGCCATGTTCCAATGTGTGCTAAGTGCTAATGTATAGAAATGCATGTAGCGAAAGTGTTCCAGGGCATGTTAGGGACTATAAGAATTCCAGCACATGCTAGGAGATTTTTATGTTGTGTTATGGCATGCCAACATGTGTTTGGGTGTCCAAGTCATGGAAATATGTTTCAGGCACAAAAATGTTCCATACATGTGAGGTGCTAAGAAATGTTGTGTGTGCCAAAGAATTAATTTGAGGGGTATCGAGATTGTTGAGGAGTATTAGGTGTCTCTCATTAATAGAATTGACAAAGGTTGATTTGTATTAGATAATATATTTTATAGACACAGTAGTGGAACTTTATCGAAGTGAAATTTGATACATAATTAACCTAATAGAGATGAAAGATGTTTTGACTTATATGAAAACTCTATTCTATTTAATTGAGGGAAATGTTACACACTAACTAATTCTTAACAAATTGACTAACTCTAACCACTATGGCCTTGGAAACTTAGTAAAACACACTCCACAATAATTGTATTAAATCGTTATCTTTCGACAAAAAATTATAGTAACATGCACATAGAATTTTCAAAAACTCATTGGAATGATCAATGATGACAAACATTTTTTTTACCACCACCAAAAGTAACCAAAAAGTGCATTGGTGAGGGTCAATAAAAAAACATCACTAAAAGTGTCACCAAAGACATACTTAGTGATGGGCCTTTAACGACCCTCACCAAAAGTGTCATTGAAAATGGATTTGGTGACAAACCTTAAAGGACCATCACTATATACACTTACAACAACATATTTTTAAGTATTGTCACTATATGCAACATTGTTGATGGACCTTAAAAGTTTTTCATATGCATGACTCTCACCAATGTCCTTTATTCCTGTAGTGGCTTTATAATTGGCAGAGTAATATTCCTAAAATTTTATATCTACAATTAGACATCACTTGTCGTGAAAATAAAAATCAGATTGTTTTTGGATATCTAAATGTGCTTGTTGAATTGAGAATATTTCGTAAGGTAGAGGTTGTTTCTATTCTTGCTGAGCACACCCATGACCATATTTATCATATGTTCAGTCATTTTTCAGTAACATTAAGGAGGAAGAATGTTGGGAGCTTTCCATAATTAATTGAATGTATAAAGAAGTCATATATGCCAAATCCTTTTTTTCATGTGTTATAAGAAACTGTTGACATGCAAAGGTTTATTCTCAGATCGCATTGTGATGAGAAATGCATTGAACAACCTAATGACATTAGCTTCCAAAATATATTGCGTATCAAAAAAATTAATGCGAAAATAATTATATGGGGAAAGAAGTATTCAACTACTGCAAAATGGGTGCCATCATCAGGTTTGGAATTTTTAAAATTCATTCCATATCATCCAATATTTATGTCAAATATATTGTTATTAAAATCAATTGGTGAAGTTAATAATGCACAAACTAAAAATAGATATATAGATTATTCTGAATTCCTGGAATAAATTAAAAAACCCATTAGATATACGTATGAGTACTTTGATGTTGCTGATTCTTTTTGGTGGGAGTCCTTTTTCAATGACCAAAGTGATATCCTTTAAAGACCAGAAAATGAAGATATGATTTTGAGGACTACATTTATTCGACCAGAAAATAGGTCAAATGAAGACGAGGAAACACACATTCTTGAACAACAAAAATCACACAGTATTATTATTTATACACGTGGAGGAAAGAGAAATATATATTGGTTCCAGAAGATGTCATGCACGACGTGAAGCCATGGATGTAACATACCTCAAACCCAACCTTTTTTTTTTCGTCGTTTTGTGACGATCATACTTCATACAATTTTCTAACTCATAGTTACTCTTGTCTACTGATTAATTTTCCCCTCTCATGTAATTTAAGTAAAGGTTTTCCCATAGTAATTAAATCTATTTATAATAAAATCTCTATATTAACTTTTCCTAATTTTCCCCAAGTCTATAATGTTTATACATTAAGTCTTGATACTCTAAACTCTGCCCCCTTCGTACTTACTACTTAAGAATTATGGAAAGGCCTTATTACTGATGTATTGATATGTCAACGTGTTCATTTATTTACTCATTTTATTATGGAATAAACCTGTAATCCTATCGTTAAATTTATACAGGCCTTACTCATAGAAATTAACACCATCGATATTATCTTTATCCACTCTTTTTATTGTTATTTTCGATGGATAGTATAAGCATTGGGGTTTATGGTACGATTTATTTTCAAATTATTAATATGATTTTGATATTGCCATCGGATGGTTTCAACTCAAGCTTACCTATGTATCCATAGGGCTTACATTTTCAACCTTTTTAATAGTTCATTGTTTGTATGTATTCATGTTAATTCATGTGCTGGAGACTTGATAAGTTTGGTATCTTCGCTAGAGACTTGACATGTTTGTATCATCGACTTGACTATTGCCATTAATTTCCTTACCATCAGGTGCTATTAACATGTAGTTTACACGCAACGTTTCTGCTTCTCCCTTTCTCGAGTTTTCCAGCGTACTGATCAAGTAGATCTTTGGGATTTCATTCGTATCATCGTATTAAATGTAAGTGTATGCATTATCTACCCACCATCCTACGCATTTACTTGTATTGAATTTACCCTATTAAATTATACGTCTTCATCAGAATACACCACTTGTAGGGCTAAACGATGTTAGGGTTTGAGAAGTTCATTGGATATTTAATGTAAGAGGTCAGAAAAGTGATAGTTCATTTGCCTCCGTTATCAATTCTCTGGTCTCGCTTGCCATTCCGTCGACTTGCCTCTGCAATGTGACGACAAGCTTTTAGCAAGGGTTTATCCACGACTTTATTTGGACGAAAATATTCGATTCGGTAAGAATATTATTGTTACTCAAATTTTGACTTTCATCCTAGATTTATACATATAATCTGAAGGGAATTCTTTGGTGTTTGATAATGCGTTTAAGAAGATCCTCTGTTCCAGATATATGATTAATAAACTTTTCCCCTTTAGTAACTTTGTTGTTTCTTTTCATACAGTCATTATGGTAAATGTTTTTGAGCATATTTGAGAAATTTCTATCCACGTTCAAGCATATCTAAGGTTCAGTGAACCCCAGCGTCAAGAATCCCAATTGTTGATTCAGTAATCTCTATTCATTTGATAAAAAAAAAAATTTAATTGAACGCACAGTTGGTATTATGGAATCGCTCTTCCACACCTATCATTTTTCCCTTTTTATTGGGTATTTAAAATTTTTTCCTCTGTATATGACTAATATTATAGGCATTTGCGTTTTTGTTTCTCGCTACCTTAAAGGAATGCGACTCAGAGTCCACCATGAAGATATAAATCTGAGCTTCAATATATCTCCATTCACATAGGTGAACCACGTTTCGCTTTAGCTTATGGTATAACGAGGTTTCATTCATTTATGTGTGTTGTATTTGCCCTAACTCAATCTTAAATGAATGGTTTCAGGTAAATGTTAAGTCCTTTCCTCTCTTCATCGATGTAAACGTTATACTATGGAAATTTTGAGCTTTTTCACTTCATGGAACTAACTCAATCTCTCTTAATGCAGGTCGGTTTTCATTTGTATTACTCCTCACTCAGAATGATTACTCAATTTACAACGGAATTATCATTATACTCCTTAAATTTGTAATTTAAACATTTATATTACTCTTGGCATACTACTTACTCAGAAGCCAATATTATATGGCTCTGCGTAGTTTCCCAGTACCATAATATGCATATGAACTGAAAAGATAATTGTATAATGTTAAACCCTTTTTCCTAGCTTACAATTTGAAACTAAACTTTATAATGGATATGGTTTCTAACACCATTCTTCCTGAATTTCTAGAATGTCATCCTCTTTTAATATAGTAATTTGGTATGTATTTTTACTTGTAGGAGTAGTACTATTCATATAGATGTAAGTATTATTACTGTGTATTTTCCTTAGTTCATCAATTGTTCATCTTAAATGACAATAAATATAAATTATGCAATAGGTCTTATTAAGTGCAGTGTATATGTGCATCTCTTAATATTGATACTCGTCTATTCAAAATTTTACTTAGCTATGGAAATTATTAACCATAGTAATTTCCTACAATTCTTTATATTGCTCTTAAAAAAGTTTTCTTTAGAGTTCTATTCATTTTTATTTACTACAGTACACAAGAATATTTTATGGTTAATTTCAGTATTTGAATTAACAGTTATAATTTATAATATAACTCTTCATTTTCTTCAGCTACCTCACTGTTGGTTTTATAATTTCATTTTGATAATGACGATAATTAACACTAATCTCTATTCAAGAGGATATTTAAAACTCATTTTGATTTAAAGTTGTAAAGATCTACTTTTATGGATATAGTTTAATTTAAACTATTAACATTTTCCGAATCATTACAGAACTAGGAGTTATCAACTTGGATTAGACTAAATGTTTATACATATTCCACATGCAGATCATTTGCAATGAGTTAATATCTTGTCCAGTACTTAGGAAGAAAATCAACATGAAAAACTAGCTAAATTCCTATTATGTTTTTGCAATCCTAATTAGCAAAAATTTTGGATTTCAGTCCTCAAGTCTTTATACTTTCTCTTGAAGATAGAATAATAATTTATTTTCCGGAAATCCATGAATTTATACTTTTAAATAATAGGAAAAAAATTTCAGTTTTATCCCCTGTTACTGAAACTTGAACTTCTTTTCCTGTACTTAAATTTATATACTAGAACCAGATTAAGATTACAAAATTCAATCTTCTGTGAGAATAGCACATATCTTCAAATTTAAACTACTATTAGTTTAGAAATTCTGATTGATATTTTCTCACATAATTTTATTCCTGCAACTATACAGATTTTAGAGGATTTTATCCTCTAACAAAATCTGTTAAATGTGAGGAATCTAATAGTCATAACCTGAATTTAACATTATTTAATTAAGACAAATAATCACCATAAAACTATAGATAGCATATTATAAATTGAATGTGCATACCACTACTTCTAATGACCATTCCTCCCGACCTTAGAGTTCCTTTGTCTCGCAAACTCACCCCCGAGCTGAGATCTGCTCCCAGAACAGACCAACCCCCAATATTTTCTGGAGTAGCTTATTTAAGCTTATGCTCTTCCCAAAGCCTGCTTCTAATTCTATGTCCAGAATTACAGGGTGCTTTTATTCCTGTTTGCCTAGGCTTCCCTTATTTAGGGACTTTAAAACTGCTTTCTGCTTTTCCAGCTTTTTACCTCTTCCCAACTACTCTCCACATCATTGGGGAAATTTAGCTTTTTCATAAAAAATGTAAATTAGAAATAAATTCTTTCAAGGATTTTTGAAAGATTTTTGGGGAAAGTATTATCCTCTTTCCATACCTCATGGATTATGCAAGTGATCTCAAAAGTCTCATTTGGTCAATATGCAAAAAAATAATTTATTTAGTTTTCATAATTAAATGATTAATTACATCCACACAATAATTATCCATTGGGGTCCATCCCCTTTGGACTGAAGTTCAAATGTCTAATTTGAAAACATAAAACTAGGGGTGTTACATATTCCCCCTCTGAAACCAAACACCGTTCTCGGTGTTAACAACTAACTACTAGAGTTTATTTTGAAAATAGATATGGATATTTTTCCATCATCTCAAATTCTCTTTCCCACATAGCTTCTTTAGCAGTCAAGTGCTTCCACTGCACCTTTACGCTTGCTACTATTTGATTTCTCAATTCAATTTCTTCTCGCTCAAATATTTGAAGTGGTTCTAGAAGGAACTCCCCTTCTGGTTCCACCTGTATCACATTCCAATCAAAAATATGAGAATCATCATGTACATATATTTTTAATAACAAAACATGAAACACATCATGAAATTTAACATGAGGAGGTAACGCCAGCTTATAAGCCACTGGTCCCACCCTTTCTAACAACTCAAAAGGCCCACAATATCTAGGAGCCAATTTTGCACAACTTCCAGCATAAAGTGTGCTATTTTTTGGTTTAATACACAAATATACATGATCACCCACTTTGAACTCTCGATGCACTCTCTTCTTATCAGCATAGTTTTTCTGTCAATCTTGTGTTGTCTTGATGTTTCTCTGTATTTGTTTGACAATCCTTTCCATTTCTTGTAGAGTATCTGGCCCCAATACTAGCTTATCTTCAGGTTGGCTCCAACCTAAAGGAGTACGACACTTTCTTCCGTAGAATGCTTCAAATGGACTCATTTTGATGGAGGATTGATAGCTGTTGTTGTAACCAAATTCGACTAAATGCAAGTAGTCTTCCCATTTTGATGGCCTATCCATCACATACATTCTCAGCATATCCTCCAAAATATGATTTGTTATCTCTGTTTGACCATCCGTCTGAGGGTGATAAGCAGTACTAAAATTCAATTTAGTGCCCATGCCCCCAAACATACCTTTCCAAAAGGCGGTTGTGAAATTAGCGTCTCTATATGAAATAATCATCTTTGGGACCTCGTGTAGCCTTACTATTTCTTTTAGGAACACATTTGCTACTTGGGCTGTCCCAAAAGTAGATTTTATAGGTATGAAGTGTGCATCCTTTGTTAAGGTATCTACCAGTACCATCACTGAGGCATGCTGATACTTTGTTCTGGGTAACCCAGTTATAAAATATATAGAAACAGTGTCCCATTTCCATTCTGCAATTGGAAATGGATTCAAAAGACCAGCTGGATGCTGATGTTCAACTTTGACTAGTTGACATTCCATGCATCTAGCTAAATAGTTTGCTACATCCTTTTTCATTCCTAGCCAAAACCATTTCTTTTTCAAGGCTGTAAGCATTTTCTGATATCCAAGATGTCCTGAATATGGCTCTTTATAATATTCATCTAGGATTTATTTTTTCAAATAATCCACATTGGGGATATACAATATGTTTTTATAGTAGATCAACCCTTTCTAGTTTTGGGTGTATTCAACCATTTCTTTTTTCAACATTTTCAATTGTATATTCTCATAGTCTGGATCTTGATCTGCTACCTTTTTAACTAGTTATTCTAAGTCAAAACTAGCACTACTCCCAATGTTTCTTATGTTTTGACAAGCATTTCTACTTAACACATCAACAATTTGGTTTTCTTTCCCTTTGATATGTTTTATGTCCATATCAAATGCACTCAGAAAAGAAAGTCATCTGGCTTGTCAAGCATTCAAATTGGTTTGAGAAAAGAAATACTTGAGACTAATATGATTTGTCATCAATGTAAATTTTTTTCCAAGAAGATAGTATCACCACATCTTCAAGGCATGAATTACAGCAGCCAATTCTAGATCTTACACACTGTAATTATGTTCATGTTTCTTAAGTTTTCTAGACTCATATGAAATAACAAAATTTTCTTGCAATATATTTCCTCCCAATCCCTCTCTACATGCATCCGTACAAACAACAAACTCTTTGTCAGGATCTGCAATTTTCAATATAGGGGTTGTAGTAAGTTTTAATTTTAGGTATTCAAAGCTGTCTTGGCATTCTGCAGTCCACTCAGATTTGGTGCCTTTTCTCTGTAGTGAATTTAAGGGATATGCTATTGCAGAAAAGCTTTCCACAAACCTTCGATAATAACCTGCAATCCCTGTAAATGATCTTACTGCTGAAACATCATTCGGCACTGGCCATTCTCTAATAGCCTTTATTTTCTCAGGGTAAACATCCAATCCTTGTTCAGAAATGATATGCCCCATATATTGAATTTTGTCTTTATAAAATTTACATTTACTAAATTTGGCATATAACTGGTTTTCTTTCAAAGTCTGTAAAATTATCCTTAAGTGTTCTTTGTGCTCTTCCTCACTTTTTGAATAGACTAGAATATCGTCTATGAACACTAGTACTAATTTATCTAATTACTTGTTCAACACGTTGTTCATTAAGCACATAAAAGTGCTAGGGGCATTTTTCAAACCAAAAGGTAGGACTACAAATTCGTAGTGACCATACCTGGTTCGAAAAGATGTTTTACTAATATCTTCCTCCTTAATTATGAGTTGGTGATAACCAGTCCTCAAATCAATCTTACAAAATATTGAAGCCCCTCTCACCTGATCAAAAAGGTCATCTATTCTGGGCAATGGGTACTTGTTTTTAATTTTCAACTTATTCAGTTGATGGTAGTCAATGCACATTCTAAAGGTTCCATCCTTCTTTTTCACGAACAACACCGGTGCTCCCCAAGGTGATACACTCGGTCTGATGTAACCTTTATCCAAAAATTCTTGTAATTACATTTTTAACTGCAGAAGTTCAGGGGGGCTCATCCGATAAGGGGCTCTGGAAACGAGTGTTTCTCCTCACACCAAATCGATTGAAATGTCAATCTCTCTTTTGGGGGGGAAGATGATTAATCTAATCTGGGAAAACTTCCTTAAATTCTCTTACCACCAGTAAAGTGTCTAGCAAGTTTTCTTCAGGTTGTTGTCCTAATTCTTCAACATGTACAACATATAATTGATATCCTTTTGTAGCTGTTCTTTTTAATTGCAGAGCTGATATTTGTCTTACAAAGATTGGTTTTGGTTTTCCTTTGAGTATAAAGGGTCTCCCTTCCTCATCTATGCAATGTAGATTTTTATCCCAACATTTCATCATAGCCTTTCTTTTTTCTAACCAGTCCATTCCTATCAGCGAATCATATGAGCCTAAGTGCAGAATGTTTAAATTTACTTCTGTCTAAAAATCATTTAATTTAATTGCTGTTTGAGGTAACTTATGAGTTACTTTTCGCTGGTGCCAGTGGCTACCTGGATCAACCAAGACTGCTAAAATTTTCAGTTTTGAGATTGCATTTCTCTACAACTTGTCGACTAATGTAACTCAAAGAAGCACCCAGAAAAATTAAAACTGTGACAGATTTGTGAGCAGCCTTACCTTCCATCTGGACCATAGTAGCTTGGTGTTCTGCTTGTCGGTTCTCTAGGGCTGCACTGATAGTGGTTATATTACTTGCTATATCATTCACTGTGGTAGCTTCTCTATCTCTCATAATCATCTGAATATTTCAGTGTGGACAGTCCCTCAACAGATGAGGTTCTCTGCAACCCCAACATTTCAAAGGCTCCCGCATTTTAACTGTTCCTTCCTTCTTATTATCTACATATATTTGTTTTGAACCAACTTGGGACTGAGCAGTTTGACTTTTCTTTGGTCTTTTGAATTTCTTCCGCTGATGATCCCTACCAAAATTCTTCAGGTAAGCTAGTTTATGTTTATTTCCTTTGAATTCACCCTTGTTTATCCAGCAATTCCCATGTTCACTCTTTCCTTTAAATTGATGGTAGCATAATATAGCTTTCCTCACCACTTTTTCCATGGTTTTTTGATTTTCAAACTCTATTTTCTCCTTGTACACAGTAGGCAAACAGTTCAAAAACATTTGTACCTTTGCTTTCTCTTCACGAATATATGGGACATACCTTAATAGATTTGTAAACTTGGTGACAAACTCATCTATGGTGAGCTGTCCCAATCTGAGTTTGTGGAAATACTTTGCTTTATCATCATAATAACATTCGTTCAAATAGCGATTTTTAAACTTGACTTGGAAATCTTCCCAAGTCATTGTCTTTTCATATGTGGCATGAATAATTTTTGTATTCTCCCACCATAAGGTAGCCTTACCTTACAACTGATAGATAGATAATCTGGCTTTCAGATTACTTTCATATTCGTAGACTTGAAAATAATTAATCATATTCAACAACCATGCCTCAGTATCTTCCTCCTTCTCTCCATCATAGGAGGGAGGTTTAATTTTGCGGAATTCCCCCTGTAATTCCTTCTTCTGTTTAGACTGATGTCTAGTAGTGTCATCTTCCTCAGAATCATCCGATAACTTGCCTTTCCTCCTCTTTCTGGAATCTTCACCTTCTTGGCTATTCCGCGAGGTCAATTCTCTTATCAGTTTTTCCTGCTCCTCACTAGCTAATGACAGCCTATCATTCTGGCTTCTTAGCTCTACCATATCCAGTTGCAACCTGTGCAACATAGCCATCAAAGGAGCATTGCGATCTGGCGTGTTATCTCCATCACCCAGATCAACATAAATTTCATCTCCTTCAACCATTGAATTTTCAGTTTCAGTACCTTTGTAGACTAAAAAAAAACAACATCAGTAATTTTTTTTTCTTTTCAGCAAATAATTTAATTTATACAGTGAGCACAACAACAACCCAGTTTTTCTAACCTGGCTCTGATACCATTTGTAACATACCTCAAACCCGAGTTTTTTTTTTCGTTGTTTTGTGATGATCATACTTCATACAATTTTCTAACTCATAATTACTCTTGTCTACTGACTAATTTTCCCCTCTCATGTAATTTGAGTAAAAGTTTTCCCATAGTAATTAAATCTATCTATAATAAAATCTCTGTATTAACTTTTCCTATTTTTCCCCAAGACTATAATGTTTATACATTAAGTCTCGATACTCTAAAGTCTACCCCCTTCTTACTTCCTACTTAAGAATTATGGAAAGACCTTATTACTGATGTATGGATATGTCAAAGTGTTCATTTATTTACTCATTTTCTTATGGAATAAACACGTACTCCTATTGTTGAATTTATATAGGCCTTACCCATAGAAATTAACACCATGGATATTATATTTATCCACTCTTTTTATTGTTATTTTCGATGGATAGTATAAGCATTGGGGTTTATGGTATGATTTTTTTTTCAAATTATTAATATGATTTCGATATTGCCATCTGATGGTTTCAACTCAAGATTACCTATGTATCCATAGGGCTTACGTTATTAACCTGTTTAATAGTTCAATGTTTGTATGTATTCATGTTAATTCATGTGCTGTAGACTTGATAAGTTTGGTATCTTTGCTGGTGACTTGACATGTTTGTATCGTCGACTTGAATATTGCCATTAATGTCCTTACCGTCGGGTGTTATTAACATGTAGTTTGCATGCAATGTTTCTGCTTCTCCCATTCTCTAGTTTTCCCGCGTATTGATCAGGTAGATCTTTGGGATTTCATTCGTATAATCGTATTAAATTTAAACGTATTAATTCTCTACCCACCGTCCTACGCATTTACTTGTATTGATTTTACCCTATTAAATTATACGACTTCATCAGAATACGCCAGTTGTAGGGCTATATGATAGTAGGGTTTGAGAACGTCATTGGATATTTAATGTAAGAGGTCAGAACAATGATAGTTCATTTGCCTCCATTATCAATTCTCTGCTCTCGCTTGCCATTCAGTGAACTTGCCTCTGAAATGTGACGACGAGCTCTTGGCAAGGGTTTATCAACGACTTTCTTCGGACAAAAATATTCCATTCAGTAAGAATATTATTGTTACTCAAATTTTGACTTTCATCCTAGCTTTATACATATAATCTGAAGGGCATTCTTTTTTGTTTGATAATGCGTTGAAGAAGAGCCTCTGTTCTAGATATATGATTAATAAACTTTTCCCCTTTAGTAACTTTGTTGTTTCTTTTCATACAGTCGTTATGGTAAATGTTCTTGAGCGTATTAGAGAAATTTCTATCCACGTTCAAGCGTATCTAAGGTTCAGTGAACCCCAGTGTCAAGAATCTCGATCGTTGTTTTGGTAATCTCTATTCATTTGATAAAATTTTTGTTTTAATTGAACGCACAGTTGGTATTATGGAATCAATCTTCCACGTCTATCATTTTTCCCTTTTTATTGGGTATTTTAAATTTCGTCCTCATGACTAATATTATAGGGATTTGATTTGTAAATCTCTTTTTTCTCGCTACCTTAAAGGAATGTGACTCAGATTCCGCCATGAAGATATAAATCTAAGATTCAATATATCTCCATTTGCACAGTTGAACCATGTTTCACTTTAGCTTATGGTATAACAAGGTTTCGTTCATTTCTGTGTGTTTTATTTGTCCTAACTCAATGTTGAAGGAATGGTTTCAGGTAAATGTTAAGTCCTTTCCTCTCTCCATCGACGTAAACATTACACTGTGGAAATTTTGAGCTTTTTCACTTCATGGAACTAACTCAATCTCTCTTAATACTGGTCGATTTTTATTTGTATTACTCCTCATCGAGAATGATTACTCATTTTACAGTGGAGTTATCATTATACTCTTTAAATTTGTAATTTAAACATTTATATTACTCTTGGCATATTACTTACTCAGAAGCCAATATTATATGGCTTTGTCGTAGTTTCCCAATACCATAATATGCATATGAATTGAAAAGTTAAATTTTATAACGTTAAACCATTTTTCTTGGCTTACATTTTGACACTAAAATTTATAATGGATATGGTTTCTAACACCATTCTTCATGAATTTCTAGAATGTCATCCTCTTTTAATATAGTGAGTTGGTATGTATTTTTAGTTGTGGGAGTAGTACTATTCATACAGATGTAAGTATCAGTACTGTGTATTTTCCTTAGTTCATCGATTGTTCATCTTAAATGACAGTAAATATAAATTTTGCAATAGGTCTTAGTAAGTGCAGTGCATATGTGTATCTCTCAATATTGATACTCGTCTATTCAGAATTTTACTTAGCTATGGAAATTGTTAACCACAGTAAATTCCTACAGTTCTCTATATTGCTCTTAACAGAGTTTTATTTAGAGTTCTGTTCAGTTTTATTTACTACAGTACACAAGAATATCTTATGGTTAATATCGGTATTTGAATTAACAGTTATAATTTATAATATAACTCTTCATTTTCTTCAGCTACCTCACTGTTGGTTTCATAATTTCATTTTGATAATGATGATAATTAACACTAATCTCTATTTAAGAGGATATTTAAAACTCATTTTGATTTAAAGTTGTAGAGATCTGCTTGTATGGATATAATTTAATTTAAACTATTAACATTTTCCGAATCATTACAAAAGTAGGAGTTATCAATTTGGATTAGACTAAATGTTTATACATATTCCACATGAAGATCATTTTCAATGAGTTAATATCTTATCGAGTACTTAGGAAGATAATCAACATGCAAAACTAGCTAAATTCCTATTATGTTCTTGCAGTCCTAATTAGTAAAAATTCTGGATTTCAGTCCTCAAGTCTTTACACTTGCTCTTGAAGATAGAATAATAATTTATTTTCCAGAAATCCATGAATTCTTGCTTTTAAATAATAGGACAGAATTTTCAGTTTTATCCACTGTTACTTAAACTTGAACTTCTTTTCCTGTAATTAAATTTATATACTAGAACCAGATTAAGATTACAAAATTCAATCTTCTGTGAGAATAGCACATATCTTCAGATTTAAACTACTATTAGTTTAGAATTTCTGATTGATATTTTCTCACAGATTTTTATTCCTGCAACTATACATATTTTAGAGGATTTTAAATGTGAGTAATCTAATATTCATAACCTGAACTTAACACTGTTTAATTCAGACAAATAATCACCATAAAACTAGAGTTACCATATTATAAATTGAATGTGCATACCATTGCTTCTAATGACCAGTCCTCCCAACCTTAGAGTTCCTTTATCTCCCGAACTCACCCCCGAGCTGAGATACCCTCCCAGAACAAACCAAACCCCAATCTATTCTGGAGTAGCTTATTTAGGCTTATGCTCTCCCCAAAGCCTGTCTCTAATTCTGCGTCCAGAATTATAGGATGCTTTAATTCCTGTTTGCCTAGGCTTCCCTTGTTTAGGGACTTTAAAGCCACTTTATGCTTTTCCAGCATTTTACCTCTTCCCAACTACTCTCCAAATCATTGGGGAAATTTATATTTTTCCTCGAAAATCTAAATTAGAAATAAATTCTTTCAAAGCTTTTTGAAAGATTTTTGGGGAAAGTCTTAGCCTCTTTCCATACCTCATGGATTAGGCAAGTGATCTCAAAAATCTAATTTGGTCAATATCCACAGAAATAATTTATTTATTTTTCATAATTAAATGATTAATTACATCCACACAATAATTAACCATTGGGGTCCACTCCCCTTTGGACTGAAGTTCAAATGTCTAATTTGAAAACATAAAACTAGGGGTGTTACAATGGAAGATGTTTACACGGGTTCAATATACGATATTAAGGAGGGTTTCACGATCACAGTCTTAACACATGAAGATCAACATGGCTATCCATTCTAGGTTGCCAAGGTTATAAATGTGATTACAAAAAATGAAGATGTGACATGTGTTGAAGTAGATTGGTATACCACAAACACACACCCATTCAATGGTGTGTACAAGCCAAAGATGGTAGTTGATAAAAAAATTCGAAGAATGAGAAAAATAAAGGGTAAACATATAAATCATCGTTGCAAAGACCTCTTAAAATTGGAGGAAGTGGACATACTAGTTCATGAATTCAGTTTAACAAAGAGAGGAAATATTCAGTCCAGGATGATAGAGATTTCTTAAGAAGTTTCTACCACAAGAAACAATGTTGAGATGACAGATTTCTGAACCCAGTCGTAGATGTAGAATAATATTGAAACCTCAAGTGGTGGGTATGAATTTTGAATCAGATGGGGCACTATTTGATGAAAGAGAAGAATATGGAACATTTTCATCTGCATCTAGTCATTCATCTGAAGATGTGAATTCTGATGGTTTGCAAGAAAATATTAGTGATTTTGAATAATTGTGTAAGACAATTGATATAAATGATGTTTAGATTGAGCAATGAAAATTATTTTTTAACTTCCCTCTAATCTTACATGAGGTTATAAGTCATTTTTATGTTTTTTGGATCATTTAATTATGATGAATTCATTTGTCTAAAAAATTGAAAATTCCACAATTACTTGGATAAATAATTTATGTTTCATTTGGTTATTTTAGTCATATAATTTGTTCATAATATCATGGTCGAAATATGTTAAAATTTAGTATTTTTTAATTCTATGGGTGGAAATTTGTGAAATATATTTTATATTTAAGATTATGGTTGAAAAAAATTAGAATTTTAGGGATTGTTAGTGTCATGATATTATATGTTAAATGACTTGTATAATTTTTTTTAGAATTTTAATGTGTTTAAAATTTCATTATTTTAGATTTAATGTCATTACTAAAAATATTTTGAAATTGTACCTGGAAAATAGAAATGGTATTTTAGCACCAATAATTGTGTGTTTTTTCTATTTATTTGGAACATAAAATTGGTTTTGTTTCCATTTTTAGAAAATGTTGCAAATTAACATAGAAAGAAATAAAACCTCGTTCTCGAATACCCACTTTTCTTTCTTGGGTAGTTTTTCATGTTTTTTGGGGTTTTTTTGGCTAGAGTTCCTATTTTTAGTTTTTACTTATTGTTTCAAAGTTTACATTGTTATTGGAAGAATAGAGCCACTGTGTCATTATTGAGCCAATGAAGTTCTCCAAAGTTCCTCTAGCTTAAACCTCCATAAGTGATTGAAGGGGTGGAGATTAAAGTACTTCCATGTTCAGAATAAGGGGTTTTGCTACAACATCTATCCTCCAAGGCTTCTTCAATGCAAGCTAAGCATAAAATCATGTCTTTTAAACTAGGAAATTTTACTCCAAATCATCCAAGGCTATCACCCCGGAGAAGCTCCAAAGTGTACATGTAAGGGTTGTACCTTCCTTCAAAAAGGGTTGTAAGTAATGTCAAAGTAGACCAATGGGATTTGATAAGCCAACTCCAACCCCATCACTACCATAAAAATAATTTTGAAGTATTGCATCCTACACCAATTCCTAAGATAGATGGACAAGGGGTTCTAGAATGAGTTTCCCAGCGTTCATTGTCACATTTAAGACTTTTCAAAGGGATCAGTCCCTTTAAACCATACTAATGTTTACACTTTCAAAAGTCATCCATGCTCCTATCAGTTTATATTGTATTGAAAAGTTAGTCCTATTTTACGTGTTTATTTACTTCAAGAACAGTTGTAAATCAACTTCAAAAAAATTTCAACAAATTTGTGGGTTAGGTTGGCCTTGCTCCAAACAAATGTATATATAATCACATAATTTCTTTTAGATCTTGATTTGCTAAAAAAAATGGTAAAATTATCTTGCAATAACATACAAATAAGGGGGCATTAATGTTTTTTTTTTCATGTATTCGAATATTTTCAAATCCAAGTGAAAAGGTCCTATTACAGCAAAATTTTGCAGCCTAGTGTGAACCCTTGCTATAAATTTTAGGTCTAGAGAAATAATGATATCAATCACAACTATTACCTTAGTGGAAATTATCCTGTTGTTTTTGGTTGGATGTAATCCCCAAAATGAAGGCTTCCCCAATGACTCATAGATTAAGTTACTAAAGAAATTCCAGACTAAATACCCTCCTAGGAAACGTTTTATTAAAAACCCAAGAATGATTTTCAATAAGGTAGGGCAATAGGTGAAAATAAGGTAGCAAGTTCAAGAAATATATGGCTAACTTTAAAGGGATAATATAGGTCCTGGGGATGCTCAAATAGATTTGAAATATACATTACCATTCAATTTAAATAATTATATTATAAATTAGGTTTTTAGATGAAGACAATTTTACTGCATGCAAGTTTATAACAACAATATCAAAACTACCCATAAAATGTGATATCTAATATATTTTTAAATGTTATTTAAGCCTGACCCATACATTAGTATTTGAAATGCTTGCCTGAAATGATAGATATGGTCCAAAAATAACCTGATCTTAAGAGTAATGCTAACTTATAATATTGACACCTCCATAATCAAGTGTTACTCTTGGTATACAAACTTATAGTTCCTAGCATACTTTTTTTTTACAATAACTTTCGTGACCTTATTTATGTTGTTATGTTGTTAGGAGATATATTGAGGAAAATCAAAACCTAAACAGTACCTATTGTAACCCTCACACAAGAGTTGTAGGTCAATCTCTTACCACTATCATCTACAATGTAACCTATCATGGAGATTTTTATTATTGAGATATTCATAAACAAGAAGGCATTTCCCAAGGTCTACACGGTTACCTTATTTATCATACTACATATATGCTACATGACTCACTAAGAATGCTCCACATCTTGAACCTTTGAGTTAAACAACATGAAAGTTGACCAATTCTAAATCACTCCATTGTTCTAATATTCTATTAGTGTCCCTTTTCATCCTCCTTGACCAATCAAGATTACAACTTCTTGTTGGCATATTGCATTGTCATGCTTTTACTTGATGAAATTGAGATATTTTACTATATTATTTGTGGATGGATAATATATGGATATATAGTTAGCCTCATAAATATCAAGACCTTGTCTAAGGATTTGTATATATGTATGAAACGTTATAACTGGTTCATCAATCATATCTCCATCAATTTGGAAATTTTTCTCTCTTAATGATTCTTACGAGAAGATCTAAGATGGTCCACTGATCTATAAATTGTAATTGGAAACAGGAAAATTGTTTATTTCATTGGTTGGCTAGAATATACAGGAAAAAAAAAGGGAATCATCTAGTTCTAGGTCACCTGAATGGTCACATTTTTTTTTTCCCAGTGACTTGATGTGACAGATAATATTTTTAATTTCAAGGGACTGCTCAACAACATATGTTTTAGTGCATTCATGTATTTTTTCGTATTATTTTAAACCTCTGTATTTTGAATTCTGAGTAACTGAACACTTACTTTTGAGTCTATGGATATGCCAAATATTGTTTTGTTCTATAAGATGATGGGGTATGTAAGGCTACGTGTTTCTCTTGTTTTGAGAGGTGGAACACATGTTACAAGCATTGAGAGGATAAAAAATTATTGGGGTCACTGGAGTTATCTGATTTTATAGATAACATAATTCTGTAGGCTAACTAGAAATTATGAATGTACATTGAACAAGAAATGAAAGGAGGTGCCAAGTAAGTGAAAATATTAGCACCATGTGCACCTCTCTTCGTAAAAATGGACATTAATTAGAAGATAACAAACTAATATGCTAGAAATCCTAATCTGAATGCTAAGGAAAATTTCACAACACACTAATGGACTAATATTTTCAGTTAAATAGCGAGGATTAACAAAAAATTAGTTCTGATAGGGAAAGTTTAATGGGTAGGCTTCGATGATATATTCCCCTATACAAAACTAAACTAACCAATGGGTGAAGAATAAACAAATTCCTTGAGACCAACTCCAATGTGAAGACACTGCCTGTGCTTTAAATCAATAGTTGAAGTGAAATTTTTAAGGAAGAAAAAATCAATCACCATAAGCATAGTTTTTTCAGAGTATAAGTGCTTGGAGACCCAGAGGGAAGTAAATTTTAATGGAGATATTTTTTATGATATATAATTTCATATTTGTATTAAATGTAATGTGTATACTCTAAAGCATTATAAGTAGTGTCAAGAGACTATTTTTTCATGTAACTCTTTTGAATCAAGTTTTCTAATATTAATGAGAACTATGAACGTTATGAGTAGTGGAAAGAAACTCATTTTTCATGTAATGTTTGCAAATAAAATTTTCTAATATCAATGAGAAACATTTGTTTGGCTCTATTTACAAATTCATAAATGGCATTCTGAAAAATTTATCTTTTCTTTGCATGTTCACATAAATTTGTTTATATAAAATTATTTGGGTCGTAGCCAATATTGTATCCGAGTTTTTCTAAAAGATTTCAATATATGTACCAGATATCATATTTGTATCCACAACTATATATGTATACTTGAGACTAAGAAATTTACTTATGGTCTCCTACCACTTATCCATTTGTAGGTGAGATGTTTCTCACAGCCTTAGTGGGGCTTCTATTGAATGATTACATTGTTGTATGTAGTATATACTGGTTCAACCCAAAATCTCTTTGAGAGTTTTCTGCCTTAACAATTCTCTTGGCCATCTCCATGATGGTCTTTATTTCCTCTCTACAGTGTAATTCTGTTGTGAAAATACCTTGAATATTGTAATATCTATAGAAGTAATCAGAATTTACTTTTTTTAACTCTATTCTCGGAGAACTTTTCTCTCCTTTCCAATTTTATTTTAGAGTTTCAACCATTGTTTTGAATTTATTTACTGTTATGAGAGCTAATAACTTGATCTTGAGAAATAACAACAATTTTTTCTTGGAAGGGCATCAATGGATGCCATAAAATACTTTGCACTTACCAATGAGTAAGATCTCATGGGATCATGAAGGTCACTATCCGTAGTTTCCCAATGCATGTTTTTTTGTCAAATTTTCTCTATGTTTCTTTTGTAAAATGTGAGATTCAAAATAACTCATGTTAAATTGGAGGTAAACGAAATTTTTTTAATTGGTTTAGATTTGGGACTTAAGATATCCATACCTTTTATGCCCTAGCCAATTTTTAGAGAAGTTTTTAGTCATCAATGCTTGTTGTCCTATTGTTATATATGTATATCTATCAAGATCAACTTCAAAAAAAATTGCAGCCACTTTTTGTTTGTCCCTCTTGTATTTTATAAAACCATTTCCACATTGGATTCAATCTTGCAGTGATGTTTTAGTATTTGATTTTTTTCCTATAGTTTCTCCTTTAGGCCTAGTAAATATAATACATCTTACACATCTTTAAGTACTATTACGCATGTTCATTGGGTTTGTTCTTTGGCCTTTCACAATGTGTACCTTATCATATCTTAAATCAATTGTCTTTTGGTGACTTTCAATATTATTCAATTAATAAAACCAGTCATTTTTCTCTATCATGTAATATTTATAACATCTCCTTAAGATAAAATGGAAACATGTATGAAAAATGGCCACTAAGGAGAGGGCTTAGAAACTGGCACAGATTTTATATGCTAGTTGTTGTGAAAGTAGTGCCGAAGCAACATCATCTCAAAAATTCCTTATGCTCAAGATAAGATCCAGGAAACTAGTCAGAGTAGATCTAGAGCATGCAACCTCTATAAGATAAGATAGCCATAAAGTTAATGAAAATAAAGAACGAGCATTGGGTTGTTGTATTACTAAAGAATTTAAATTCCAAAGATACCTTTCGATGATGTTTACTTTAGTTCAATTTTGTTTTGCTTGTGATTTGATTTCAAAATAATTTTCCAGGTTCCTTGTGGCATCATGCTTCTCATGAGATTGCTATTCAAAGTTATGCATTCAATATTATAACTCTCCAGTGTGATTTTTCTTGAAACTATTTAATGTTTTCTCTACGTTGTCTGTGCATTATATATTATAGGTTATATTATTTATCCCAATATATAATTTAGCTTTTGGAGTTATTACAAAAAGAAATGTTGAAACAGATCTTGACTTAAGCCTCAAATGCCACAAATGAGTTTGAAATATTAGCTATATTTATTTTTTATTTTTTGGATTTATTTACTTTTCTCTCTCTTGATAATTGTTCTATTTTAATCCTAAACGAGAAAAATACACGAATTATGAGGAAAATAAATCAAGAATGTTTACAGAGAATACAAGAAAAAATATATTGAAAGAGAGAGCAATATGTTTTATTCATATTCGATTGGTGTGGATGTCAATGCAGATATGGATGACAATTTCCTATACCAAAATCCTATACAATTATCTTATTATTAAAGCACTAATCTAATCGAATACAAATATATTTATAACATGTGACATAAGTCACTTAATTAATAAATTAGAATATATTATAAATTTGTTATATGACATCATCATAAGCTAACTGTAACACCCTCGATTAACAGTGATATGGAGAATGTCATTTTCTGCAACATAAAAACTTCTTCTCACCAAACATGTCAAATCAACTGTTGGATTTGTGAAATTGTGGAGTTCATCATTTCTTCATTTTGAGGTGCTTTTCAGTTAGCCACTTTATAATTTGGGTGAAATTTGAAGCAACATAGTAGGGAGTGTGAAAATTTTGAGCAACTGTAGTTTTGAAATTCGGGGATGGATTTCTAGGGGAAGTTTGGGCATGAATTCACACAATGCATGGTTTCAGACACCAAACCTGGGGGGAACAATTCCTACAACACAGATTGAGATAGAAGGTGAAGCTTTTATTGATTGTAAACAAAATCCCCCACCTGTGCTGATCCAAGTTCGTTGCCCTTGATTGAATGAATTAACCCACAACTCCTCAATGGTATTTTTTTTATTGAGAATTTCGTAACTTGTGAAAATACCTCATATGCAAGTGTCTGCAATTTCATAGCTTCAAAACTATAATATGATCAACATGCATTAGGTTTCATATTACTTATATCAATGCGTATATTTTTTGGAATCACATCCCACAACTTTGAAGCCCTGCCTCTATATTGAGATATTAGGTGAAGATTTGTCTGATTTAAACAAGATATTGTGCCTTGGTTGATGATTTTTTTTTTCCTTCACTAAATTTATGAACTGATTAGTGTTCCACAGTATTTTTTCTACTGAGATGTTGGGAACTTGTGAAAAAACCTGAGGTGCAAGTGTCTACAATTTAAGAGTTTCAAAACTAGAATATGATCAGTATGCAATAAGCTTGATAGTACTCATATGAATGAGTACATTCAATTTTTAAATTCGTTACTCCTTATGATAAATGTAGTAAATTAGTTCTTTAGAGCTCCATTTTTTAGAAAAAATGTAGAAACTATTTCTTTGAATGCATCGATCACTTCCTTGTATTTTCTTGGAACTCTCCTTTCATTCCCAAATTTAGCCAAGTAAGCCTTGTTGTATACGTTGGATTCAATTAATAGGATAAAGAATGAAAATGGGTATTTTATATGTCCCATCTATTGAATCTTGATAGTCAATTTGTTGAATTATTTCCAACATATAATCAATATTCTCATAAATGTCTCCGCACATAGGAATATCCATATCAAAAATTTTGTAACAGATCGACTATTGCTTCAATATGGAAAGAAAAAACTCAATCTAACCCCAACAAGCCTTATTGAGAATGCTAGTTCTAATGTGCATTTAGTTTTTAGTGTTGGGCGATCTCCATGTTTTCCACTTGGTACAAACTGCCAGAAAATACAAAGCAACCCCATTGCCGCATAATCGAATCAAGACATGGTGTGATGCAAATCTATTTTATCCAATATTAAGAATTTGTAGCTTGGGAAATTGTATACACATTGTTTATTCATGTCAGTCCTTTGTAATAAAGAAATATATTTATTTTTCTTCATTAATTTTTTTTTTTCATTTGTGAAACTTAAACAATAGTAACTTTGAAAGCAAGATTCAAACTATCAACCACACATGGTGTCACAAACATATGGTCATACCTACCCAACAATTGCATCAATTTTTTTGCATGACCTTGCATTATCAATGATAACATGCATGATGTTTGAAGCCTAGTCACCATAAAACTTTGTTTGGGCTTGGTGTTTGTATTTTTTTGCACATTTTCTAAATCATACATATACAATATGGTACACATATTATTGATTTTATTTTATCTATATCTGCATTGTAAGGTACCACCAAAAATATGCCCTACACAAATTAGGGAAAATATCCTGTAAAATCATCGTTAAAAAAATTTAAAAACACCTAAAAAACTATTTATTTAATAGGTCTTTATGGCATAAAATATGTATAAGTTTATAGAAAATATTTAATTTTGTCTAATTATTTTTTTAAATTTTCTAGCATTTTGGAAAATTCACAAGTTTTTTATTTTGTGACATGGAGACACCTACATATGATTGTATGGGATTTGTTTGGGTACACATTTTTATTATATAACATTAATATCCATATTCATATATTGAAGCTATGATTTGAAATCTCAATTATTTTTGTAAGTCTCAGCCATGAATTCAATGTTTTTCTCCTTATTTGAAGAATTTATTTCCCTCAAGAAGTATGGGCTGAAAGGAGACATACTATCAAATTTATTGATGGAGGATTTGTTGTATTAGTCCATAATAACTTCTCCTTTTGTAGAACAGTGTTGTATACTTTTTCATTTTTTCTCTCTTGTAACGCATGGGTTCTTCATTTACCACTCTAGACATGACTTGCCAATATAGAGACAAAATATTCTATAAAGGAAATACCACATGCATGTATGGGAGGGTAAATCCACCATATGTTTCTTCCGTCCTACCAAAATCAAACATTCTTTCCAAGATTTTGGTGTTCAATCTCTTCCATAGTTACTCAACTGTTGAGGAGCTTGAAGCCCCTTATTTTAACCTACAAGAACATACTTTCTGCCCCTCCTTTTTTCCCTAGCTAACTATGTGTTGTCATTCCTTCTGAAATCGTGGCTCAATATTTGGGGTGATAGATTACAAAAATGAACCCCATTGTTAGGAATTATCCACAAAAAGTCTTTACCCCTTAATGTCAGTCCAAAATTTTCCTTACAATTATGCAATTCCATAAGTAGTTTCCACCTTATTTTTCTATGTTTTCTCTATATTTGTGTGACAGACTTCCACAGAGGGGAATGAATGTGGAATTTCTATTATTTCTTTCACTATCTCTTCTCCCTTCACCACTTCTTCCACCATTATTTCGATGATCATACCCTCCACATTATGATGAATGATATTCCATCAAATGAATATAGGATAGTAAGAAACAAAAGAAAAAAAGAGAGTTTTGAGTGTTGTTTTTCTTGAAAAATCTTTGTTCTATGTTCCTCCCTTCAAATCTGCTGGACAAAGTTATTTTTCAGTGTTGTTCTACCAAACTTGTCCACTTTCAGTATTTATTATTTCTATTGTCCAAATATTCTCTCCAAATAATGAAACTGAATAATGAGATGGATTTTGGTTTCAAGTAATTTTGTAGAAAGCCAAGGAAAAAGACTTTGATAAATAGGGGGCTGAATCCGCCTCACATTCCAGCTGGTGTGGAAATGCCATGTGGATCATCTCTACCCATTCCCTCCAAAATCAACAAGATATTTTACAACTTTATTTTTCATTGTATGCATGAAATGTTTCTCATGACAATATGAGCAAGAAACGAGTATTTCCAGTTAAATATTTCATTCTCAATGACCATAACTTATGTGAATATGTTGGGGGTTCCTTGATTTGAAGGGTTTGGAGGATCCCATTTTAAGTTCCTCATGTGGATCTAACTATCCGATAAAGTAAGATGTGTCCATCTTCTTTTTTCATTTCCTTTTTAATTCTTTTGATAATATCTTGTGGTAGAATATCTTCCTCCATTTGCTAGTCTGATTATATTCAATGCTTTAATGTTGAACTTGTTTTCTGCCATGAATAAATAATTCTTGTTGATTTTAAAATTTCTCCTTGACTTATTTTTTCCAACCAAATAAATTTATTGTATTAACACCATTTTCTGAACTCAGAATGTTTCTAAATTCATCATTTCACGTGAATGATTTTGTTTGACATCAATAAGAACTATCAAGATGTTTGTTTTCATGTTTCTATCCTATCAATAGATGGTATATGGTATGTAAGTTTTCATTTCTCATTTTTCTCCATTAAGGGAGTTTGGGCTTTTGGTATTTATGCTCACATTTGTGTTGATGTTTTGGAGTGATGTTCTAGAAATGTGCATAATTGTCAGTTAGAGACAAATATCGCAACTCATTAGATTGGTGGAACCATGGATAGTCAGTAATTGACAAATCCCAAAATTGACCAATGTCATTTTAATGTACTATGGATTCTATTGTACTTTAAGTGTAATACCCCTAGTTTCTATGCTTTTTAATTGAAAATTGAATAAGTCCAAAGGGGAAGTGGACCCCAATGGAGAACTAGTGTGTGGATTTATTTTAATTTTAATTAATAAAAATACATGGAAAATTTATGTGTGCAATGACTAGATTGAGAATGGAGATCTGAAACCTGAATCCATGAGGATGTGGATAATGTGATGAGACTTTCCCATCCCTTCCAGAAATCCTTGGAAGGAATATTACCAAAAATTAGATTTGGAGATAAAACATCTAATTTCCCCAATGAAAAGGAAGGTAATTAGGAAGAGGAAGAAAAAGTTGTAAAAGCGAAAAAGATAGCTTTAAAGTACCTCAATGAGGAAAATCCTAGGCAAAGAAGGAAGAAAGCATCCTGAAATTTCTAGATGCAGAAATTAGAAACAGGCTTGGGAGAGCACAACTTAAATAAGCTGCTCCAATATAGACAAATGGTTGTCTATCACTAGAAGAAAATTTCTCATCTTGGGGGTGAGTTACAGAGATATAAATATAAGGTTGGGAGGACTATTCATAGAAACTGGTATGCACAGTGAACTAGTTTATTTCATATTTATTTAACCTTAACCTATGTGTAACTAAATTTTCCAATTGAGGAATGAGTAAAGACCATGGAAAAGTGACTATGCTCAGGCAAATATATTTTGTTTGAATCAAGTAAATTAAATTCTGACATGCTGAGTTACAAAGTACCCATACATTTAACAGATTTTTATAAAGTAGAAATTATGCAATATGTATAGTTGTATGGGAGTAGTCTGATGAGACCCATCTAACAAAATGTCTAAACCTGTAATAGGTTTAAATCTGGACGTCAGTATCTCATAGAGAAGTTATTAATTTTTTCTAGTAAAAGAAAATGCTATTAGTAATTGTTTTAAATTGTCTATACCTATTCATGAGAAATCTAAACTCAGATGTAGAACAAAAATTTACTAACTGGAAATTAACACTGATATATTTTGGTTATTATACAAGTTTCATAATTAGTTCATAGAAAATACAGTATCAAATAAGTGAAGTTTGTTTATAATTCATTCTAGTACAAGAGAAAAGATTAGTGATGTTTAATATAGAAGAAAAGTGAAGGTAGTAAGGTATTGAACATTCAGAATTAATCCATGTATAATGGACATAATATGCAAGTAGTATAAACCGATAATTTCCATTTTAATTAGGATTCAATACTTTGATTTATAAATTGTTTTTCCTTGGTCGTTATAGAAATAAAATGAATAAAATTATGTACAGAACTGATATAACATTTATATAGCAGTACTGAGTCGTATCAGAAATTATGTAAGGATATAGAATATTTCCATATTGCAGAATTTAAATAAATTATTATAAAAAGAATGAAAAGTTGCATACAAACACACACAGATATATATATATATATATATATATATATATATATATATATATATATATGTATATGTATATGTATATGTATATGTATATGTATATGTATATGTATATGTATATGTATATATATATATGTATATATGTATATATGTATATATATGTATATATATATATGTATATGTATGTATGTATGTATGTATATATGTATATGTATATGTATATATATATATATATATATATATATATATATATATATGTATATATATATATATATATATATATATATATATATATATATACATATATATATATATATACACATACATAAATACATACATATATATATATATATATATATATATATATATATATATATATATATATATATATATATATATATATATATATATATTCATTCTCCATATATACTAAATCAATACAAAGGAACCATTTTCATTATAATCTTATCAGTATATTTTCACAGCAGAAATGTAAAAGAAAAAAATTAGGAACTGATAAATGAATCTAATACTGCTTTAAAGCTGATAGTCCAGTAGAACCTATATAGTATGAATTGAAAACTGGTATAGTAATTCAGGAAATTATGTAAGTTCACTAGAACTCTATAGTACATAAATAGCAGAAGTGAGAAATTCTTATAAAATCCTGTGGAAAACGGTGTAAATATATGATTAAGATAGTGAAGTGAAATATCGAGAGGTCGTAAATGTACAAAGGAAACCATGCCAATCATGGAAATGAAATCAAAATCACAGTCCATGTATACATGAAAGAATAGTAACCTAATGGTTAAACGAGTTTCAATTTTTAAGTCAAATTCAACATAGCCAAATAGGCGAATATAATTAAATGAGTCCTAATATAGATTAACATAAACGAGTAGTAATATGACTAAGTTTGAGCGAAACACTGCACTCTGCACAAAACGTTGAAGACTGACCTGTGTAGAAGTAGCAAATTATGTTTTTAAATTGGAAGAGTTCCAAAGAAAAAAATTCTGAATTCGAAGTGAATAAAAGGGAGAGATTTCATACCTGTACATTTCAACACAGTAAATATTAACTAAATTTCTCATTCATATTCGGATATGGTGAAACAAAAACATGATAATACATAAGTAACATAGTAAAACGAAAGAAGAATTTGAAGGGACGAGATAGTGAAATTACCTGTCGAAAAAGAAGGTGGGAAAATGGGAGAGGAGGTCGATGGTATTCGATTTTCCAAGACCGTGCTTCGTTTACAGGCCTGCGTTATCCGTGAACCTTAATGTATTGACAATATATATATATATATATATATATATATATATATATATATATATATATATATATATATAAATTAAATTTGCCAGAATATTATTATTGCCAATATAAAATCGAGCCCAGAACAATGTAATGGGACTATTCTAAAATTTCATAGATGAGAAATCAAATGGTTGCTAGGGTGGATGTCGAACATTACCTTGGGATACTTTGATATATATATATATAAACCAGTGCCTATGTTTTCAACCACAAATAACTCTACAACAGAATTTCCACAGAGGGCACAATTAGAGAATACGAATTCTTCTCTGATGCAAGCGAGAAATACCAAGAAAAATGAGATTTTCTTATCGGTAGAATTGAAAAAAAGATCAAGACGTTGTGAGATTTCAAATAAAGGAAAAATATTTAACTAGTGGTTAGTGGCTGAGTAATGAAATTGTAATTTGGTGAGACGCATAAGCTAAACAATGTATCAGGCAAACATAAAGCCAGTATAATTTACAGTGAATATAAATTAATAAATCTTACCAAGGAGAAACCAGACTATGAGGTATGGAGATGCTCCATAGCCACTCTGTGTAAGCTTCTTGAAGAGGAGATGAAACCCAAATGAAAATAAAATGGAAAGAATAGAACTCATCGTGAAAATATGCATTTAAAAACCCACCGCCATGGAAATACCCTAACACATCTCGTCCATACAAGTGTCAATAGATGAACGCATACCATTCGGATCGATAAGTCAAGGGTGAATAACCCGAGACATTTTGAATTCATACAAGATGAATTTAATGAAGAAATATCATTATCATAAAAGCCATAAATGTTAGACAATAGCTTTGGATCTTCTTGGGATTGCACTGGGCTCGATGATTCAATTTTAAGAGTTGGCCTTGTTTAATAGCTATTAACCATGTCATAAAATCTCATACCTACATTGAATCCATTGTACTAGAACAATATGAATTACAATCAAGGATCATATGTTGATCCTTCTCGGAATGTGTATTCCAAGCCAACCCTAAAAGTGGCTTAATTATTAACCACGAATTCTTTTAAAACCTTAGTTAATAAAACAGAAACAATATCAGTTGAATTGATATTACATTAAGGAGGAGATAGAAATGATAGTAATTTTAGTATAAAGGTTAAAAAGGATTTCATGCATATATGTGAAATTCGAAATTATACCTCTGCATTTCACTTAGTAAATGTGTTAGATGTGGGTCCTAGGGCCTAGAAAAATGTGTAGTGATAAGTTGGGTTAAAGTAAGAGTATTAACTTCAAATACTTATAGTGAATATATATATATATATATGTATGGAAATGCATATATATATATATACATATATATGTCCATAAACCCCACAATTGTTACTTGATGTAAATAATAAGGGAGGGGGGGATCTATTTTATAAATTTTTAAGGGTGTTAAGTTATGGGGATATAAATTAAGGTTACAAGGATTTTGTAATTACTAACCATTAAAAGAGTAAACTAAGAATGTTAGTAGTTAATAAACCTTCTGTCAATGTTAATTTAAGGAGAGTTTAATCATTTTTTTTAGTAGTAATAAACATTCTAGTGATTCTAATAGGTAAAAGAATTTATTTATTTTTGTGAATGAGAGACATTACAAATGGTTTCAAAGTTAGCTAAAACACTGGGAAAACTATGTGCTCACAGATAAATATATGCTGCTGTAGAAAATTTATGAAGTTTAAAATTTTTCTAATGTTAATTTTCTAAATAGTGAATAGTATTGAAGTGTACAACTATGAACCATGACTGAAGGGGATGATTTTTATGTAGATATGGGTGCTGGAGAAAACACGCTAGATGCAAATGCTCCATTGATGGCTATGTTGCATATAATGCAACGAGAAATGGCACAGCTTAAAAGCCATAATGACATGCTATCTTTAGCTAGTAAGGAGCAAGACAAACTCATAAGTTAATTGAGTCCACGAAATAGCCAAGAGGGTGAAGGTTCCAGAAGGAAGAGAAAGGGGCGAGTAAATTTCTCAGAATATTTTGAGGAAGATGATGCCACTAAACAACAATCTAGACAAAAGACAGAATTGCAGGGTGAATTCTGGAAAATTAAACCTCCCTCCTATGATGGAGAAAAGGAAGAAGATGTAGAGGCATGGCTTTTTAATATGATAAATTACTTTCAAGTTTATGAATATGAAAGTAACTTAAGATCCAAGCTGGCTATTTATCAGCTGCAAGGAAAGGCTATGTTGTGGTGGGAGGAAACAAAGATAGTTCATGCCATTGATGAGAAAATGGTGACTTGGGAGGATTTCCAAGTTAAGTTTAAAAATCAATACTTGAATGAATGCTACTATGAAGACAAGGCAAAATATTTTCATGAACTTAGATTGGGACATCTCAAAATTGATGAGTTTGTAACCAAGTTCACAAATGTATTACGTTATGTATCTTATATCAAAGAAGAGACGACAAAGGTACAGAGGTTTCTAAACTGTTTGCCTATTGTTTATAAGGAAAATATAGAGTTTGATAACCCAAAGAAGATGGATGGGGTAGTACTGACGACCATATTATGTTACCAGCAATTCCAGGGTAATACAGAACCAAGAAAGAATTGTCGAAACAAAGGTGAGTTCAGTGGAAAGAAAGAAAAACTATTTTGAAAAACTTCCGTAGAAACCACGAGAGAAAGAAGTTTAGTAAAGTGAGTGAAAATCAAACTGCTCAATCTCAAACTAGGTCAAAACAGATGAATGGGAGTAATAATAAGGAAGGTACTATTAAAATGAGGGAACCTTTGAAGTGTTGGGGTTATGGAGAACCTCATTTATTGAGGTAATTCCCACATAGAAATATTCAGATAGTACATGTACTGCAAGAGGCAACTATATTTAATGACGTAATAAGGAACATTCCCACCATCAGCGCCGCCCTAGAAAACTGGCAAGTAGACCACCAGTCTACTATGGTTGAAATGAAAGGTATGATTGCTGACCAATATGTTATAGTTTTAATAGATCCAGGTGCATATTTGAGTTATATCAGTCCTCAAATAGTAGAAAAATGTAAATTAAAGATAGAGAAGTTTCAGCATTCTTGGTTATTCCAGTTAGCCACTGGTACTAAACAAAGATAACTCATAAGTTACCCCAAACAACCATGAATTTGAATGGATATAAAATAGAATTAAATTTAAATATTCTGCCATTAGGGTCTTATGATATACTGATAGGGATGGACTGGTTAGAAAAGAAAAAAACTATGATGAATTGTATAGACAAAAATTTACACCACATTGATAAAGAGGGAAAATCAATAATAATCAAAGGAAAGCCTAAACCCATATCTGTGAGGCAGATCTCAGCTCCTAAATTAAAAATAAATGCTAGAAAAGGGTATCAGGTGTATTCTGTACATGTTGAAGAGTTTGGACAGCAGACAAAGGAAAATTTTCTAGAGACATTACCAGTGATAAGATAATTTAAAGAAGTATTCCCTGATGAAATTCCTCATTTACCCTGCAAGAGATATATCTATTTTTCAATTGATTTAGTGCCTGGAGCAACTCCAATATCTAGAGCCCCATAGAGAATTAGCACCCCTGAATTAATGGAGTTAAAAATTCAACTACAAGAGTTGTTGGATAGAGGTTACATTAGACCGAGTGTATCCCCCTACGGAGCACCACTGCTGTTTGTAAAAAATAAAGATGGTACTTTCTGAATGTGTATTGATTACCGTTAATTAAAAAAGCTGACAATAAAAAACCGATATACATTACCTAGGATAGATGACCTCTTTGCTCAAGTTAGAGGGGCAACAGCGTCTTCCAAGATTGATTTAAGGACTGGTTACCATCATTTAAGGATTAAAGATGAAGGCATCAGTAAGACAACATGTAGAACCTGGTATGCACACTATGAATTTGTAGTCCTACCGTTTGGGTTGACAAATGAACCTGCCACTTTTATGTGTTTAATGAATAATGTCTTTAATAAATACTTAGATAAGTTTGTGCTAGTATTTATTGATGACATCTTAATCTATTCAAAAAGTGAAGTATAGCATCAAGAACACCTCAGGATTGTTTTGCAGACTCTCAAATAAAATCAGTTGTATGCTAAGTTTAGTAAATGGGAGTTTTTGAAGGATAAAATTCAATACTTAGAGCATATAATTTTAGAGCAAGGGTTGGCTCTAGACCCTGAAAAGGTAAAAGAAATCATAGAATGGACGATACCTACTAATGTATCATCAGTAAGATACTTTATGGGAATTGTGGGATACTACAGAAGGTTTGTAGAAAGATTTACAGCTTTAGCCTGTCCCATACCTTCATTACGAAGGAAAGGGCTTAAATTTGAATGCACTAAAAAATTCCAGAATAGTTTTGAACAATTAAAACTGAAACTTACTACAACACCTATTATGAAGATTGCAGATCCAAATCAAGAGTTTGTAGTATGCACAGATTCTTGTGGACATGGATTAGGGGGAGTACTGTTACAATAAAATTTTGTTATAGCTTATGAGTCTAGAAAACTTAAGAAACATGAATAGAATTATAGTGTGTATGACCTTGAGTTAGCTGTTGTAATACATGCTCTCAGGATGTGGACACACTATCTTTTAGGAAAGAAATTTGTACTAATGACAGATCACATCAGCCTAAAGTATTTCTTCACTCAACCAGACCTGAATGTTAGACAAGATAGGTGGTTGTCTTTCCTAAGTTAATTTGACATGGAAATAAGAAACATCAAAGGTAAAGAGAACAAGATTTTCGATGCCTTAAGAATAAATGCTTGGAAAAATATAAGTAACATTGGGAGTAGCGTCAACTTTGACTTGGAGGGACTGGTTCAAAGGGTAGTGGATCAAGACCAAAACTATGAAAAACACCAGACTCAAATGATGAAAAAACAAATTAAAGGGTATACACAAAATCAAAAGGGGTTGATTTGTTATAGAGATAGATTGTACATCCCTAATGTAGACTCTCTAAAGAAGGAAATTCTGGATGAATATCACAAAAAGCCTTATTCTAGACATCCTGGATACCAAAAATTACTCATGACTTTGAAAAAAAATTTATTTTTTCCTGGAATGAGAAAGTATGTAGCAATTTACTTGTCCAGATGCATTGAATGTCAAAAAGTAAAATTTTAACATCAACATCCAACTGGATTGCTAAATCCTTTACCGATTTCTGAATGGAAATGGGAAACTATTTCTATGGATTTTATCATTGGTCTACCAAGAACCAAATATCAACATGATTCGGTAATGGTGGTAGTGGATAATTTGACTAAGGTTTCTCATTTTATACGTGTTCAATATACTTTTGGGACAGCCCAAGTAGAAAATGTGTTTATGAAGGAGATTATATGACTACATGGGGTTCCTAAGATGATAATTTCAGATAGAGACAAAAAGTTCACTACAGCCTTTTGGAGGAGCTTATTTGGAGGCATCGGCACTAAATTGAACTTTAGTACTACCTATCACCCCCAGACGGATGGCCAAACTAAAAGGACAAACCAAATTCAGGAAGACATGTTAAGAATGCATGTAATGGATAGGCTAACCAATTGGGAAGACTATTTACATTTAGTAGAATTTTCCTATAACAACAGTTACAAAACTTCCATAAAGATGAGTCTGTTTGAATCACTTTATGGTATAAATTGCCACACTCCCTTAAGATGGAGGCAACCTGAGGATAAATTAGTACTTTGTACGAAATGGAAAAAGTTGTAAAATAGATTCAAAAGAACATCAAAACAGCTCAGGACAGATAGAAAAGTTATGCAGACAAAAGAAATATGAGAGTTCAGTGTGGGTGATCATGTATATCTGAGGATTAAGACTAAGAAGAGCACTTTGCAGACTGGAAGTTGTGCAAAATTAGCTCCACAATATTATAGACAATTTAAAGTTTTGGAAAGAGTGGGACCAGTGGCCTATAAATTGGCCTTACCCATTCATATTAAATTTCATGATTTATTTCATGTCTCTTTATTAAAAAAATATGTGCATGATGTTGCTCACGTTATTAATTGGAATGTGATCCAGGTGGAACCCAAAGGGGAATTCCTGCCAGATCCATTTCAAATATTTGAATGGGAATAAATTGAACTTCAAAACCGAACAGTAGCCCGAGTAAAAGTGCAATGGAGACGCTTTATAGCCGAAGAGGCTACTTGGGAACAAGAAGCTGAGATGATGGAAAAATACCCATCACTGTTTACACAGAGAATTGTTTAAGTTTATTTTGTCAACACAGAGGACGATGTTTGTTTTTAGAGGGGGAATATGTAATACCCCCAGTTTCCATGCTTTTTAATTGACAATTGAATAATTACAAAGGGGAAGTGGACCCCAATGGAGAACTAGTGTGTGGATTTATTTTAATTTTAATTAATAAAAATACATGGAAAAGTTATGTGTGCAATGACTAGATTGAGAATGGAGTTCTGAAACCTAAATCCATGAGGATGTGGATAAGGTGATGAGACTTTCCCATCCCTTCCAGAAATCCTTGGAAGAAATATTAAAAAATATATATTTGGAGATAAAAAAATCTAATTTCCCCAATGAAGAGGAAAGTAATTGGGAAGAGGAAGAAAAATTTGTAAAAGAAGAAAAGAAATCTTTAAAGTACCTCAATGAGGGAAAGCCTAGGCAAAGCAGGAGGAAATCATCCTGAAATTTCTAGACATAGAAATTAGAAACAGGCTTGGGAAAGCACAACTTAAATAAGCTACTCCAAAATAGACAAAGGGTTGTCTATCACTGGAAGAAAAGGTCTCATCTCGGGGGTGAATTACGGAGATAGAATTCTAAGGTTGGGAGGACTAGTCATAGAAATTGGTATGCACACTTAACTAGTTTATTTCATATTTATTTAACCTTAACCTATGTGTAACTGAATTCTCCAATTGAGGAATGAGTAAAGACCATGGAAGAGTGACTGTGTTTCAGTAAATAGATTTTTTTTGAATAAAGTAGATTAAACTCTCGCATACTGAGTTACCAAGTACCCATCCATTTAACGGATTTTTAAAAAGAATAAATTCTGCAATCTGTATAGTTGTATGGGAGTAGTCTAATGAGACCCATCTACCAGAATGTTTGAACATGTAGTAGATTTAAATTTGGAGATTAGTATCTCACAGAGAAATTATTAATTCTTTCTAATAAAAGAAAATCCTATTAGTAATTATTTTAAATTGTCTATACCTATTCATGGGAAATCTAAACTCAAATGCAAAATAGAAATTTACTAACTGGAATTAACACTGATATATTTTGGTTATTGTACTACTGTCATAATTATTTGGTACAAAATATAGCATGAAATAAGTGAAGTTTGTCTATAAGCCATTCTAGTACCACAAAAAAGACCAGTGATTTAAAATAGGAAGAAAAGTGAGGGTAGTAAGGTACTGAACATTCAGAATTAATCCATGTATACTGGACAGAATATGCAAGTAGTATAAACCGATAAATTCCATTTTAATTAGGATTCAATACTTTGATTTATAAACTGTGTTTCCTTGGCTATTATAGAAATAAAATGGATAAAATTATGTACATAACTGATATAACATTTATATAGCAGTACTGGGTCGTATTAGAAATTATGCAAGGATATAGAATATTTCCATATTGCAGAATTTAAATAAGTTATTATAAAAAGAAAGAAGAGTTGGATATATATATATATATATATATATATATATATATATATATATATATATATATATAGATATATATATATTGTCATTCTGCATATATACTAAATCAATAAAAGGAACCATTTTCATTATAATCTTATCAATATATTTTGGCAGCAGAAATGTAAAAGAAAAGTATTAGGAACTGATAAATGAATCTAATAGTGCTTTAAAGTTGATAGCCCTGTAGAACCTGTAAAGTATGAATTGAGAAATGGTATACTAATTCAGGAAATTATGTAAGTTCATTAGAACTCTATAGTACATAAATAGCAGAAGTGAGAGATCCTTATAAAATCCTATGGAAAATGGTGTGAATATATGATTAAGACAGTGAAGTGACATACTGAGAGGCAGTAAATGTACAAAGGAAACCATTCCAATCATGGAAACAAAATCAAAATCATAATCCATGTATACATGAAAAAATAGTAACTTGACGGTTAAACGAGTTTCAATTTTTAAGTCAACTTCAACATAGCCAAATAGGCGAATATAATTAAATTAGTCCTAATATAGATTAACATAAAAAAGTAGGAATTCGACTAAGGTCGACTGAAACACTACACTCCGCACAAAAATTTGAATACCAACGTGTGTAGAAGTAGTAAATTATGTTCGTAAATTGGAAGAGTTCCAAAGAAGAAAATGCCAAATTCGAAGTGAACAAAAGGAAGAGATTTCTTACCTGTACATTTCAACATGAGAAATATTAAATTTCTAATTTGTATTTGGATATGGTAAAATGAAAACATGATAATACATAGGTAACATAGTAAAACTAAAGAATAATTTGAAGGGACGAGCTAGCGAAATTACCTACCGAAAATGAAGATGGGAAAATGGGAACAAAGGTTCATCGTATTCAATTTTCCAAGGCCATGCTTCGTTTGTAGGCTTGCGTTATCCGTTAACCTCAATGTATTTACAATATATATATATATATATATATATATATATATATATATATATATATTAAACTTGCTAGAATATTATTATTGCCAATAGAAAATCGAACCCAGAACAATATAATGGGACTATTCTAAAATTGCATAGATGAGGAATAGAATGGTTGCCAGGGTGGATGTCAAACATTACCTTGGGATAATATGATATGTATTAAAACCACTTCCTACGTTTTCAACCACAAATAACTCTGCAACAGAATCTTCCACAGAGGGCACAATTAGAGAATACGAATTACTCTTTGATGCAAGGGTGCAATACAAGGAAGAATGACATTTTCTTATCTGTAGAATTTAAAAAAAAAATGAAGACACTCTGAGATTTTAAATCAAGGAAGAGGATTTAACCACTGGTTAGTGGCTGAGTAATGAAATTGAAATTTAGTGAGACACATAAGCTAAACAGCGTATCAGGAAAACATAAAACCATCATAATTTTACAGTGAATATAAATTAATAAATCTTACCAGGGAGAAATTGAACTGTGCGTAAACTTCTTGAAGAGGGGACGAAACCCAAATCAATAGAGAATGGAAAGAATAGAACTCATCATGAAAATATGAATTTAAAAACCCACCACCATCGAAAAACCCTAACTCATCTCGTCCATACAAGTGTCAACAGATGAATGCATATCATTCGGATCAATGAGTCAAGGGTGAATCACCCGAGACATTTCAAATGCATACAACACGAATTGAATGAAGAAATTTCTTTCTCATAAATTCCATAAACGTTAGAGAGTACCTTCGGATCTTCTTGGGATTGCACTGGGCTTAAGGATTCAATTTTAAGAGCTGGCCTCATTTAATAGCTATTAACCCTGTCATCAAATTTCAGACCTATATTGAATCCATTGTACCCGAACGATATGACTTACCATGAAGGATCATACATTGATCCTTCTCGGAATGTGTATTCCAAGCCAACCCTAAAAGTGGTTTAATTATTAACCACGAATTATTTTAAAAACTAAATTAATAAACTAGAAATCATATCAATTGAATTGATATTACATTAAGGAGGAGATGGAAATGATATTAATGTTAGTATAAAGGATAAAAAGGATTTCATGCATATATCTGAAATTCGAAATTATACCTCCACATAGAAAGATTTCACTTAGGAAATGTGTTAGATGTGGGTCTTAGGGCCTAGAAAAATGTGTAGTGATAAGTTGGGTTAAAGTAAGAGTATTAACTTTAAATAATTCTAGTGCATATATATATATATATGTATGTATGTATGTATGTATGTATGTATGGAAATGCATATATATATACATATGTATGCCCATAAACCCCACAATTGTTACTTGATGTAAATAATGAGGGAGGGTGGAATCTAATTTATAAATTGTTAAGGGTGTTAAGTTGTGGGGCTATAAATTAAGGTTACAAGGATTTTGTAATTACTAATCATTAAAAGAGGAAACTAAGAAGGTTAGTAGTTAATAGACCTTTTGTCAATGTTAATTGAAGGAGAGTTTAATCATTTTGTTTAGTAGTAATAAACATTCTAGTGATTCTAATAGGTAAAAGAATACATTACAACAACATCATAGGTTCTGTGTCTCAGACTTCTTGGATGTCTTCTCTAAATATTGCGAAGCAAAAATCTACTCCTTCCAATGATACTACTTCTCAGCCACCCTCGAATTCTGGTAAAACTATGGAAGTGAATGTCATCCAGTCCAATCTGGTGGATAAAGATTCCAACGGTAAAAATAAGGATAAAGGTAAGGCCAAAGCCGATACCCCAAAACAGGATTCTCAGAAATCTCGTGCTGATGATGGTTCACAACGCAAACCGAAGTACCCTTGTTTGATTTGTGACGAAGAGCATTACACCAAGGACTATCCCTAATGGTCCGAAGTGATTCGATTGCTCAAAGGCACCCAAGGCACTCTGGTTGTTCTTAAAGAACCATTTCCATCACAATAGACTCAGCTGTTGGAGAAACCTCAGTCCTCCACCCCATTTGGCTCTTAGGTTTTCATGATGAACGGTCATGCATCCGTCTCTATTGCTACCCGATCGAAAGATTATACCGAACCACGTTTGGTAGCAGGGAAGGAAATCATTGATGATCCTCCTCCCCTGCCGTCTTCTTTCCCTCTTCATATTAAAAGGCCCAGTACTGAGCCCGTTGTGCGACCACCTTCCAAAGGTGTACTCCGTAAGTATTCCTACAATCCTAACGCCTGTGCTGCTCAACATTACAGTATTATTGAGGATTTGGCTCAGGCGCCATATGCTATGTCTACATTAGAAGTACTTCAGAGTTGTCCGCCTCAACGGAAGGCTTTGTTATCTGCTATCAGAGGGGTTGATCCCACCGATTCAAGCCTTATCACTCTCTATTTGGAAAATTACGTCCCACGTATCCCTCACCAGCTTGCACTGATCATCCAAGTTGGGATTAATGGAAAGAATATTCATCGAGCAATCATGGACGAGGGTGCATCTATGTGCATCATGTCATCTGCCTACTGGAAAGCCATCAGTTCTCCAGCTCTCAATTCATCTCCAAACGCTTTAGAAGCTTTTAATGGAAGGGAATCTCGCCCTCTTAGTGTTCTCTCTAGTTTACCAATTACATTAGAAGGGAAAACAGTGAACGTCGAGGTTGAAGTCGTTGACACCAAGCTCAATTATAATCTTCTGCTCGGTTGCAGTTGGACTCACATCATGTTGTGCGTTCCGTGCACTCTCTTTTGTGTTCTTCGATTTCTACACAAAGGAAAGATCATCACTATCGATCAGTTGACCTTTTTCACTTCTTCATATTCTGAGAGAAACGTCCCATATGTAGATTATATTCCTATGCCTTAAGAGAGCATAGGGTCGGCTCTTTTTAAAGATCCTGCCCTCATGGGTCTTTTTCCTATTCCTCCACCCAACACTACTCAGGTTAACATGATCTCCAGGTCTTCTGATCCCTGGGTCATCCCTTCACCCGAGCAAATTGATTCGTTTGGTGAATCGATGTTGTTAAGCCCAATAGAGATTGATTATTGTGAAATTATTTCGGCTTCAGCTCCTCCGCCCTTTGATCATGCTCCTTTGAGTGTGTCTCTTGACACCTATTCTCAATCCCCTTGGCTCGGCGATTCGGATTCACCTGATCCCTTAAATGAGATATTTCCCACTGATGAGGCCATCGTGGAGACTATGTATCTTGAGGATCCTCCTTGGGACGATATTCATCATTGTTCCTCTTTCATTCCTGGCCTTGGGGCCCTACCTACTTGTCTCAAGAAGTTCACTTCTCAAGTTCCTTCTCATCCACTTCAAACTCCTATCCTGACACACGAAGTCTTTGTAGAGGGTAACTTGGGAAACATCGCACAAACAATGCCTGTTGACATCTCCGTCAAACTGGGGGTTATCGAGAACATCCACATTGGGGTGACCTGTTCTCCTGATGAGATCGAGGTCTATACTAGTCTCTTCCGTGAGTTTCGCAACGTATTTTATTAGTCTTACGAAGAAATGCCTGGCATCGATCTGAGTATAGTTGTGCATGAGATTCCTACTTATCCTAGTACGAAGCCTGTTCGCCATCGTCTTCGTCTTGTGCACCCTAGAAAGGCGGCCACTATTAAAGGAGAAGTTGAAAAATTTCTTAGAACTGGTTTCATTTATCTGATTCCCTTGACAGAATGGGTTTCTAATATTGTTCCTATGGATAAGAAGCTGGGTACTATTCGTGTCTGTGTTGATTACCATGATATCAATCGTGCTTGCCCTAAGGATAACTATCCCACTCCTTTTATTGACCATATCATTGATAAATGCGTTTGGAGTGAGATCTTTTCCCTTATGGACGGGTTTTCTAAGTACAACCAGATTAATATTCTTTCGGTCGGTCAACACAAGACCACCTTTATCTATCCTTGGGGTACCTTCACCTATAAGAAGCTCCCTTTTGGCGTTAAGAATGCTCGGGGCTACATTTCAAAGAGAAATGTCATATGCTTTCCATGATATCAAGCGCATTGTTCAACCTTACCTGGATGACCTTCCAGCTCATTCGGCTAAGCCTAAAGACCACCCAGATCATCTCCGTCAAATGTTTCTTCGTTGTCGACACTATAACATTCAGCTCAATCCGCATAAGTGTGTTTTCTGCATTGACTCTGGTAGACTCTTACGGTTTATCATGTGTAAGGATGGAATTCGTCTCGATCCCCTCAAAGTTGAAGCTATCATTAATCTCCCCTCTCCTTCCTCCTTACATCAGCTACAAAGTCTGTAAGGGAAAGCTAAATTTCTGTGACATTTTATACCGAACTATACTAAAGTGGCCAAAGGAATTACGCGATTACTTAAGCAAGGCGTCCCGTTTTTCCTTCGATGCACTGAAGACATTATTGATAAATGCTCCTCTATTGCATCCACCCAATTATCATCGCAATTACTCTCTCTATTTGGCTACTGCGTTTAGCACTATTGCCATGGTTCTAGTGCAGGACAATGATGATGGTGACGAGCACATCATTTACTATCTGAGTCACAATCTTATTGATATTGAAACATGTTACACACATGTCGAGAAGTTGGCATTGGCTGTTGTTGAAGTCGTTTAACGTTTTCGTCATTACATTCTCTTGCGCATAGTGACCATGATTTCTAATTGTAATCCCATGACCTACATATTGACTCGTCAATGGCTAGGGGGGAAATAATCAAAGTGGATTTTTATGCTCCAAGATTTTGATTTGGTGTTTACTACTACCAAATCAAAGAAATCATTGGTTTTTTCTGATTTTATTTTCTCTCTCCCTTCTAATTCTTCTCCATCTGGTTCTGAGGAACGCATTCCGGACGACTCAACTTTTTCTTATTAACACCCTCGATCCTTAGTATGGGGATATCATTGTATATCTTCAAACTTCCACCTTCCAATCTGAGTTAACAAAGGATGTTCATCGACGTATCCCCCATCATTCGCAACCTTATCGCATAGTCGGAGATACTCTCTACCGCATCGGAGTTGATTCCGTTCTTCGCCAGTGTTTGAGTCTTGAGGAAGCTGAGAAAGTCCTCAATGATCGCCACTTTGACACCTATGGTGGTCACATGTCTGGATATGCTACTGCACAAAAGATTCTTCATGCTGGCTATTTCTGGCCCACCGTCTTTAAAGATTACATTGTTGCTGACCGTAAGTGTCACGATTGTCAAATTTATCAGCGCAAAATGGGGCATCGATTTTATGATGTGTAACCCTCACTCGATCAAGGGGTATGCTTATATTATCATAGCCGTTGACTACTTCACAAAATGGGCCAAAGAAATGCCTACACTTACAACTGATGGTAAGACAACTGCACAATTTCTGTTCAATCATGTTATTACTAGGTTTGGCGTCCCACAAGCCATTGTTACCGATCATGGTTCTCATTTTCAGCATTACATGATGGCTGAGTTGACTTCTAAGTTGGGTTTGCATCACGACAGCTCAACACCATACTACCCTCAAGCCAATGGCCAGGTTGAAGTCGTGAACAAGGTTCTCGTCACTATGCTTCAACATACAATCAGGATGCACAATTCAAACTGGCATCTCATGTTGTTTTCATCTCTCTGAGCTTACCGAACCTCGATGAAGGATGCAACCGGATTTACTCCATTCCATCTAATCTATGGTCTGAAAGCTACCCTTTTGATTGGATGTGAAATCCCTTCTCTCAAGATAGTTGTTGAATTTTTTCTTAATACTTCGCCAGAAGAAGAGCGTCTTCTATATTTAGAGAGGCTAGATGAAACTCACCGCTTTGCTGCTCTTGTTATAGAAGCACAAAAAAAGTAGGTCAAAGCTCATTTTGACTAGTCGGTTTCCCCTCGTTCCTTTGTATAAGGAGACCTCATCCTCCTGTACAACCAAGCTCACGATAAGCTGGGGGCAGGAAAATTCCAACCCATGTGGAATGGGACCTATATTTTTAAGCACGTTCTGTAGAACGAGGCTTATGAGTTAATTGATTATGAAGGTTATCCTCTGGATTGGTCCAAAAATGGGATGTATCTCAAAAAGTACTATGCATGAGTCTTTCGTGCATGCTTCTTTTGTACATAGGTGTTTTTCATTTTTGTACATTTTTGGTTTGATGTGATTTGTGAGCGTTTTCCTGCTTACTATGTCATTACTTATTGTTCATATGTCTGTCACTCCTTATGTTGGTTTTGCGGATGGTGCTTCCCGCAGTACCCAGAATTTTTCTTCTGCAGCCTGGGTGATTTATAACCCTAATGGTGAGTTGATATACCTTCAAGGTATTTTTTTAGGATGAACCACAAACAATGTCGATGAATATAGTGTTTTCATTGAACTCTTAACGGAGACCATTGCTCTCGACATCCGTGCATTGATTGTTAACTTGGACTCTCAACTTGTTTTTCTTCAGCTTGATGGGCATTATTCTGTTAGAAATCCTTAAATCTTAAGGTTGTATTTGCGTGTTCGTTTATTAGAATGACATTTTGATTACATCACATATCAGCATATTCCTAGATGAATGAATGTGTTAACTAATACAGTAGCCAATATTGTATTAGATAGAAATTTGTGTAATTTGTAATTAGGGGAATTTTGAGGTCTAAAATGGGCCTCCTAAGGAAATAAAAAATAATAGCTAAACCAATTAAATAATATTTATGAATTTGCAGTTCACTTTTTGCACCAAAATCAATGTAACCATGGTTAAATTCAATTCAAAAGTTGTACCAAAATAAAAATAATAAAAAATTTGTATTGATGTGACTATAAATAAGAATGATATTTTCAATAAAAAGTCATTATCATTGCACAACTAATGCATTTGTCCTTTGTACTTAACTAAATTAAAATAAAATATAAATATAAATTATTAATTATTAATTATAGAATATACTATTAATTAAAATTTATATTATTTAAATTATATAATAACATGTCATTAATATACTATATAAAAATAATATAATATAAAATATTGTTTTATGTATGAATTTTATATTACATATTGATTTGATTTAATTTATAAATAAATATTTGAAAATATACAAATATAATATTTATTGAAAAGTGTGTAAATACATGAAGAATGTGTAGGGATATGCATTGTTTCTCTCAAACAATATGAAACGAAAATAATAATATTTTATTCAAAAAGTGTGAAATGACATTTATTATGAATACTTTACTTTATGACTTTAAAAGTACTTAGAGCACTGCCATGGTTAACCATGAGTTTTTATCCACCATTGAGAAGGTGACACGTAAGTACCTTTAACTCAAGTAATGGCACCTCAACCATTAGGGATGATGTCATCCCCTAAAATGTGATTGGTTCTCATAAAGTGAATTTTGATTGTACATTTTCCTTAGGAGGCCCATTTTAGACCTCAAAATTCCCCTAATGAAAACATTATCATCACATGATAAGATTCATACGAAATATATATATATATATATATATATATATATATATCGAGTGTTTGCATCCACGTGCATCATAAGTTCAAAAAGTATGTATGTTTTGGTTACATCCTGAGACATCATGTCTCTCCAAAAATATGCAGAAATAAAAGCCTAGGTGTCTAGTCGGCATGATGCTCATGGTAGCATGTCACTACCCGTACAAGCCGCCTCAATAAGTGGTGAACACAATTCAACACACCCACAATGTGCCTCTGGTATGCGCGAGGAACATCATCAAATCTTACATAGACAGGGATTCCACTGGAGAGTCCCTCCAAGTTGCGTACAATTTCCTCCTCCTCGCTTCCCTCACCATGAGGGGCCACATCAAAACCACGAGGAATAATCCATGCTATTGGAGACATTCTTGCAGGTATTTCTAGGCCAACATCTGCAAATACATGGATTAACATCAGAACGTATATAATAAAAAAATCATAATACTCATAAAAATCAAAAAATGAGTCTTACCCAATTCTTCATACCAATCCTCTTCTGCTGGGAGCGGGAGATCCGCATCACCCGTAAATTTCGTGGCAGAATAGGGCCAGTCCTCCACGACAATTAGTTGTCGAGGGAGCCACTCAAATAATTCCGGTCTCTAGGACATTTGTTGACCACCTCTTGATCTTGGCATTAAAGCCGCCTAACGAACCATCCAGATCTCTTAGGCTGGTGGTGTAGGAACTATCACTTTCTGACATTGGAAAATTGGTAACCGTTCCAAGATGAATGGTACCAAGATGGACCCGTAGCCGAATTGCTTCAGCTTTCCGTTCTTGCATTTTGTCAACTGGAATTTCATATTGATCATTACCACCTTTGCCCAGTTGTAGAGATTTGGTGCCATGCAATCTACTGCAATAAGTAACTGTTTTTTTGTGGCCTCATGTGGAGCCTGAGATCTAGCAACTGATGTGATGGTGTGCAACACTAATTTTAGTGCCAAATTGGGAATGGTCTGGATATCCACCTTTCCACTTTTGGATCCTTTCCTTGCCCCTCGGCACACTCTGTCGATGACCATGCTCATGTTTTCCATTGTGGGCCAGGTACCTGTCAGGATTGGTACCGCCCCCCTCTGTGACAATCCAGTTATGAACTAAACATCTGAGACCTCAATCTCTAGCTCCTAATTGTGAATTATGAATCTTTCCCTATCAATGTCCCATACATTGATCAGGTATTGTAATAGCTCTAGTTGAGCTCGGGGACATGGTGCCATGAAGAATTTTTTGAGCCCGCAGTCCCTGAGAACATCCATGCATCTTACATTTCCCAAGGCTAGCTCATCTTCTTCACTATGTTCTCTTTCCTTCCATTCGATCACCATTTTGCTCTTTCACACCTGCAAAAACATCAATGTGGTTGTCATTAGTCAAATTATTTGCTATTGAAGTGTTTAAAATGGGTTCATTAGTTGAATTCTAAGCCAAAATTTGTGGCCGCGGTTGGTGCGATTGTTTAAAAAATAGTCGTGCCAAGTGCGTCCCCATTTGGATTCAAGGCAGATTGGCGCGAGTCCATGTCCGAAACCCGCGCCGACCGTCGTGCCCTAAATTGAAAAAAAACCCCTCCGCAGATGTTAAAAATGGATTGCATGCAATGAAACTTATATCAAAATATAGGCAAGGATATGAGCTCTTACCGCGATTAGTCCCCTGGATTTCCCGTTGTCAGTTCCACAAAATCACAGTGAAAAAGGGTAAAAAGTGCTCACAAGAGGTAAAAGTGAAAAGTAATTTGTTTTTACTATTTTTGCTATTTTATCTCGAAAAATGGGTTTCATGTGTGTTTCTTGTGTAGCAACAGGTCCTCAATATGACGACTATGAAGTAACAATTTGTATTTTATACTTTTTTAGACTCAGTAAAAACATGAAAAAGTCACCCCCTGGAGTCATCTTTCAACTTTTTTCTCAATCTTGAAACCTGAAAGAATGTCAAGACTCTTGTCGTTTTGAACTCGTTAAAGGATGTGAAACAATATCTTCCCAGTATATGTTTACCCATTTTTCAGGCTGGGATAGATTATCTATGAAAAAGGAATACCTTAGCCTATCACGACTAAGAGGTTCTCTCAGACATAGTTTTCTACCTTTTCGAATCTATGAGACTACCTACGAAAAGTGACCTGCTGAAGTTTTATTTTCCACTTCTTTTCAAACTCTCTAAACATGAAAATATGTCAAGTTATTCCTTTGTCAGACTCGTTAAACCTACATGACATCAGAAATCGTCACCTTGACATGACCGAGTTCCTCCTTCGTAGTGCTCGTAAAATGTACTAGGATGGATTTGTCCGAAGGACAAACTTATATTGCAAGCATATGTTATCCCCTTCAAGCTTGTTTCCAAAATAATTGGGGTACTCACCAGTAATGGTGGGGGAAAATGGAACCAGTCCTTAGTCGTGTCGGAAGTATGTCGCTCTTGAACATGACGCTCATCTACATTCGTGTTGGGTTGGGGACATCCCATTTCATCATTTTTTGCCTCCATGGGTTTGGGTAATCTGTTTTGACCTCTCATCCGCTCTTTTCCATGTCATCATGACCTCTAATCCCTTGATGTCAAATACTGCCAAATTCCAGAGTTGTGTCGTCAATATGTTCAAGAGAATTTTCCTTTTGTAGTTTTCAACCCCTGATCCTCTTTTTGGTCTTGATTCACTATCAACTTATTCCTCTATCTCGTGTCGATGATGTGGGAAACATTATGGCCCTCCTTCAACCAGGTCACTTCCTGTCGACTTCAGCGCATTATCCAGGAAGCTTATCTAGAGACTCCCTTCCGGTACCTTGGAGCCTGTATGCCTCAATGGTAGGTTCTCCGCATTCGACGACAAGTCCTCGTCATTGGCCTTCGATCGAGTGATTCCGCGGGTGTTCGATGCCAACTCACTGTTCACTTTTCGTGGATTGTACTAATTGTACCTTGAGAGCCATTATCATTATTGGTGGTTTCTCTCATGCCTGTTAACAACTTTTATCATTGACTGGTAATCAGGTGACTTTCTTGCATGTTCGACTTCAGCTCACTTATTCGCATTCTTGAATTTGTACTTGTTCAGGTCGATATGGAGTGCATGACCCCGAGTTTTTTCTGATAAAATCCAGGTAGCGAGATGTTTTATTTATCATGACTATATGCATGACTCTTTTGATTGGATAGCTCCAACCATACATGATTCTATTTCTTGATCCTTCTTGCTAGATGGTTGCATCCATGCCTTGGATCTCGTTTTTATATGTAGTCTTTTATGGATGGATGCACCCATGCCACATATTCATGTATCAGAGATATAAGTTGTACTTGTACTTGCAGGTCTTTCGATAACAATGTTTGGTTTGAACACGTTCTCGTAAAGCATTTCACTCCTCCCTCTCTCTTGGACCTCATGCTTTAGGGGGCATCTATTACACAACATTTTGTCACCGTCCCTGCAATCCCCATCCCGAAAATTGGAGGACCATTTCAGTGACTTCTGTGTATTGTCATACCTTATAAAAAGTGTCATTGCATCCCTTTCCCTGAGAAGAATATTTACTCTGTTGATCATTCCTGTAGAAAGCTCTCAAAAACATATGATTTTGGGTCAACGTTGGTAGGCAATTATGGCCTCACGCCCATAGAGAAATTAGCACTGAACCTCACGCCCATTGGCGCTCTGTCTCAATGGACTGCCCACGCCGAGCTATTTTTGAAAGTTTTTTAAAATAGAAATGAAGTTTCCATTCCCAACCACTTCGTGAGCGGAGTCATCATGGTTTGTTCGACTGAATAACATTGAAGTCCTTCCTTTGGCTTCTTGTTTCCTACATTTGAGAAACTCCCCAAAGGATAAGGCCTCCCTTCCACCTTATGAGAGATCCCAAACCACCTCCTCCTCTCCTATAAATACATCCTTCTCACATAGTTGCAGCTAGCTGAACATTCCTTACTATAGCTGGTGTGAGAGTAAAGCAGAGAGGAATCCATTATAAAGAGAGAGTTTAGACCCATCGCTTCACCAAGTCCAATCCCCAACGAATGCTTGATACGTGTTTGACTAGACCCGTCGAAGGAGGCTGCAACATCAAGGATTTGTTGGCTGTAAACTTCTTCTCTCTACTTATTAATACATGACTGATTTTTTGGTTCCCGTTTTGTATTTGATATGTTTAATCTTATGCAATACACTTGATTCTCCTTGACCAATCAAATAGTTATGAGTGCAAGTATGTTTTCGTATGATGTCATTGTTCTTTGATCCTTGTGTAGGTACACGGATATTAACGCTGAAGAACTGCAACATGTGAAGACAAAGATCACGAGATCGCTATGACAAGAGCGTTGGAACAAAGGTAGGGCATCTATCCCAACTCAGTTTCATTCATAAACTAGGATTCTGAAGAATTAACATGTTCCCTTGTTGCTAGACCCACTCTAGGGATAGAGGGATCACCTCTATCCACAGAGGGGATTTACCTGCACAACAGTCACCTATAACCTTCTTTAAGCATGAAACATGGAAAACTGGGTGCACTCAGTAAGATGTTAGAAGCTCCAATGTGTATGCCATAGTACCAATATTTTGCAACACCTTGTAAGGACCATAGTACTTTGGCGATAATTTATTATCCTTCTTACCTTTCTTGAGGGACATTTTTTTGTATGGTTGTAGTTGTAAAAATACTCAGTCGCCTAAATTAAATATTCTTTCGTTGTGATGTTATTTTTCCTGTTGTTTCATTAGATTCTGCGCCAAAGTTGGGTTATCCTTTAGGAGTTGGAGAACTTGTTGTTAATGCTCGATGTGATGCTTGAACATTATAATTTTCTCTTAAATATGATGTGATGGACGATGGATGATATCTATAGAGTGACATAAATGGGGTCATTTTTGCTGCAATGTGGAAGGAAGTGTTATACCACCATTCAACCAGAGGTAACCACTTGACCCATTGTGTTTGTTTATCAAGTGACAAAGCAACGAGGATATCCTTCCAGACATTTGTTCATTATCTCATTTTTCCCATCAGATTGAGGATGATAAGATGAGCTATGAGCTAGTTGAGTACCCAAACAAGAAAATAATTCCATCCAAAAATTACCAATAAAAATGGGATCTTTGTCGCTTACAATAATCTTTAGGTTTCCATGTAGCTTTTGAATTGTTTATATAAATGCAGTAGAAACTATACTTGACTTTAAATGGATGAGATAATGCACAAAAGTGTGCATACTTGTTAAGTCTATCAACTACCACCATGATGACACTCTTTCCTTCGTAATTGGGTAAACCTGTGATAAAATCCATTGAAACCTCCTCTCAGCAGGGAAAATTTTTAAGGATGGAAAATTATCTTGAAGTTTCAAATATTGGCGAATCTCACTAGTCTCTAATATGCAAACTATAAAATGTTTATTCATGTAATTGTAAAATTATTAAAATTTATAATGATTTTATACATACTCTCTATATAATTTTGACGACTTTTAACGTACAATAAATTTATATTGTAAAATTTGGGCAAATAATTTTTATAAAAAATGGCAATTGGCGAATCTTTTTTTTGGAAAAATCATGGAAAATTAGCCCACCTGCGAATATTAGCCCTTAAAATTTTCCATGCCTCCCAGCATTGACTTGGAATGGATAAAGATTGTAGCAGACCTAGGGTCTTAATTGCTCAACTTTATTTTGTTGGCAAACCAAACATTCTGCCACAAACTTTTGAATATCATATTTAAGGCAATCCCAAAAAAAATATTTCTTAACCCTGTGGTAATTTTTTAAAAATCTCAAGCGTCCTCCTAAGGGAGAGGTGTGCAATTACAAAAGAATATTTTGTTTTAGTTGGGAATTCTTACAACTATATAAATGATCTTTGTACCATAATGAATGGTTTTTCCAGCTAAATGTATCAGATATACTGGGATCTTGCTGCAACTTTTGAATGAGTGTATGCACTTCTCTGCCATTCTTCCACTCCTCCCTTATTTTGGTTATCCAATCTGGTTAGATAATATAAATGGAACAAAGCAATGCTTCCACGTCCTCATCCTTTCTTGAAAGTGCATCAGCAACGACATTTAGCTTCCATTTTTTGTAGATGATTTCAAAGTCATAATCCAAATTTCTTTGTGACCCATTTTTGTTGCTCTTTTGAAGATATTATTTGTTCCAAAAAGTATTTAAGACTATCATGATCTGTTTTTACCTTAAAGTGTCTTCCCATTAGGTAAGGTCGCCATTTTTTTAGTGCATGTAGTATTTCCAACATGTACTTCTCATAGATAGCTTTATGTAAATACTTTCCTTTGATTGGACTAATTTCAAAAGCAATGGGTCTTCCTTCTTGCATTAAAACAACACTAATTTTGGTGATTGGCACATTGTCTCTTTAAGATGTTCAAAGGCCTTAGTTACTTGTAGAGTCCAAGAAAATGCATCTTTCTTCAATAATGTTGTTAGAGGTGTTATTCTCCCATAATTATTAACAAACTTGCGATAATAACCTATTAACCCGAGAAATACTCGTAGATGCTTTAGGGTTGTGGGGATTTTCCGTTCCTTAATGACTTTAATTTTCTTAGGGTATACCTTAACATCCTCATGAGATACAATATGACTAAGATATTCCACCTCTTGTACTCCAAAGAAACATTTGGAGGTTTTTACATATAATTGTTTCTCCTCCAATAGTTTGAGCACCCTGTCAACATGTTTAACATGATCCTACCAAGACATGGTGTAGATTAGTATATCATCAAAAAATACTAACACAAAATTTCTAAGGAAGTGTTTGAAAATTGAATTCATCAACCCTTGAAATCTAGAAGGTGCATTGGTAAGTCCAAAAGGCATGACCAAAAATTCATAATGACCCTCATGAGTTCTAAATGTTGTTTTCGGAATGTATTTAGTCTTCATTCTAATTTGATGATAACCTGAACGAAGATCCAACTTGGTGAAGTAAATTACTTCATGTAATTCATCTAATATTTCATCAATGACAAGAATGAGAAATTTTTCTTTAATAGTGATCCAGGAGGATCTCCACCAACAAAGAAGTTTACTTATGCACCATGAAGACACTTTATGA